>CM033326.1:77742120-78342120 GCA_019359835.1 Pharus latifolius | reverse complement strand
CAGGAACATGTCCAGTCGGAAGACAAAAACTTTGATTTGCCCAAAAGATGGCTGTTCTGATTCCACTAATCTGTCCACAAGTCCTTTGAAGAAAAGAAAGCGCAGGAACATGTCCAGGCAGAAGGCAAAACCTTTGATTCTGTCCTCAAAATCAGATGGCCACTCAAAAGCTTCCACTAATTTGCCCACAAGGCCTTCTAAGAAAAGAAATCGCAGGAACATGTCCAGGCGGAAGTCAAAACCTTTGATTCTGTCCCCAAAATCAGATGGCCATTCAAGGGCTTCCACTAATTTTCCCACAGGCCCTTTGAAGAAAAGAAAGTGCAGGAACATGTCCAGTCTGAAGACAAAACATTTGATTATGTTCCCAAAATCAGATGGCTGTGCTAGAGCTTCCATTAGTGGATGGGAGTGGCATGAATGGGCAGGCAATGCCACTCCTGCTGAAAAGGCTCATGTGAGAGGATACAGTGCTCAGACTGCTAATTTTACTTTGGAGAATAATAAGAAGAAAAATTCACATATTAAGGGCCCCTCTCCGAGAACAAATCGGGCCAAGTCACGCAACCTATTGGCAGCCGCTGGAGGTTCTGAGCTAGTAAAACTTACCCAGCTAAAGGTGACAGAAACTCTTACATGTGCAAATCAATCATCAATGAATCTCTCTCTCTCTCTCACTCTGAATAATCAATCATTTCCTTTTTTCTGTTAACATCATAGGCAAGGAAAAAACGATTATGCTTTCAGAGGAGTAAGATCCATGGGTGGGGGCTAGTGGCGCTTGAGCCAATTGATGCAGAAGACTTTGTGATTGAATATGTCGGGGAACTAATTCGTCAGCCGGTAACTATGCAATATTTAATCAATGGTACCTTCACAGACGTGCCAAAATTCAGACAGGATGTTACTTGTTTGTCTATCTTCTGCAGATTTCAGACATACGTGAACAACAATATAAGAAGCATGGCATCAGGAACTATTTTTTCTGGCTGAATGATGATTTTGTGGTAGGTAAAAGTTTGGGGCAGGAATTTCTTCTTTCTTCTTTGGGTACCAAATGATTTGTTAATATAGTCTTTGTTTATTTTATCTTTGCTGATAAATCTATACCTTTCTTGAAATAAAATGGCAAGAAAATAGCTCTTCTCAACAATGATGTATATTTTTCACATGTTTGTTGTAGTGAAAAAAAATTTGATGTTTAAAAGCAGCAAGAAGATAAGAAGAAATTATTGAAGAGTAAGGTGGATAACAATTATTTGTCACCTTTTGGCTGGTCAGGATATGTTTGTTTGTTGTGATGGGGTATATGCAAGCTCAACCTGTAGCAATATTACATTAAAATCTATATTTAACAAATTCCACAAGTGCATGCTGTACAGTTGTGCTTTTCTCTTTCTGTTCATCACACATGTTTTTTTGTTTTATGTAGGTTGATGCTACTAAGCGGGGTGGACTGGCCCGACTAATAAATCATTCTTGTGAGGTATGTTTTTCGATAAGAAACATTTAATGCAAGAAGTCTATGACTTTCTAAACGATGGTCTTTTTTTTTTTTTTTGTATATATATAATCCTAGCCAAACTGCTACCCAAAAATTGTCAACTTTGACGGAAAAGAGAAAATATTCATTTATGCAAAGAGGAGCATTAATGTGGGCGAAGAGCTCACATATAACTATCGATTACCTATAGAAGAGGAAAAAATCCCATGCTACTGTGGGTCGAAAAGGTAAATTTCCTATAATCAGCTCTGGTATTCATTGTATTTTCATTCATTTAGTTTTCAGTTTGGAGGTGATCCCACTGTACCTAAATCTTTTGGTTTATTCTGTATTTGTTTATTGGAAGCTGATTTTTTTTATATGCTCTTACTGATGCGAAGGACAAACCTGTGAGTGACATACTTATTGCTATTAAATGTCAAAAGAACAACTTGGAAAGGATGAAAATGCTCCCAAAGTTCCAGACATTATCAAAGAAATTTGCACTCCAAATTGTTGATAACTTGGAATTCCAATATTGATATTGTATCAACTTGCATTTGGTACCATTTCACCATCTGTTTTTATTCATTCTATCATCCAGTATGTGGATTATTAAGTGGGCAAATCTTCAGAGTGATGATATAATTTTCTTTTTGAAAGTAATATGGATTGAGCTCTCCAAGAAAGAACCATTTCATTATATTTTGAATAGGTGAAATCTTCAAATGATCGTAATATTGCTTACATGAAAATAGCTGTGATCACTTTGCTAAATTTTATAAGATTAGATTTTCTCATAGATTTGCTTTACAGTATTTTGTTTTATCTTGTTTTTAAAATCTTATGATGATAATGGTTCCACACTTCATGTTTCTTATGTGTTACTTCTGTATTACTTTGCCCCTCATGTTATCTATGTTCTGGTTCTTTAGGTGCCATGGATCAATGAATTAGGAAGTCAGATTTTGACAAAGTAAGTATTTCTAGTTCTTAATTTATCTTTGCTTGGTGAAAGTCCATTTTCTTGTACTGTTGGTATTGTTTCATATCATTATCATTCACATAAAAATTTTCATTGGATGTGAATCCAACTTCTAGTGCTTTGGGTTGTTGGTTGTATATACTGAATTGTCCTTCAGTTGCTATTTGATTGTGTCTATACCTGCTGGTGCACTTACTTTTTTTGGGTGGATCTATGATGTTATGTTCTGTCAAGCACTGGGTTTCGATAAATATGCTAGTGAGAATACCAAGGCAGACACCTGCTTTGGTCCAAAAAAGAGTGTTGAAGCATTTTTCTTTCAAAAATCTCATGTAAACCTTATATATTTTGTGGAGAGACCTACTAACTATGTGGCTACTGGTACAGTTCTGGTGCTCATTTTTGATAATAATGCCATAATCTTAACAGTATAATGTGCCATTGTATTTTGTAGCTTCTACGGCACACACGGAATTTTCGACCATTCCATGTGCTACTAGCTAAAATTATAATATAAGAACATCACAATGATTTTATATATATTGTGGAAACATGGGAAACTATATTTTCAAAAATGAACAATCGATATGTGTCGTGTTTACCACCGGTACAACTTTAACAATATAATATATGAAAAAAATTTGAACTTACATGTACTAATCTTCTGTTAGGATATGTCAATTCATATTTCCCCTCCTTGAACGGAATTCAATGCTCTACAGTTCTCTTATACACAATCAAACAAGAGGGTGAGGCATAAAGTCCCAGCAAGTAACTAGATAAAATGTAAGAATTTGCAAAAATCTAAATGAACTTCATATTCTTGTGAAGCACTGAGGTGCGCACAACAGACGTCGAAAAGCATTAAATCACATGTAAAAAACAAGTAATAAGTAAATATGATTAACAATATTAATTTCATATTCAAAGGAGACGTGTGTGTGAGTAGATCTATATATAATATATTGCAAAGTATCCAATACATGCTTAGGGATACTGTGCCTCAGTGCAGTATGATTTCTGTGTTCACAGTGTCTGATAACCGGCATACGCACAGGAGTATTGGTGTCACAATATTAATTTCATATTCAAAGGAAATGTGTGTATGGGTACATCCATATATAATATAATGCATCGAATGCAACACATGCTTAGGGATACTGTGCCTCAGTAATTCAGTATGATTTCTGTGTTCAGTGTCTGATATCCAGCATGCGCATAGGAGTATTGGTGTCACAATATGATCTTAGTGGAGTACTCAATATGTGCTGGGCTATTCATGCTATGATATGATCTCCATGCTTATGGTATACCGGTGTAACAGTGTGAAGCTACTACAGTGCCTTGTATCCAATGTGATATGACGCAATGCAATACAATGTGAATATGCAATTCTATTCTGCAATAGTAAGAGACCGACCACCAGGAGGCACATAATGAAAACAACATATAATCATCAAGGTAAACATACAGTGCTAGTTTTGCTCAGTATAGCCATTCATAAGTCTTGTAATAACTGTAGTGACATAGAGCATCCAAGTAAAAGAAAAAAAATGTTGTTACTTGCAAAAAGAGACGGTTTGGTATTGATGGGTAGTAGTGGATAGCTATCGATATAATGGATACAAGTATGGCACATTATTCAATAATAAGCATCTATTATATAAAAATTTTGGTGAGATTACGAGGCATCATGGTAATTCTGGACCCACATAATAAATATTAGAAATTCCCAAATTAATCACAAAAATGCTAGTAATTCCCACTTTACTCAGTAAAAAAGACAAAGCTGTTCCATTCATCATTTTACTATCTCTGTTGTTTTTCAAATATGTAACTTTTTTTCAAATTGTGATTACTAAAGCAATCATATTTTAAATAAAACATAACTAGAATATCTCTAGTAAATACATGTGCAAATTAACTAATCTACTACAATTAATGAGTTTTTTTTACTTCAATTACACAACAACCACCTAATTTAATAGGTGTAGTGTTTGAAAATTTATCTAAAATTTATAAAGTGATAAGTATTTGTGGGAAAATTTTTTGAAAAAAGTGACCTATTTGAGAACGGAGATAGTATAATTTTATAGATTCATCATTTGAAAAATCGTGACCAAAACCAACTCCATCTACATTATGGTGAAGATTCATGGGAAAAATCGTATCTAAAATTTACTTTATCTATATTATTGTAGTAAAAGAGGGCATATCTTTGTGGAATTTGAGTAAAATTTTAAATTATATTGAGATTACCTGCGTAACTGTGTGGGATTTTTTGGCTAGTTGTTCTAAATAGCGGAAAACAGATAGGGAGTGGTCCACCTTCTAGTGGTTATGCGGTATGTGGTGTTGTAAGCGATTTACCTATAAAAAATGTATATGTACGAATACATTTAGAGGACATATATATGCTATATCCATAGACAAGTAAAACTCATAATTCACCAAATGAAACATAAATATATCATATGTTATTTCATATCAAGACATATAGCTATTTTTTTAGTATACTACTTTTGTCCATAAAACTTAAGTGCCATATGTAGCAAAATAACAAAATAAACCAAGTTATAGATTTACAACAGAAAAAACTAACCATCCAACAAAACATAAGTGCCATACCATACCTTTCCACAAAATGCAAGAGCTATTGCCTATGTTATACTATTATGATAAGAGTAACTACTAGTATACTATTAATTATACCGCTAAGGCTCTATTTGGGTACTAGTGATAAAAATAGCGGTAGGAATTATATTCGATCAGGATTTTTAGTAATCCTAAATTCCCCTTGAAAAATAATACTACCGATAAAATAATCCCGGCATGTGTTTGGGAAAGAGTAGGATAAAAATCCCGACTATCCAAAAAAATTCCAAAAAATAGGAAAATTCCGAAAATTCGAATTTTTTTTGAGGAATATTCAAAAAAATCAGAAAAATAGAAAAACAATCAAGGAAAATTTGAAACAATCTAGACACATGATCTCTTTGCCAATTAAAAAAAATGTGATTTGCCTGTTCAATTTTAATATAAAACTTGGCAATCACATTAGCCAATATAGAAATTGCATTTGCATCAAACTTTGTTACATTAGTATAAACATTGCTTCAATAATCATCACAAACACTAACCACTCACCATCTGACAACAAGAACAATGATCATACAAATATGCAAGTTACTGATCATATTTCAGTTCTAATGTTGCTAGCATCTGGTCACCGACGGTAACCACCCTACTCAAGTTAAAGCCAGACATACATGAGCACACCAAACAACTGAAAGAGACAGCAAGTTGATCCAAACAGACATAAAAGGAAAGATACAATTGTCAAATACAAGCTTGTAATAGATGAGAGCTTTAGATCAAAGCAGCATTGTTGGTTGGGCAGCCTACTTGTCTTCCTGCAAGTTGGTTGGAGTGGCTGGGCTGCACTTTGAAGGTGAGCATATGGGGAACAAAATCCCCATCAGGACGGTAGCCGAGCTCCAGGTCCAACTAATGATCATGTTTGTACTAAAACCAAGAATTTGTATGATCTTGGAAAGCTGCAAGTGCAAAGATTGATAAGATGGTGACATGATTTCTCAGGCTAGTAGAACTGACACATTTCTCTGATAAGCTATGACAATATTATCAAAAATTTCATATTGAATTTCTAAGTGACACAAAAAGTAAGAAATTCAGGTAAAATTTCAACAAATCATTGAGAAAGAGAAATTATCAGCCAAAAACCAGCACCTTGTTCTCATCTTCCATGATCTAGTCCAGCAGCCCATCAAGAACTTAGTGGATGATTAGAACTGACACAAAAGTTAGCAGTGGAGTAATGGGTAATTGAAAACCAGAACCTCAACATATCTAGCCTACTGAACAACTTTTTGGAATTCAGATTTCTGGAAAGACAATATCATGAATGAAAAATCCATGGGATTGCCTAGGAACCTCAACATATAGAAGCAATATAATGTTTCCCGATGGAGCATGTTGTGTGAATCATAATTTTGCTAGAACAAGAAATGGTGTCTTACCAATTTAACTTGAGGCAAATTTTCTTAACTCTTTCTTCAGCCACAACAATCTCAGCTTCGGCTCAAGGGAAAGAGATCTTTTGATTCGCAGCATCTTTGAAAACATCGCAAGCTAAGATTTTTTTCTCATCAATCACATCAATCATTTCATGTAATGTATCAATACACTTTGAAATTGAAAAATTTTCTCCTTATTGTGGTAGGCGTTTCATGGGGGCTTGTTCCTTTTTAAATTCAAGATATGTATTCATCCTCTCTAGAATGTTATTTTTGGTTTTTTTAGACCCTTGTGGTATGATGGAAGAGCTTGATGTAACATTCTCAACAGATCTTTTGAATGTGAGCGTGCATTCCTTGCTACTTGCTCCCTCTCATTGCTTCCTGGCATTGACTCACCGATATCATAGACTAAATTATCATCCCTATCCTCTTTTTCCTCAATTGCTGCTCCACCTTGTACAGGCATCCCCTCTATCATTGTAGCAGACATCTTTTCAACATGTGCATTAGCAATGCTATTAGGTCTTGTGGTTAATAGTTTGATAGAACTCAAATGGTGCTTACCTTCAGCAATATGACCTGCTACAGTGACAATTTAGTTATTCACATAGGCTTTTATGATAAACTTCATTAAATCAAAACTAACTATTAGCAATATGGTTTAGCGATATGATCTTGGTAAAGCTGCTCTAAGGACCCAAACAATGAAAAGCTTTTGTGCTAAAATTTTCGAGCCTTTTCATTCTCCTATCAAATTCAAAATAAAGAATCATGTTAAGAACATTCAATTCGAACTTTTGTTAGTAGTTGCTACATCATCCTAACTACAAGGTCCATCAGTTATTAACTTATCTCTGATATTTCATTCCAAACATCATCGATAGTAATCATCATTCCAAGTTTATTATCAAATGACACGCCACTTTTTTACGCAAAACATCTGTTAGAACCTTGTAATCTTTCTTCATCTGTGACTCATGCTCTTGAATTTAACTTTTGCTGAAATTTGTTTCAGGAGACCTTGCATTGAATTCTTTCACTATCTTGTTCCATCCTTTGGAGTTCCATCCGCTGTTTATTCTATATCTTGGTACATTATGTTCATGGTGCAGATCAACCAACAACATCCTTTCATGTCTTAGTGTCCATCTTGCTCCAGCTGCCATAAAACCTAAATATGAGTTACATATTACCCAGACTAACCAATTATGTACCTCTAACATGTCTATGAATAGCAAATCAATATCAACAACCACAGACTGAAATTCACACCAAACCAAGTATTTCTTAATTCTCAAGTGAATCATAAAAAAATAGTCATACGTATTACATTCAACAAAGATCAACTAACAAGATATTAACTAAATATTGATGACACCATTCAACTCTTCATTATTGAGGCCGTCTATTCCACCTCTTGGAGTCATCCCACATCTTGATAGTAATCTCATCTCGCAAAGAATTGCCAGTATTTTGTTGACTATTCGTTGACTCGACATCACCACCATACATGTCATCACCATTAGGTACCTCTACAAAGTGGCTCTCCAGAATCAAATTTTCTTATCGACTCATCCATTTCTCATTGCCATTTTGACCTCGAATCATATTATGTAAGACAGTTCCCACTACTGGCAATTTAACTTGTGTATTCATTAAATGAAATGTCCCAATTTGAAACCGCATTTTTAAGATGCCAGTAGCACGCTCAATGTGATTCTGAAGTTGAGCGTGACGGAGATTAAAAAGTTTTTTTATGATCATTTAGGCGAGAACTACTGCATCCTTCTTCCTTGATATCACCACTCGATATGGAGTAAGAAAATGATGGAGTATTAGTGTACCCTGCATTGACAAGATAGTATTTTCCTCTTGGAACTTTGAATCCAACTTGGATGGCAGATTGTAAGACTGCAGCTTCTGATGCAGCTCTTTCCCAACCACTTGAAACATACACAAAATTTAGAACAAAATCACAAGTCAGCCTTACGTTTCGAGAAAAAGTCCCTTTCCTATTTGTATATGGGGCGGATTTGTTATCGCTACAATAACTGGGACGTGAGTTCCATCAATGGCTCCAATGCAATTTTGTGAAGCATATATATAAATATAAAAATGCATCCACTAATTGAAAGATAAAAGTTTTTAGTTTGTAGCTATTACCCCAAAGTATTGAAATTTTGGATCGGACAATATCTTCAAATATGTTTCAATGGATGGAAGCTTAACGAAATCATAAGCCAATAATGTGATAGCATTGGGGACTACTCTAACATGCCTATGAACAGAACCACCAATATACTGGAATCTTTCTTGTAAAGATCAAAAGCTAGCATTCTTAGAAAGCATATATATGAAAATACCAAGTTGCTCCTCTACATTTAGTTCTCTAGTATTCTGCAAGATTTCTCTCCCTAAGCATGGCTGAAAAATCTAGGAATATTTTTGGTTCCATTCGAAGTTCTATGCGACAACAATTCTCATGCCCCCTCAATTATTTCATGAATCCAGTTTGCACCGGATAAGACCGATGTATAGTGGGCTTCTTTTCTTTAGTTGCTGCTAGGTACAGAGGGTAAAACAAACAACATCATTTCGTCATCTTCCGACTCATGATCACTAATATCTTCTTCGGAATCCATTCTAGTTGTCAAAAGAAACAAGGTTTTTATGAATAACAACACGTGGATTACTAAGGTTGAATCAAAAAATTGAAAATGTAGAGAGAAAAAGGTCATGTACCTTGACGGACCTAACTTCTGTTGAGTGATTTCTCAAAAGATAAACAGGGAATCAATTCAATCTCCAAACGGATTGGAAGAACACGTATAACACAACCTTTAGATCTCTTGATTGAGGCTGAAAGATTCCAATTAATGGAAAATGTTGGCTCACATTCAACCACTGAAGTCAAATGAATACAATACACTAATGTTTCAGCTGAACAGGGAGCAAGATTTAGGTCTCAATTCAATACAAGAATAAAACACTTGCAAACACTTATCTTTGAATTCTCTGAAATGAATTTGCACACAGATAGAACAGAAGACCACTGAATTTTGATATCAATTGACTTCATCAACAAATAGTCACCAGATTTTAGATCATTAACCGAACAACAACTCAAACAACAATCTATATTGAGATTTTGCTATGCTCTGAGCCAATTGAGAGATCACTGAAATCAGGTTTTCAGTATCCCAAACTGAGCTTTAGAAGCATAGTTCCGTTACTATGCTTCGATGTTCACCTTTTTATTTTTCTTTTTTGGGTTTGCCCTCTTGATTAGATTGCAAAGTTGTCATTTTTGTTGCTTAATTTTTAACCTATGTTGTTATTGAATTGGTAGGAACTTAGATGAGACTACAGTCATGAAGTCCCAATCACAGCAATATCTAATCAAGAGCATACAATAATTTACTGAATTTACTTAGATGAGTTACTGAATTTAGTAAAACTCATAAAAATACCATATCTCAATGATGTTGAAGAGCATACAAGCAAGTTTGCAGCTTGCAATCCAATTCACAGCACAATGAATTATGAAATTTTGCAACAAGCCCAGTTCACCTAAACTATATAAAATGCAGAGCAAGGACACAACACTAACACCTAGGGTTTGCAAGGTTTCAAACATCACTACACACAACAGTTGTCTTTCAAACACTACACAACCAGAATTGTTTCATCAATTCAACAACTCAAACTTATATCAGATGCTAAAAATAGGCTACCTCAAATATACAGATCGATGGGTTAAGACACCTTTGCGTAGTAGTCCTTCCAAACGCGGCAGGCGATCTGGTGGCCGCCGAGATCGAAGTCCTTGAACTTGATCTTGCCGATGCTCAGCTCCTCTGACGTCGAGTGCTGCATCGATTGGTGCTGCACCAACCTCTGCATCCACCCACACATACAATCCAATCAAACACACACACATAGAGATCTAGCATTCAACCAAGAAACCACATAGGAGATTTGAGACATATACAAATATAGATACCTCGTTGTTGATGCTGGAGAGCTAGAGCTCGGCTGGTAAAGAAGGATCGTGGGGATCGTGGAGATCATTGATGCCATGGCTGAGGATGCCACCACGATCTAGGCGGTGCAGTGGATTTTGGGGGTGAGAAGCAACAGGGGAGATTGAGGAAGAGAGAAGAGAGGGAGAGCAGTGGTGAAGTTATCCCAGCCGTACTCGCCGTTGTAGTGCGTGAAGTCCATGGAGCACGCGAGCTCGAGCGTGCCCTTGGGGTCGAGGCGGTTGTCGATGGTGTGCTTGGTGGCGTCGCTGCGCTAGCAAGTGCTATGGAACTGGAGCTCGTAGAGGAGCTCAGGCTCGCCGAAGAAATCGAAGAAGAGGAGTTCTTGGGGGAAGTCGGCGGGCGAGGAGGCGGAGCGATGAAAACACAAAACGGTTAGGGTTCTTTTCCGGGCCTCCCATGCACATTTTCTCAAGCTGTCCGGATTGGGTTTCGTGGCCTGTTTACAATTCCGGATCTTGGCCCCCCAAACGCTTTCCTAAATTCAATTTGGATTCTAATCTCAGCCTATGAAATCCACCCCGAAATAGGCCAAATCCTGGGCTTCCAAATAGGGCCTAAATTGGTTCATTTAAGTGCTAATCGGGCTGCTAAACCTCTACTGTTTAAGCACTCTAGCCGTTAAATCCAGACGTGTGTACTGCTGCTATCGCTTTAATGGCCACATACAAAGTTGTACCAATTGTTATTTAGAACAGTGACAATAAGTAATCACACAAGTTGCACTCACTTGCCTGCACTCTTGATAGGATACCAGGTTCTGCCCCGGCCCAACTTGAGTCCATATCTTAAGTCTAGATGGGTCGATACATGAGGGAAAGTATAGAATTATGAGTAGATCTTTGCATTTCCCCAATAACTTAAGATTTTTTGTGAATTGGTTTGTGTATGAAACTCAACATAAGGCAACCAAATATTTTTTGGAGTATTGGATATCAAGAGGATTTATTAGCTCTATTGATAGAAGATACAAAAACAAATAATGTACAAAAATATATAGGTCATAGAGATCCATCGTACATGGTGGGGAATCATGAATTTGATGGATGATCAACGTTAAAGTCATAGCTTGGTTTAATGTCTGTGTGTTAGGATATTTTCTTGATCCAAGTTGGTATGAATTCTACCTTGATCGTGTCAATTGTTGGTGTGTTTTCTTCGCACTTTGTTTTGGATCTTTGTTGGATTTGATCAAACCCTATGGAATTGATGAAAGTTGGTCCAAGAATAATGCTTGATATGGTGAATTAGTTACTAGGACAGCAGAAATGTCTGGAATTACTGAAAAAAATTCAAAATGATGCGCAGCTCACAAGTCTCACATATTCCGCACCAGATATCAATTAGCTGAAACTGGGGGCAGGATTTCTTAGGAGTTTCTTTAATTGAAGCATTTTGTGGCGACCAATGTTATGTAAATATTTCACCACATCACACGGGAATCCCAACATGACATCTCAGCGCATGATTTTATCTTATGTATGGTAGAACTCCAGGCCAGCGTGCCTTGTTGCTATTATATAAGGATTCCGGTCATTAAAGTCAGAGAATACCTTGAGATGCAAAGCAACTCTCTTGGGGAGTTCTCAGACATTTTTTTACAGGAAAATATTATATGTTCAAACTTGACGCGATCTTATTATTAGGTCTGAACTTCATTATGACCATCACTTTATGCGCTCCCCCTGAGCTGTTGTGGTGTGATGTATGCAGCCTCTTTGCAAGAACAACAGTAACCTATTAGATATCAGTCTCCACATACATGTCTGTTTAGTAGTGAGATAATTCAAATATAATGTGAAGAAAAATATAACTTTTTAGTGGGGAAAATTCAGTTTGTAAGTACAATATCTAATTATCTGTCAGCTATCTGTCAGCTATATACTCGCTTGTCTTTCAGTGGGTACCTATGTTTGTTTTTTAGTGATGTATTTCTAGGGATGGTAATGGGGCAGGGTGGAGGCGGGGTTGCTTCTCCGTTTAGTTATCAGGGGCAACTTCACTTTCATCCCCATCCCAGGGATCAGGCCCAACAGGGACAATAAATTCAAATACAATTGAATTTATTTTAATGCATATGAGCTTAAAATTTTATGTAATGTCTGTTATTTGTGTTTATATATATGCTAAACTAACAAAATAAATTCTACTTGCATTTTGCATGTTTTGGGGATTTGGGGTGGTGGGTCATTTCCATCCCCATCCCCATCCCCATCCCCATTTAGAGTTACAAGGGTAAATTTCTCCTATGCATGTCCACTATGCAGGGAACTTCCCGCTGGTAGATTGGAAAATGTGGAAAATTGCCATCCCTAATTATCTCACTTCACAAGTTCAGCAATTAATCATCAACTAATTAATGCTAGTTATTACCCCCTACAGATACTTGTTTGTCTTTTAGTGGCATATTGAAGGTGTGCCATGAGGAAAACATGAATTTACCTTGGCACCGGTAATATTCCCAAACCTTTCCACAGGCAAGAGATATTAAGTATATAACACCAGATATGATCCATTTGTTCTCATTTCTTGGCCAACCCTTGAAGCTGTTTCACCTACTATTGAAGGAGCATACTGGTTTGCATCTCTGAAAAGACTACTGCTGGTAATATAGAGGGTCTGGTAGTCTCAAAATTCTTTTTTAGACTAGATGATCCACCTCAGCCTGTCCATTGCAAGCTACCAAGTAGGGTGTACTAGTTTTCTGATGATTTGGTCTATTGGTTGCTTCTGCCCTTACAAATTTTATTTTTCTTGTCTCCTAGTGGACAAATATGGTTCGCAATCTTTATCTGTTGGCAAGGTTAATGATGTGTAAAAAATGAAACCGAGTAGTCAAAATTAATTTTTTTTTTGGTGAAGTATGCACCTCTACAGTAATAACAATTTCATGCTATTTTCGCTTTTGCTTGTTCTCCATTTTTTGGAACTATGAACATCTTAATCTTATACTCTTATTGTCTTGTAAACTCCTAATAAGAATGAACTCGACCCATTTGATGCTGGTAAAATACATGGCAGTAGTCATGGATCATGACTTCTGCCATAGAGCGACAACTGGCTTGAGAATAATTTGTCCTGGTGCATCACCTCCTCCCCCTCTCTTTTTTTTTTTAAAAAAATAAAAATTCCTCAAATCTTACACTAAACTTAAGGCATCAGGAAAATTTCTTTTGTACTGGTATCAACATAAATGCAATTTGACCTTTTGTTTCAGTTGCTTCATTGCAGAACTGGTGTGACTTGTGCATGTTTGTGGGGGGATATCATCTATGTTTTTTGATAAATCACAGACTGCAAACTATATTACAATACACTTCTGGTCAGTCAGGTGTCTTTTTGTAAACTTGTGGGGTTCATTAACGGACGTACTCTGTTCTTGCAGGTACATAATTCTTTGCGGTTTGTATATCCATCCTCAACTTTTCCAAATTTGTGCGGTATGTGTTCTATCTCTTGCTTCTGTCACCCTTCCGACTGCTTGAATTGCATCTGCTGAACTTTACAGCACCCCAGTCAGGCCTCCTTTTGGACTGCTTTGGTATTTGCACCATGTGATATTGGCAGCTTGCTCAAAGACATTTATTGATGCAAGAGTCACATTTATCTGAAGTGTTGGTTTTCTTGATCTAAGCCATCGGTGCATGTATATATTATTAAATAAGTATGTATGATGAGAAAAAGAAATATTTACAACTCATTTAAGAGATATATTCAAGAGGGAGTAACTACATCTTGGAATATATATATATATATATATGATATATATCCACTTTTATACTCTCGGGAGTATGTATTCTCATCTTTTAAATTATACTTTTATACTCTCGGGAGTATGTATTCTCGTCTTTTAAATTATACTATGGATATTTTTTTTATGTACTATGGATGCTTCTTTGGTTATATATATACTTCTTTAGTTTTTTAGTTTTTCTACTATATTGTTTATGAAAAAAATATATCTTATATCTTTGCAATCATATAGCATACTTCATCACTAATTTTTTTTGTTAAATATATACTTTTTTAGTTTCATAATATGTTATTTATGAAAACTTAGAAAATGGTTCTATACTCTTATTTGTATGTACCCCAACATTCAAATACACCATATATTTTTGCTTGTAGTCTATATATTGTTTTGGTGACATTTTTAATTAGTATGGTACATATTTTTCTAAGTTGAAATGTAATATAATTGCAAAGTTATAAGAAATGTTTTTCCATAAATAGTATAGTAGATAGCATATCCATAATCAAATAAGTATCCATGTTACATGAAAGAAGTATCGATAGCGTAATTTAAAAGATGAGAGTACATCCTCTCATGAGTATAAAAGTGGTTATACACACAAACACTATTTTATACCCACTCTTAGATTAGCTATTTTATGCCCAGTCTATTTACCATCTGATCAGATTAATCACCAGTAATGTCGGCTGTCAAATGCTAATGTCTGTTGGATGATGGGAAAGGAAGTTAACGGTGTTAGAAGAGCAATTAGTACAATAGTTTTCGAACACACTTTAGTTTTGCCCTTTTTTTTTTGCCATGCAATCCACTTTTTGTGGCATTTTGGATGGCCTACTACTGACAGTAAATGTGTACTGTTATAGCAATAAATCATAACTTAACTAGTAGTCATTTGTAGTAGAGTATGAGGTGATGTCTGATGGATGGTTTTGTTGAGATTTTTTTGTTACGTCTGCCTTGTATCCCTCTGAAATTTTTGGCATAATATCCAAAATTTATAAACTATTTTGTGTTTAATGCGTTTTGAACAGCCTAGGCATACAGTAATTGCATACTACTATTATAGTAAATCCTAACTCAAGTGGCAGTAATTGTGTGTTTAGTGTAGTCATACGATGAATAACAAATGTCTATAATTACTGTAGTAAAACCTAACTCAAGTTGTAATAAATGCTTCGTAATCAGTTTTATCTATAGTAAACGACTTGTGTATATCAAATAACAAATTATACAACACACTACACGTTTGCTGCACAATTTCATTTAGAAATTTGACGAAACTCGAATTATCTCAAATAGATATTCTTGAGAAACTTAGATCCACCATAAAAACATCATCTCTAATCACAATCCTTGCCGATTAAAAGGGGATGCAATAATTCTTTGGACATTGTTGGTATAGTAAATAAAGCCTTGCATGGTCTTTGTTGATTTTGATGGGGTGAGGATGTCACCATATCAATGTATTGATACACTTTAATATGCAGTAATTAATTACATGAGGAGGATGGATAAGAATGAAACAAACCAAAGACAATAATTAATTAATACAAAAGACAGTAATTTACCTCATCAAGTACAGTAATTGAATCGTATTATTGCTATATATTTCAACGATTTACTAGTGACTCAGTACTACCTTACTATAGCATTTTCATTATTTTGACGGCGATGTTAGTGCAACTGCTTGTGGTTCCATGTTCCAGTGGTGGTTACAATTTTAGCACATCGTCCATTTGTATGTAATCAGCAATTATTAAAATAAATTATAATACTATGCAATGTAAAATGTTGTGAACTATTCGATCCACATCAAATATAACATTAACTCTGTATAATTTCTATGGTAATTCATCTGCAAATAGACTATTTGTGACTATTAAAGAATTACTATACAACTACTGCCCTTTTCCTATTAATGTCCAATTACTGTTCTATTACTGTCATGTTCTTGTGTTATTACTATCATTTTTATTGTCTAATTATTGTCCTGCTTCTATCGTACTATTGTCATTTTACTATCCAATTACTGCTCTGTTACTATTCAATTAATGTTATTTTACTGTCTGATTACTGTCAATATAATGTCCTATTATTATTATATTACTGACAAAATATTGTCATATTATTGTCTTTCGTTGTCTTGTTGCATTGAGTATACATATTAACTATAGTAATGTTGTAATATATCATATGATAGTAATGTTGCAATACACTAATCTATATAAACTATTAGTTGTAAATAGCTATTTAAGTAATCCATCAATTTGCAAATTGATTGATGGTAAAGAAATTTAATAAAACAATAGGCAAACTTTGTTGAAGACATACATGTGTATATTCCTATGATGCATCATCATCATGAAATGATCTTTCTGTCGGCCATAGAAGTATTATTATGAATGAGTGAAGAAGTGGATCACATTGATTATTAAAAGGATCAAAAAATTGCTCAGACGGAGTTGTGTTAGCAAATGAAGCCCTATATAGTCCTTGTTCTTGATGGGGGAAGGATGTCTCCATGTCGAAGTAGTAATTTACCTTCTTATTCATTAATTAAATATGTGAGGAAGAAGACTGATATATTATTGAATTGGTTGTATTAATCTAGTTTCTCCAGCGATAGTAATTTATAATACTTGTGACAGTAATTATCTTGTTTAAGACAGTAGTAATTGCCTTGTGGAAGACAGTAATGGAGTGGAATTACCGGCCCCTTATCAAATACTGTCGATGTCAATGTTGATTTCTTCAAGACGATCTGACTCAAATTTATGAGATTGATTTCTGGCGATGGGAGGGATGAATTGTGTGTTTTTTCTTACAAATGACAGCGATTTACAACAAACGAAGATGTTTATCCATGTGATTTCTATTTTTGGGGCTTTTGTGTCATTTGCAACAATTCACTAGTGGGACATCCCGCATGGTAGTTAGTGCTATCACATTTTACTGTAGTTTGTTAGTTATTGCCTTCAAGTAGTTCGGATCTCGATGCATCATCTAACATTCATCTAACGTCTTACAGGGTGGGTACAGAATAGTGTTATTGTATATATATAGAGAGAGGGGGGGAGCGTATCTTGTGCACATCCGTGCAAATCCTGTCAAAATCTTTTAAAATCATCTCAAAAAATTCTCAAGAAAATAGAATAGATAGATATTGGAGTGACAATGCTACAAAATTTTCAAGATCCAAGTCAATTCACAATTAGAGAAACAAAAGACAAATTTCAGCAAAAACTAGCAACAAAAAGAAAAAGAAAAAGATAAACATCACTATTCACTGAAATTTGTTTTTTTGTTTCTCAAATTGTAGATTGAGTTAGGCCTTAAAATTTTGTAAAATTGTAGAACAATCCAATATCTATCTATTCTTTTTTTTTTTTTTTTGAGTATTTTTGGAGATGACTTCAAAAGATTTTGGAAAGGTTTGCATGAGTGTGTGTGTGTATATATATATATATATATAAACTGAGAAAGAAAAGAATAGAAACAAAGGCAGTCCAAAATGTGGTCCTGCATTTTTCTCATAATTTTAGCTCCCAAAAAAGAAGCGGAAATCATTTTCAAATGAAAAGCTAACAAGCTGATTGGTGAATTCAAGAGGTTAGGATAGGACAAAAAGGCATGAAAATATTTCTTGCATTAGCTTACTATGTTTTTTAAGAGAGCAGAATTACCAATTAGTTAGTTCAAAAGCTTAGTGCAGGCCAAAAGACTCGGAAACAATTTTTTTTTTTTTACCTTCGCTGACTAAAGTTTGTGTTTGCTCTGGAAATAAAACAACCAAGTTTAACCTTTACTAAATAGGCTTCAAAAATATTAAGACGCACATTGCCTTTGGGCATAGTTCATGGGTCACATTGCTTCTTCAGCAATGAAGATTATACCTTTGTGTTTATGTTCAAATTAAGTGGGCAATGAAGGTGTAAAATCATAAAAAATTTTGAAAAAAAAATTTGAAATAGATACACTGGAGTTCTATAACTCGATGAAGTTTCATGCCCATGGTCCTTTTTCTCCCTTTATTTTTTGGGTGAATTTATGTGCCATTCAGTTCTGAAATTCATGAGCTACTCAGAGCATCTTTGGTCTTAAGCGACTCTTGCTTCTAGTTTATATAGCAAGTAGATACTTATAAATAGAACGCATAACGTGGTCAGAGCTACTGTTCAATCCAGTGATGCATACCACCGGCCTTTGCTCGGTCGGAAGAGTGTTGGATAGTATAGGGTTGAAAGACCCTATGCTCTGTCCTTCATAGCCGGTTCGAATCCGGCAGGTCGGCTTCCGAAATTGTGGGGTTTCCCATTGGCATCATATTTAGGTCATTTGGAAATTTCTATTGGTATTTGTTTTCTGTTAAATCGACATGAATGGTAAGGAAGGGCAAAAGTGAGTATATATTATTAGATGTTTATGTTTTCATGTGAAGTATATGCAACCGCACATTTATATGTTGACTTTTATCTTCTTGGAGAAACGCCGTGGAAGGGTGATTGGGGGAGGTATTTACCTTGCCATAGGATTTTTCTGCACTTTGTTTTTTCTGAAAGGTACTGAAAAATGTAAAGCAAATTAAGAGTTTTGAGGCAGGTAGCAATTTCCATTTTCCAAGTGAACAAGGTGGCAATTTCGACGATCAAACCGGGGACTGGGCTGAAACCGCTGAAAGCCTCAAACTTAAGCCATCCGGAATCCAAAATAGTCAAAGCGAAGACATGCTGGTATCTGCTTATTGCAATTATCAGGTTCCACATGAGATATACATAGCTTCATTTGACGTTTTTTTGCTCATTACTGGCATCTGCTTATTGCAATTTTGAGCTTTGAACAGTACAAGCTGGCAGATGAGCTGGTGATGGATCGTGTTACGGCCGCCGGCGCTCGTTGAGCCGGCTCAAATTTGATTTGACAAAATCAGAATTCAGTAATAGATATAGAGAGCTTAAAAGCAAGCTCACAAGCATACTTGTTTCTACCTTTTTTTTTATGACGACATATTTGTTTCTACTTTGAATTTTGCCAATTTAGAGAATGTGGAACAAAGTAAAGTCCAGTTCAGATCAGGGTAAGTTTACCGATAGGATATTTACACATCTCGCACAATGGTGTTTCTTCTTTCTTGTCCTTTTTGTCGTAAATAGTGGTACATCGATCTCGTTGGTTGCCACTTGTTTCTGTATGTGTCGCTTTCTTGAAATTTTTCTTATTCAATGGTCTTTTGTCTCTTCGTCCTGGTCCTTAGTTTCACTTGGACATGTTCTGTAATCTGTAAGATTATAGCCTGACATTTGAATAAAAATACAGGCAGCACAACACATAACAAGACCGACGATGCATATCCCTTAGAACAGCAGATTGAAACAGCTGCTAAGGAACATCCCTGAAACTCGGATGAAGAAGGTTGCTGCCTCTTCTGAATGCAAATTGTAACGAAAACCCCACACACACTACTTTGCCTTTCATCATCAGGACGAAGACGAAGGAATATACGAATGGGCCGTCACCAGTGGCGGTAGGTCATCAACATGGGCGACAAAACGTTAGGCGGTTGACGGGTCACTGGACGCAATTTGGCCCGTAGTTGGATCAAATTGGGGCGTGCAGTTCGAGCCTCGGTCTATTCTTGACTCACAGCTTACTGCAGTTGGGCAGGGTAGCTTGTTCACTCTGCAGTCTCCAGACACGATTCTAAGGTTGCTCTGCGCTTACAAGGCCATGTCTACTAACATGTGCGTTGGAACCTTTCACCTAGGTGGTGCTTGCTTGCGTACTTACATAAGTTTAGGGTGGATGGCTTGGTAGGATGAGCTTGGAGTGCCTAGTTTAGTCAAGATATGTTCAAGTGATGCAAGTACGAGCTATTTGGTTGGTAACTTGGTATATAGGTTGAATCGGGATACCCGCTGGATTGATGATGCATGTATGAGGTCAAATGGGGAACAATCCTTTATCCACTTTATTAATCCTTAATCCCTCTGTTCACTCTAATAATTACTAATCGATCTTAATCACCCCTTAAATCACCTGGGCCAACCTTGCTCGTATGCTCAATCTGAGCATTTCTCCCAGCTTAACCTATGAGCCTCATGCCCTCATACATGAAGGTCAAGCAGCCAAACATGCCCTCCACTCTGCATCCTAAAGAGCCAGGTCATGAACCATCCAACCAACCACAAATTACCCTAGTATCACAAAATGTCATATTAGCTTAAATCGCAAACAACAGAGATTATTTCACACGGCATAAACATAAACTGAGCAATATCCAGCATACATACCTTTTAACGCAGATCATGAATGAAAATTTTCAATCACATATTGAACAGCAATCCTATAGTATATCCATGTCCTGCATGTAGAGTTCTTTCTGGAATGTATAGACCGTGTTACCACAACGCCATCACCATCACCAATTAATACACCAATGAACTACACGAAACAGAGTTAAGGTTCGACAAGTGACCTCGCCGTGGCTGAGAGTTCGCCGGCCCCGATCGCTCCTGCATAATTAGGCTAGGCTTTTTGTGGGCTCGAAAGCGCGCTCTCTCTGGGTACCCACGAGAGATGGGAGAGCTAGTAAGGTGCTGACAGGTTGATGTTTAAGCCGTGAAGCATTTCCTGTGCTACCGACAGGTTAGTATAGTAGTAGTATTTGTTTGGACACTTGGATTTCAACTGTGCACTAACATGGTCTAATGACAGGGCTCATGGTAATAAATGAAAAGGCCCATGAACTCTCTTTATTTTTCCAATTTTGCTGGAGGCAGCTTCAACTTCCAAGCCATGCAACCTGAAACAACTCATACTCAAAGTGTTGCAATGTCAAAGTGTTTCAAAAATGAGTAGCTTAGTTACACCACATCACAACTCTGCTATGGTTTCTTCTTTCTATCCACATTCCCACATCAGTTCCTGCAAATTCTACTCCATGAAGTAGAGGGCCCAATATCAATATCATGACCACTTCAAAGAAAATTAAAGCAGCTGTCAAGGCATTTCTGAAAGAAGTTGCATAAACTTCATTTGGTTCTCTCAACTTCTCATCAGAAAGCAAGAACATGGAGGGTCATGCTTCATTCAGAAAAATAGCTCCAATTTGACAAGCAAGTCACAAACGAAGCGTCTGAACCACGACGACATCTAATACAACAGTCTATAGCATCTAAGCACCACATTTTCATCACAATGTTAGAACTCAGCAAAAACTAAATTCCAATCAGTTCAGAAATCTAAGAGAACCATGAAAGAAAAGGAAAAGGCACAGATATGTATCAAGCAAAATATAGCAAGATATGTCATCTGCACAACTATTATCAAAGGAATCATATGACGAGTTAAACTCATAATACAGGAACAAACGTGGAATGTGATCACGAAAACATGGTATATATGAAAAATCCTACCAAATTTTCATTTACAAGAGGTGACCCATATGTACACGTTTAAGGCGCCGAAAATGCCATTTTCATGATCCAATCCTGCACATACTGTTGTCGGGAAATTCACAGATTCAAATTCTTTTCATTCATCACTTTCTTGAACTATATTTACCTCTCTCTGAAGGAACATATCAAAACCCACTTCTCTCAAAGTCGTCTCAGTTTATCCATTAGCTACCAAACTAATGCTACCACTTCCAAAATGAGAGGTTTCATTTCACCCACCTGAAACACACTGGAAACCCTTGCAAACAGCAAGCCAAGTGGCAAACAAGACCAAACAAATGATGACATCAACAATAATGATGATCTTCACATGGTGAATCCAAATTGACCGGGTCGATTGTGGCCGGCGAAGCCTAGACTGGCTTGTGCTCTGCTCCAGTGACATGCCAGCTACCTCCTCCGATGGCATGTCTATCCTCACCCCCCTAGTCCCGTGCTGCTCATCCTCGCCATTACCCCCTGACACTGGCTTCTCCTTCGCCTTCTTCTTATCCTTCCTACTTCCGCTCCTCCCCAGCAGAGGCACCTTCGACGATGTGCAGGTTGAATTATCACTCGATCCTCCCCCTTCCCCGCTTTCCTCAAGGATGAATGCTGCATGGGGCATCTTGTCCAATGAAGCCACAAGCCGCTGGACGGCCGGGACCAGCGAGTCATGGAACCCATTCCTGTTCACATTCCTGAAAACCTCACGGACGTGCTCCAGGAACTGCAGCGCACCTGCATTACCGACACTCGGGTCAATTATCGCAAAGAATGTGTGCCCATCTGCCATCAAGTAACCGTAGCTCCTTGACCCCCGTGTGTGGATGTAATGCCGGTGGTACAGAGGTGCATTCTCAAGGCACAGCGCAGCTGTGGCCTCCATCTGTGGATCACCATCCTTGCTGTTATAGCAATAGAGCACCTTCCTCCCCTTAGCAATGCAACAGTATACAGTGTTGTCGGCCGAGGAGCTCATCCGAGAGTCCTCCTCGGCGATCTCAACCTCAAGAGGCTTTGCACGCACCGACACGAGCTTCAGAGACTTGGATCGGCGTGAATTCATCAAAGTCTCCGCAGTAACACCCCCACCCTTACCAACAAGTTCTCCCAATTCAGCACCACAAGAGTCTGTGTACTCTCCGACGGAATCCACAGCTGATACAACAAAATCCAACCAGAATTCGACAAGAATTCAAGGTTTTCTCCAGTAACAGGTAACTTCTTGGCAGCCGGGCAGCAGAATTATGAATCAAGAACTGGAAATCGACACGACGCAGTTAGAAATCACCCCATTTCTTTCAAGATTCCCCTACTCCTAAACCAATACAGCAATCAGTTCCATGTATTAAGCTAAAATTATGCAATCAAGAAGCAAGAAAAGACCATTTCTTGATCAGTCATAGTCCAGGCTCAAGAATGCACCAAAACAATGGGGAAAAAACACGAAAAAAAATACCTGGAAAAAAATGGTTCGTGCGGGCACCGTGCCAGGAGAAGGAACACGAATCAAGAAGATATTTTTTGGGAAAGAAAAATTCGATGCAGAGATTTGGAAGAAAAGGGATATGAAAGAAGGGTGGAGGTGGAGGAAGCGTATTAATGGAATGGAAGGCGAAGACTTGTTGGGGGGTGGGGGGGAATTTGACTGGGTAACAAAGGAAGAAAAGAATGAATGATGGATGATGGGATTAAAACAGAGACGCGCTTTGAGCATCGTCTTCTTTTCTTTAGGATTGCAGATTATCTTCTTTTTTAATTTTAAGATCCAAAGTTTTAGCTCCATAACTACAATCAATTCTTTCTGTAAAGTCACAAACTTTACAATTTATATACTCCTTGGTTCTTTTTTACCTATATGGTTTTATCTCTTTGTACAATTTTTAAAAAATCATGTAAAACTATGATTCTATCTCTTATATTTATAATTAATATGAAATATGTGTTATTTATGTTTGTGTATTTAATACTCAGTGGAATAATGACTATGAGAGTATTTTAGAAAAATAGAATTATGTTTTATCTTGAAAATACAAATGACATTCTTTTACTACATCTTTTTCTTCCAAAAATGATATATAAAAAGAATATAAAGAATACCTAACTTTGGCAATTTTATATATATACCTAACTCGCAATTAGTGAACTATAAAATAAGTCATGCATCTCCCCTTATAATTGTATTTTTCTCAATTGTTGGATTAGAATTAAAATTATTAGCCCATGCGAGAAAAGAAATTAGTGTGGTTAGAATTTGTTGGATTAAATGTTGATTTCTGAAGTCGAGGAGGATTCATATTTATTGCTATATATCTGTAGAAATCAGTACAGTTTTAGGGTGTTAATTATCTAAATTCAAAGCTAAAACAATTACCTGAGCATACTAGTCGCAAGAAAGATGTCCCTACATGGCCATTCCATATGAATGCAACCCAATGCCAAAACATTAATTAATGGATAATATTAACACTTTGATATGAATAAATTATAAATTATTCTCTACTCAGGTAGCCATGTCAGCAACGACATGAATAGCCCATGACCATATGTGAGTTGCTAGTTAGTACTTGCTTACTACAGACAAGCCACCAACCTAACCAGTGCATCAATCATGTTTTTTTGTTTCAAAAGTATTACATCAGTAATGTTAATATGTCATCAGGGAGAATTTAGGTAAAGTAACTTTCTTTAAGGTAGATTAGTTCAATGTTACGTTATCAAATCCAAAATTATTTCACTGTAATTTGTCTGTGATCTAAATCACGATCTGATAATTCTAAATTAAATCTCACAAAATTTATCTGTAACCTAAATTATAATTAGATAGTTCTAAACCAGACTTTATATACGAGAGGATTCGAGAGAAAGTGCTTCCAAATTTAAAAAGTGTGCAAATGTTGGTCCATGAAATACTTTATTTTTATTTCTTGGGTCTTGGGTGCGCCGGGGGGGGGGGGGGGCGCGGAACAATAAGGCAGAATCTTTCAGAGTTGAGACGTTCAAAAGAGCTTACTATCTCTTAAAAAAAAAAGATGTGATTTGTGATGGACCTTCACCAATTTCCAAGATACTTCTCACCACCTACAACAAATGGAGATGGTTTAATTTTCTTTTTTCAAATTATTTTCTGGTGATGCTCTTTTGCCCCCATCACGACACCAAATTTATAGATATATTCCACGAGATCACTTAGAAGATAAATCAAATTTTTATAAGATTTGGTCTTATAAAATTATATAAAATTTATTTTATATAATTAAATCATATGATCTGTAATTGAGATTTGAGAATAAATATTTAATATAGATCATGAATATATTTCAACTATTTATTCAAATATTTTAATAGATAACAAATGAGTCTTTATTTATTTATTTTTTTGCAATGTCTTCTGCACTTGCAATAGTTATTTATTTCAATTATACTTTTACACAACAAAGAAATTATGTGACAGTGGCAGTTCTAAAAATCAGTCAACATCTCTTGTACCTTATCATGTAATATTTTTTGTGTATATTATTAGTTTAAGGCATTGTATAGAGACATGTGAGATTTTATATATTAGAATATTTCCACCAAAGAAATAGTAAGAGAAGTGCAATCCTATATTAGCTTATTAATCCTAGTCCAACTACTAAGTCATCCAATTACTCCTTGGCCCAAAAAATTAGCAACATGCTTAGCAGATGGTACAAGTTGAGAGCAAGGAAACTATCCAACAAAAATTTTCATCTAAGCATCATGCTTATCTAAATAATACTGGAAAAAGAACTAAACTTGCCATCAGGGAGATAAGATCCAGCTTTCTCCTCCACACGTCACCTCATGTTTGGTTAAGCTTCTACGACATATCACCATCCATCACTCATTTAGATCAAAGGCCCACAAGCCACGAGTCACCTTTTTAGCCTTAGCAAAAGAGGATAAGCATATGTAACTTTGGTAGCAATGGTATCTGATCTTGATTAAGAATTTCTCTTAAAAATGAAAGAATGTGAATTCATAATCTGTATCATTTAATCAGTGTGATAATAAATGATATTTGTTAAATCTGTACTAACAAAGATAATTTTTTATGATTGAATAGATGATAATTTTCTCCACATTGAACGAACAATCAAGATCATAAATTTACACTCTCTTATTCTAAGAGTTTTGATTAACACATAACTTAAAAGAGATGACAAATTAAAAACCCTGGGAAAGGGTACAACAAGCTCACTTGGCAGGAGCTGATAAGTCAATGGCAAAAGGAGATATGCAACTTTGGAAACTATGTTCACTTATGCAACAGCTGTAGAGGTGTGATTTGCAGAACTAAAGTAGGGTTGGTATAGCTACAATTGCACCAAGAAAGCAAAACAATGCCTACAATCTTCAAATTAAGAAGAGACATTCTTATTCTAATATCAAATTTGACAAGCAAATGTGATGGAATTGCGTGCCTTTGCTCAGTCTGTAGCTGAATAAATGATAACACGACAATGCACTGAAAAAAAGTGACAAAACAGCTCCTGAAATCACATACTAGTACCTTCTTGGGTTTCTTGCAAGCAGCTTGAACCAACAGCTCGTACCATTTGGATTTGCTCAATTCCAATGCTTCTAGGCTTCAGTACTAAAAAACTCCATGTCTGATTAATGTTGATGTCAATGCTGTTAATTATGTGCAACCATCTGTAGAAGGACAGCGAACAGACATAGCTGTGTACTGTTCTTACAATCTGATGTTATGCAAACTAACAAAAACTTGAGAAGGCACTGGTGGCTGATGACTAAAATTTAACTTAATTTAGTTTCATGGAAGTAATGACTATTTTGGTCTACTAAAATCAACCTATACTGTTTATCTATAAGCTTGAATACTTTGCATTTGCACTCTACTTTATGCATCTTCAAAGACTACAAGATAAAGAAAGAGTAACATCTTTGTCTATAGTTGTTGAAGAACAATGTAGCTGTTCATAAAGAACAATGCATAGTTATCTTTGATAGTGCATTTGTAAACAACAATTTTCCCTTCAAGTTGACATCACAGCCAAGGAAATCTTATCAGCAAAGTAAATCATTTGGTTCTTACACAAGAGTGCCACTGTTGCTACCTATAATTGATTTTTTTTTAAGAAAAAAAGGGCATTTCTGCATACAAAAAAGGAGAAGACATTTCTATATAGCAAGTTGTGTTAATCAACTCGGGTACACTAAATAAGTTGCAAAACATCTCATGCAGAGATGGTATGCGCATTTGATTTCAATACTATCAAGGCAAGATATTAATTTGGACTACAATTAGTGTAACCATAATTGGGAGTGCGATTTGTGTGTTCCTTATTTATGTGTCCGTGTATGTATCTTTCTGTATGATGTAGACCAGAGTGCTCGGTATACATCATGGAAGCTGCAAGTAACAGAGGAGAGATTAACAGCTGCTCAAGAAATTGAAGAGGCTTGCACTTGAGGATTCCATGTGATGTTGAGGTCTTTGAGAGCATCCTGAAGCAAGAAGGAGGCCTTCTGCTGCTCTTCTTCTTCAGAACCTGATCTTGTGCAGATGATGTGATCTTGTTTCCAAATTTCTTGCTTCTCCATCTTTTAGGGAGAAGAAGACGGAAGAAGAGTTTGCAATTCGTGAAGGATTCACAACAAGGATGTTAGGTAAACTTAGTCTTGTCTCATCTTTGTTCTTCAATTTGCATCTTTCTTGTTTCAAAATTTCATTTGCACATATTTGAACTTATAATATGTATCTAACTCAAGCAAATGAACAATGGCTCTATTTCTTTGGCTTTATTTACATAAGATGTTTTCTTGCTTAATACAAGCAAATTGCAATGAACCAAGGACAACTCGCTCTGCTCAGTCCTAAAGTATAATCAAATGTAGGCAAAGAACACAAATAACCACTGAAGAAAAGAAATTACGAAGGATTTACAAGTGAAGTGTAGAGAAGTAAAAAAGAACTTTTATTGCTTAATTGTTTCTTGACACATCTGCTCTCTCAATTCCTTAATTTCCCTTCTATTAACAATAAGAGATGCTATCACCATATAGTCAACTATCTTACTTCCAATGATGCTACTAGAACACATTCAGACATGGCTTAAGAACTATCAGTAGCGACAAATTATAACTTCTTACGATCAGTAGCATCCATGAGGGGCTCTTAATTAACAAGCTCACCAGATGCATGTGGAGGACGTAGGAGGAACAGTCTGTCACGGCGAACTATTATCGTAGATCCAGCCGTCTATCATGAAATGAACGGTCCACAATGGTGGAAGACACCTGCCGGTGATGCGGAAGCTCCACGGCGGTGCCGGAGGAGATCGCCGGTGGCCTGGCTGCTCACCGAACTCCGGCGAGGCGGATCGGTTGGCCGCCGGCTTCTTGCTGGCGATTCAATTGGCTCGGTTCGGTGGCCAAATTCTTGCCGGAGTCCGGCGAGAAGTACTGATTAGTGCTCTGTTTCCAGTGGATTAATTTTACTTAAGCAACTCCACCAGCTTTGTCTCAAATCAAATCTTCTCATCTTAATTAATCGTTTCATGATCATATGAAATATTGATCCATGTAACAGATCAAAGAAATCAAATTCCACAGAAGATCTGAGGGATCATGGAGGCGGCAACGGCGTTGCAGTCGGCGGCAGAGGCGCCGGCGAGTTCGCCGGAGCGGATGAGGGACTGACCTGACGCGGTTGTGGAGGCTGAGACGTGGGCCCACCACTCCAGGGCGGAGTGGTGCCGGATGGACATGGGTAGTGAACCCATAGTCTATGACAGCCTCTCACAAATGGGCCCAATTAGACAGTGACTTGTCAAACTTGGGCCTATGTAGGGCCTTTTTGCTTCATGCATTTTTTATTTTTATTATTATTATTTACATTGTTCTGTTTTCGTTTATTATAGTATATTCTCTTAAGATAAGCCAAACATTATAAATGTATATGGGACAAATCTATGGATAGGAAGTTTCTTGTGCAGAGGAGGAGGGTACAAAGGTATGTAGAGCTACTCAAAGTAGGAGGTTTTTGACATGAATGTCGATCTAGACCGTCTACTTTATATCAGACGACTTTTCTCTCTCCACCATAGGAACCTTCATGTGCAATTTTTGTACCATTTGCAGCCACAGGTCCAACATCAAGGGGTTTCACAAGAGCTTGACCTTGTACTGAAAATTTCATGGGAGAAAGAGTTGTGCAAAGATGCAGAATACTGTCTCCTCCAAGAGAAAATTAGAGTTTACACATCCTAATTCCTAAGTTCCAATCTAAGAAAGTATCACTTCTTCAGAAAAGCCAATTCTTTACAAATCTCACCGTGGATAAGATATTTACAGGTTTGAAGGTCTTGTGCTCTGGTCCTCCTGTAGATTGCTTGGTTCTGCTTTACCATATCTACTAGTTCACTTTAACTTGACTCCACAGAAATTGTGTGTGTGTGTGTGTGTGATAATTCTTCAGAAATATTACTTAAGTAGAAACATTCCACAGAACACAGCTCATATTATTGTGCTCATGAATTATAGTAATCACACTGGCATGACAAACTCTGTTGAGTTTGTGGACTGCACCAACCTAGATAATGTCATCCATGTTCCACCAACCAATTTTTGTGTATGAAACTGTCACATGAAGACTAAGGCTAGCTCCAACGGCGACGGCAGCGCCGACTCGCGTCGACGGCGGCGGACGTTTGGCCGGTGTTTGCTCGACGCGAGGTGATGTGTACGTGCTCCGGGATGAGGCAGATGCACGGTGAGCTCGCGGCGAGGACGCGGCGCCGTTGGAGAAGACGAAGACACGAACAAACGCGCTTCGCGGGCCCCACCGAGAACACGGATGGCGTACCCGCGTCAAGAATGTTCTGACATGTGGGACCAGAGAATAAAAGGACCCACCTGTCATTGATTGAGGGCACGGTTTAAACGTCGCACTTAATATCCAACATGGGCCCCACGCCCACGTTTCCCGTGCCGGTCTCAGTTCCCACATGCACCTCGCAAAAATCGAGCCATTTCGCTGGCGTGTGGGCTCCATGGGACGCGGCCCCACACGTCATTTGGGGTGGAAAGGTACAGCCGCGTCGCACGCCATTTAAAACCGCGTAGGGCCCACCACTTGCTGCCGTGCCGCGTTGCTAATGTTGGCGACGCGTACGTGCGTTAACTCCAACTGATGACACGTGGGGCCGAGAAATGTAGTGGCCCACCAGTCAGTGAGTGTTGTGAATTAAATGGCCGTATAAGTAATAACTGCACGCAATTTAATTGAAATAAATATGTACACACGGTTTTAAGCCGCAGAGACTTACAGGTGGGGTCAGTTTGTGGATAGCACCTGTAAGTGAAGGTGGACTCAAAACACACGGTTTTATATCTTGTTTGGAAACACAGTAATTGAAAACTATGGCTTTAGAATTGTAATGCAACCAAAACCACAGTATTATGTAGTATTTCAAAACCACAGTTTTTTGAGGTGTTTGGATACACAGTTTTTTTTCAAAGTTTTCAGTTTGATGTTTAAATCAACTAGTTGTTATTAGTTTAAAAAAACTAACTATTGGATAATTTCTACGGTGTTTGGATATCAAACTTTTCAAATTTTTTAGACATGAAGCATTAGAAGTTCAGAATCCAATTCCTTGCAACTTCAAACTTTTCAAATTCACAGTTCAACACTGAAGCTGCAACTTCAAATTTTGTTTTATGTCTAAGAAATAGCAACTTTTCAAATTCAACTTCAATTGCAACTTCAACTTCAACACTGATGAATTTGAAAAGTTGAATTTTAGAGAATAACAGAGCATTCAAATCCAAAACATTCTAAATAGCCACCATCCAAATCCTACTACGACCTCCTCGACTAAATGTAGGTGCTACAACCACACCCAACACGCGATCGCGACCTCTGCCGCTTCCACGCCGACGACTACGTGACCTTTTCCTCCTGTCGGTGATGCCGGAGCCCCGCCCCGTAGTGGCTACCACGGCCGTAGCTGCGACAATTCCCTTGGTGTCAGTGGCGAGGAAGTCGCCGATGGAGCACGTGTTGGCGGCACTGCGTGAGACGGAGGCAGAGCAGGAGGCGTGGATCCGCGGCATTTTTGGGTTCTTCGACGCGACGGGGCGGCGGTGGCGGCGCAGCACGGGGCGAAGCACGGCTCAGGGCGAGGTGGCGATCGGTGGAAGGCGGGGCAAATCCGGCGGCGGTGATGTGGGATGGTGAAATCCAACGACGATAATAGCACGTGGACTCGGAGTATAGGTGTAACTTGGGCCAGGCCATTGTCGGGCCGACCCGAAGTACGATATTTTGGCCCGGCACACGGCACGGCCCGACATGAATTTTAGTGGGCCGTGCCGGCCTCGCACGAGGGACCGGGCCGTGTCGTGTCTCAAAAATCGGCCCATAAGCGGGCATGGCACGGCACAAAAAATCGGGCCGTGCTCAGGTTGGCACCGCCCGTTACACGGTGGGCTGGCCCGCCACGGCACGGCACGAAGCAGCCCAATAGCACGCGGGCTAGCCCGGCTAAAATCGGCCCATTATTATTTTGAAAAGCTTAAAATCTAAAATTGTTTTCATATTTATTATTAAGTTTTATTCTCATTTATAATTTTTTGCAATTTTTTACTCTCAAGTGTCAATTGTCATGTCCTCATGTATAATTTATTGTAAATTTGTAAGAATATGTTTGAATTTTCTATGATATTTTAATCTATGTTTTTTGTAATTTTTAGTTACTATTAAATTGTTAATTTGTTATACACCAAATATTTTTCTCAATTTTTAAAATACTTTTCTTTTTTACTATTTTCTAATATTTAATTATTTATTTAGCTTTATAATAAATTTAATACGTTTACAATTTAAAATTGAAATTATTGAATTTTTAATTCTAAATGGCTATGCCCGTGCTGGCCCGGCACGCACTACGGCCCACAGGCTATTCGGTCGTGTCGGGCCGCTCCACCGTGCAAATGGGCCAACTTGGCCCGGCACAACAGCCCATGGGCCGGCATGAGCATGGTACGAAAAAAACCTCCGGCCTGACGGGCCCGTGCCGTGCTGGGCCGACACAGCCCAAGTTACATGTCTAGCTCGGAGGGAGGAGTGGTGGCGGCGCGGTGGCGTGGAGCGGCAGGCGTGCGACGGTGAATTCCAACACAACATGGTGAGTGTGGGTGCGCCATAAGGGAGGAGAGACGGTGCGGTCAAAGTTTTGGAGAAAACTTTGTACCAGAGCAAAGTTTGTAAAACTCCAAAAAAACCATGGTTTTGAAGAAACCACGGTTTTAGAAACCATAAAATACTTTGTAACCAAACAGCACCTTGATTTTCAATACCACAGTTTCTTTCAAAACCATAGTTTTGAAGAAAAACTCCAAAAAAACTTTGTTTCTAAATAGGGCCTTAAATGCAAAAAAGGGGAAGGTCCCACTTGTTAGCTGCTGAAAATTTTACCGTTTAATTTCAACCGTTGAAAAATAGCCGTTAGATCATTTTTTTAATTCATTTGAGCTCTAAAAATATAAAAAATTCCAAAAAAATAACAAAAAATCACTGGTTTATTTTCCAACTCTTTCCTATATAAAGACATGTTGTTTCACTAGTTTCACTCACATTTGTTCATCCATCCACACCCAAAACTACTCCGAAATTGGTGCAAAAATTTCTGAAAATTCCACATGGATTCAAATCCACCTGGCGGTTTCGTTAAGTGGCTTAGCTCTACCCAATCTCCCGGCGAAAACACCGAAAACCCAAACACTCAACAACAACCCGATTTTTCTCAGCCACCGACTTACCAGCCGTATCCACCAAATTACCAGTCGTATCCGCTGTACAACCAAAATTATCGTCCTTATCCACCTTAGGGCCACACAATTCCACCGCCCTCACAGTACTGCCAAAATTTTCATTTTGTCGGTATGCCGTCGAGCTGTACACAGTTTTCCCCACCTCAACCACACTCTGCGTCTGTCGCTTACAATGGCACTCCAGACTCTGGTCCATCCGATCTGGCGGCCCGAGTTGTCATCGATGACATCAACACCAATGCTGCCGTCGACGCTAGCCGGAAGACAAAGCGCTTACCGTGGTCCACCAATGATGACATAAAACTGGTAAGTCCATGATTTTCGTACAGCATCAAGAGGAAAATGCATTTACATTCGACATTTGTCATTCAATATTTTTTATAATACACAGATTAGTTCCTGGCTCAGTAATTCACTCGATCCTATTGATGGAAACAATAGGAAGTGCGATATGTACTGGGCAAATGTCGCAGCGGCATTCAACGAGACGGTCCCGACAAACAGGAGAAGAGAGACCAAACACTGTAAGGACCACTGACAACGGTGCAATAAAAAATTGGTCCAATTCAATGGTGTTTGGCTCCGACTGAAAGATGTCTACGCTAGCGGTCGTTCGGACAACCAACTCATGGCACAGGCCCGTGAGATGTACAAGACGGAGATGGGTCATCTGTTCGTCTTGGATCACTGGTGGACGGCAGTTCGCGGGCAACCTAAGTGGTCCGCAGTCTACATTGATGCCGCCAACAAAAGAAGCAGGTTGTCTGAGTCTGGCACCTACACGTCATCGACCAACAACGATGATGTGTCACCAGTAGAGACATGGCCAGAAGGACGAGACGCGGTTAAGGCGAAGCGCAAAGGTAAGAGTAATGCGAGAGGATCTTGATGCCTTCATCAACAATCACCATGACCGTGCCGAAAAAAGGAAGGACACAGTTCGTGTGTCCGAGTCATTGCGCAGCCTAGGGAAGTCGAAGGAGAAGTCTGCCTTGTACAAGGCATACTCGAGAATGATGGACATCGACAAATCCACCATGGACGACGTTAAAAAAGAGGAGTATACGGCGGGCATGAAGATGATAAGAGATAAACTTAAAGCCCTGGAGGACGAAGATTAGTTATGATATTTTGAATTTACTTTGGATAGCCAACCATGTATGTTTCTTTGTTAATCTATGTACGGTGCTTTATTAATTAATGCATGAATTAAATTTAGCATTATTGTTAGAATATGACCGTTGGAATATAGTCGTTGGAATATAGCCGTTTGAAATTAACCATTGGAACTAACTCGTTTGAATATAGCCGTTGGACTCTTTGTGTATATATTCAACCCCCTGAAAATGTTCTCCTCACAATCTAACTTCTCTTGCAAAACAGCATAGCACTTCGCAAACTCACCTTCATTGCCACTCACAAAATTTCGTCTAGCTCTAGTTCGAGCACAAACAGCCCTGAGGAGGTTGACATCAGCAAAATAGAAGATTTCTTGGTGGACTTTGTGAAGGAGGAAGAGGAGGAAGATCATATTATCGCAGGTCTGTATGCCCGATTTGATGCTACTTCCTCCCGTGGACGTCGCCGACGCAGCAGTAGAAGATATGTTGAGAGAGACCGCGAAGATGGTCATCTACGACTCGTCGCGGACTACTTCTCCGACTCTCCGGTCTACCCCGACGGTATATTCCGTCGGCGATTTCGGATGAGGAGACCCCTCTTTGTTCGTATTGTCGAAGCGCTTGGTGAGTGGTCCCCTTATTTCACTGAAAGAAGGGATGCCACTAATTGCCATGGACTCTCCCCTTTACAGAAGTGCACCGCAGCGATGCGTATGCTAACATATGGTGGCCCTGCTGATGCGGTCGACGAGTACGTGCAGATAGGGGGGTCCACGGCGATTAAATGTTTGGAACACTTCGGGCAAGGCATCATCGACAAGTTTGGTGAGCAATATGTTCGCAGCCCCACCGTCGAGAATATCCACCTCTTGCTGCAATAAGCAGAGGCTCGTGGCTTTCCGGGTATGCTGTGAAGTATTGATTGCATGCACTGGGAATGGAGAAATTGCCCAGTAGCATGGAAGGGACAATTTACGCGTGGAGATTATGGAGTCCCCACGATCATATTTGAAGCGGTGGCTTCTTACGATCTCTGGATATGACATGCTTTTTTTGGTGTGGCAGGCTCCAACAATGACATCAATGTACTGAATCAATCACCATTGTTCACTGATGTAATGAAAGGGTAAACCCCTCGTTTTAAGTACACTGTCAATGGTCGGCAGTATAATATGGGGTATTATCTCGCCGACGGTATATACCCGGAGTGGGCTGTTTTTGTAAAGACGATACCGCTCCCGCAGACGGCGAAAAACCGGTTGTTCGCACAGCATCAAGAAGAAGCAAGAAAGGATGTTGAGCGGGCTTTTGGAGTTCTGCAGTCTCGGTTCGCCATTGTGCACGGTGCGATAAGATTTTGGAGACAGTCAACCCTCGCGAAGATCATGCGGGCTTACGTCATTTTACACAACATGATCATAGAGGACGAAAGCGACGGCAATGCCAAGAACTATGACTACAACAATAATCTGAGCACATCCACGGTAGTACCGCCTGTGATTCACACTAGGGGTACGCCTTTATTCGAAAATGTACTTCGAAGAAATGCTGCCATCCGTACTCAACCTACACACATGCAACTCAAAAGAGACTTGATCGAGCACATTTGACAACGTTTCGGAGGAAACGCCGACGAGTAGCATCTTACCGAATTTTGTAGCAGGCATTTGTTTACAAATTTAATTTTTGTGTATTTCGCAATTATGTCATGTACCACTATCTGAATTTTAATATCTATTTTTTTTGTCAAGTGCAATTTTTAAATCCAAAATGTCGAATTTATTTTTTTGTCGCAAATGTCGAATTTAATTTCATAAGTAATATGTTAATATATTGCTAATATTGAAATTCATGAATTAATACAAATTCGTTAAATATATAATTGTTAAATTGTATAGAGTCAAGCCATTGGAGTGTTTGACTCTTGCTTGGTGTTTGCTTGATGGTTAGGAGTGTGGGGCCCACGCTAAGAGCCAAGCAAGAATCAAGCTGTTGGAGGCTTGGTGCTTGCTTGATACTTTGAGATGGTGCTCGCTGACGTGGCAGAAAATATTCTGTTTAAGAACTAAACAAGAGTGTTCAGTATTGGAGACAGTCTAATAAGCATATTCTTGCATATAGCTAATCCTTTATGTATGGACTAATCAAGAATTGAAAGAAGTGACATATTTATGTTATGTGTATTTCAAAAAGAGCATAATTTTTCCCCTTAAAAAAAAGAGCAATTTTTTTCAGGTTACCACAAGAAAATGGCATGTTCTACTTACATCCACAGACTTCTCAAAGAATCATGCAAACCAGCAACCAATGACAAGCTGTTACTTCAAGAATCAGAGACAGGCTATCATGTAACTATCAGCATCTGGCAATGCCAGACTTGAAACAAAGCAATGATTGATAAGTTATATTCACAGAATTAGTATCTGACCAAGTCATACAATAGGGAGGAGAAAAAGAAGAAATCACTAGTACATAACTATCATATCTTAAAAAAGAATGGGAAATAGAAGAGAATTTATCCGAATGTGGCGCGCCACGCATCCATTACTTGGGAAACAGCTTCAGAAGTGTAATAATTTTCACTGTCCCACATATCATCCATCCGCGAGAGAAGCATCAAAAGCCATCTCTGATCCATCTATAAGAGAGCCATGTCTCCGAGCTAGCAGTGTAGCCCTCTACTTCCTGACCGGAATGGGCGTGGCGTAGATGGAGATATCTCAATGATGTCATGCCGAGGAAGCATGGTGAAGAACTCAAAACTCCAGAACAGTCGAGGTGAGGTTCAGCAATGGCCCCAGAGCACTAGGAGCAAACTTCCTAGCAAAGAGGTAGCAGACTGAAGTGGGCTTTGAGTTATACGTGCATTGTGTACCATTATTCCTGATGGCCTGGATGAATTCAACAGTGATGTTTGCAGCACCATATCTTGCTGGGTGCGGGCCTCCTCTTGACCAATCAACCCATGTGATGGTTCGGTTTGCATTGAGGGACCCATGGAACATATGAAGATAAGTCGGTATGTAATGCTCATCAGGGTAGCAAGATGGTCTACAATGCCTTCGGAAGATGGAATAGTATTTGTAGTCTGCTAGTATGTTCACAGCCAGCTCACGACTGAGTTCAAACCACTCCGACCCTTTTCTCCATTGGCTCTGCATGATGTGAGGAGCCATGCGACGGTTGTAGCGGCCTGCACATTGAGGTGTCTCAATGTAATAGGACTCAACATAGCTCTGAGCTGAGTTTATGAGGTACTCATAGACAGTAGGGAAGTTGAAGACGGGAATGCAGCTCTCCGAGAGCAGAACAAATCGCTCATTCGAGAAGTCCAGCAATGCATTGGCCATCAGGCGCTTCTCTGCATCTACAAGCGTTACTGATCCCCAAGACACTTCCTGCATTGGCAAGAAATAAATGTTAGACTTGAGTGGCATTCATCAGGAGCTCAGCCATATCTGAAGGGGAATTTTAGAGTTAAATATGGTTACAATGCATGCAGTAGAGCAGGTCCAGATCATTAAAGTTGTTAATTGTCTCTCGATAGAAAAAAGATCATAAATTGTTGATTGAGATAGCAGGAGTTCATTAGTACAGGTAATATTTTAGCCAAGAAAAGAAAAGAAATATAATAGCATTCCGGAAACCGATTCATGCAACTCTAAGCACATGACTGCCCAAGGTCCCAAATATAACAAAGGATATCACATCGACATAGTAATCCTATGCTGAACAAATTATTTGATGGAACACATTGATGATTTATAAGTAAATGGAGTACTAAATAAGTCAACCCAAATATCGTCAAGCATATCATGTTACCTGGTATTCATGACCGCCACTGGTTACAGAACCAATAGAGTTCCTTTCCAACCTACAATCATGCACACAAGCAAGCATATTCCTCCACCAAATACTCTCCCCTTTACACATCCATCCCTATCAACAATTTGCGCACGCAGCAACTACCCGATTAGCACGACAAAAAGCCCACAATTTGATCACACTACATCAAAGGACCAACTAATTACAATGCAATGCTAATGCCCAAGCTCATGATTATTGTAATGTAATGCCCATTACCAATATAGACAAACAGGAAAGCTCACCTCGCTCGGGATCTGGCGGCCATAGAACGCCGAATTCTTCGAGACATTGAGCTTGTAGTCAGGGAGCGTGTGGACGTAGACCGAGTAGAGTCCCTCATGGCCGCGGAAGAACCGGTCCCAGAGCGGGGCGAACGGGAGCGGCCCGCGCGTCATGAAGAGGAAGGCCACCTTGGGCACGCGCTGGAAGGGGAACTCCTCCATCTTGGGCACCAGCGATGCGCGCCAGAACAGCTCGGCGTCGGACATGGAGTGCGTGAGGTGCGGCGGGTGTACGAAGGACTTGAACCCGACACAGTCCCGGTCGCAGCCGGAGCCGGCGTAGGTGTTGCTCGGGAAGAAGAGCTCCGTGTGGGAGTTATAGTACCGGGAGACGTTGGCGCTCACAGACAGCCCGATAACCACGCCGGCCATGAAGATGACCAACGCCGTCACCAGCTTCACCACCCCCGTCGACCAATCCTTCCGCGGCGTCGGCGGGAAGTAGTCCGACTCCTCATCCCCACCACCCCCTCCGCCTCCGCCGCGCGATTTCAGCATCGGCTTAGCATCCCCCCACATCTCCACCGGTAGATCAAGAAGCCCAACCACACCCTCGCGAATCTCCAAGATCGGATTTTGACGCCGGAATCGAACACTCCACCACTAAATCCACAAAACCCAGCTGCCGATTCCCAAACAAACGCGAAAAAACTCTTCCACAAACGAATCGGACTGGGAACAACACGCACAAAAGGCGACACCTTTATAGCCCAATAGAAGAGGGGAAAAATACTTAATGCTTAAGCACAGAGAGAGGAGAGAAACGCGTGAGGGATTATACTACACGAGGTCCCTGTCGATTCGATCCGGTTCAAAGCAAGCAGCTCGCGAAGCAGAGAGAGAGAGAGAGAGAGACGAAGTGGTCTATTTATTCGCCACGGGATTTCTCGGTGTAGTCGTCGGAGATGGCGAGAAGAGGTCTAAAAAAGAGAGGCGGACGCGCAGGCGGAGGTGGGGTGCGTTGTTCCGGTGGGGCCCAGCTGTCTCAGAGACAGCGTGGGGGCGAGTGGGTCCCGGAACGTGGGTGTGCAGAAAGTTTCTCCCACGCCGCGTGTCTCCAGACGGTTCCGCCTTGTGCTAGTGTGTGTATGGCAGGTAGGCCGAAAGGGAGATGGACCCGCATGTCATGCATGTCGTACGGTAATTCCCTGCGTTGAAGGCGTAGAGCCCATTTGTCAGTGGTAAGCGGCGGGCAAATGCGCAGTGACGCATCGGTTTCGCTTCTTTTCTCTGAAAGGTGGGGCAGTAGGCCAGCTGTACACTCTGTAACTGACAAGTTGGGTCTCCTTAGAGGGTCCCACGCATCACTAGGAGAATAGCTGAGGGTAAAATTGTAGTTGAGTGGGAAAGAATTGGTAGTACCGTTTTTTTGGCCGTTGGGAGAGCGATTAGGTGTTACGCGTACCAACGCCAGAAATAATCCTACGGCCGTTGGGAGAGCTATTTACTAAAATTTCCAACACTCACTTACAGTCGGGCCACACTGCCAGGTGGAATTTGAAGATCCACATATAATAGAGTATACCAAAACTTAGGTCCCTAATGGTACTCGACTCTTAACCATGTCATATCATCATAGAGTCAAGTAAAAATAAGAGCCTAAGAGAGAGATGATATATCACACCATACAATTTTCTATTTAAAATTTTTCCTATCACTAAAAACAACGAAAACATATCTCAGAGCATTATTACGCTGACAAGTGGGCCAAACCACCACTGGACCCATCTGTCAGCTAATGGGCGCGTCCGAACGAGCTGAACGAGGTTGCAACACTGATTCGAATGCTGAAAAACTAGTTATAAATCTCAAAAAATTATTATGTGTCGCTGACATGTGGGTTTGGGATTCAGTGAATCCACTTGTCAGCTAGATGTGCAGTCGTGGGCATGTACCCACGCGGTGAATGCGCACTACGCACGGTGCTGGTGGGCCTCACGTGCACACCTCAACTTGCGTGATACGCATGTTAAAAAAAAAAACTCTACTACTAACATAGGGGAACAAATGTTGTGGACCCATCTGTCATTGATTATGTATGGAATTTAGCTGTGTGCGTGCGTCTGAGACTACAGCGCATGTCTCTTCACGCCAATGATAGGGCCCACGCATCACACTTCATGCGACATGTTTGTCTCACACTCATGATGGGTGTATTATCATTTTAACTGGACCCACATATTAGTTTGCAAATTTTGCGAGTAATATTGCTGTAGACGACAGTCGAGTGGAGTTTACAAAACGTGTCCGAGCGTGTCTCCTTCTCCATTTGTGACATTTCATCGCAACGTGCTCACCATCCACTCATCATCCTCTCGCACTTCGCTACTGTCACATCGTGTTGCCCAAGCAATGAGCAAGCATTCGCCGCCATCGACATGAGCCGCTGTAAGCTCTGCCGTTGAAGACAACCTAAGTATGAGCTAGAGCTATTTATTGTATGTTTCCTCTATTATTGTTGAGTAGTGTTTCTATATTTTTCAGAAACTAAATTATATAAATATTGAAGTAATATATTTAGTAGTGATGTAATGAATAATTATAAATTAAACTCTTAATTTGTTTTAAAAATTATGCATTTCACTTTTTTGTAAAAAAATATTGAAGCACTTCTTATTAGTGTTTTATCGGGCTCACCCACAATTCAATTGGCTGTTTTAGCAATTTCGTGCACTCAGGTCGTGCATTAAACCTAACAAACAAACAAACACACGATACTGTGTGTTCTTGGTTTGCTCTGATTTTTTTTTAGGTGTTCCTTGCAAGCCATCGGTTGTAGATAGAAGATCTGTTTTACTGGTGTGATGTGTTGTAGGGTAGTTTGAGCTTTTTCCTTTGGCTCTTTCGAAATGATTCATCATATGAAAAAATTTATATTTTTCTCAATTTTCAATTAAAATTGACTCTCCTGAATAGATGATGAATCAACTAGTAAAAAAAAAGAACGAGTTTTTGACTATAAGAGAAAAGTTCCATTCACCACTTAGCTAGAGGTATATTAATTAAAGTTTGAGAGAAGGTTATGAAACTATTATATACTAACAAATATTACCAAAAATACAATAAAATATATGCTACAAAAATTATACAATGCAAATCTCCATCAATTAAACACTTATGTAGATTTTAATCCCATATTTCTTATTTATTTAGAACACTTGCTAATAAGCTTTGAAAAAGCCATGAACACATGCTAAGCTTTTGGCAGCGGCTAACATTGCCAACCCAACCTCACATGTTCGTGCCGCCGAATCAGATTCCATCCAGCCGTTGGTTTACTTTTTGGTTGGACCGTATCGGCCGCCCAACACAGCACTGGGAAAATGCCTCTAGCCTTTCTCTCATCATGCATCTGTGAAAGATGCGAAAAGAAGCGCCTTGTTTATCAATTTTTTTATAATTTTTTCCATAGTCCAGTAAGAATAAAATTAACTTATTTGATTGGTGATAAGTAAGTTAGATATGTCTAATTTTTTAAATGCTCGATTTTAAGTGTGTTAGACTTTCGAGATGTTTCTTATTCAGGTATCATAAAAATAATTGTGGGTGTTTTTTATATTCTTTAAAAATTTATAAGCTATAAATAAAATTATTCTAATTCAAATAACGGAGGCGGAGATGCTATATTAGAATTTCCATTGTTCTCCGACCTTTGATCCTATTGCAGAAAGAACCTTGCCAATTAGTTGTTGCTTTATGCTACTGACCTCATCAGATGTTGATGTTTAACACGCCCAAAGCTTGCATCTTCTCTTTCGATATATCTATCTAAATTTTCTTTTATGCAACACATAAATACTCATGATTTGCACTAAATGTGTTGGTTCACACATTAAGAGTACAAATGGTTGTGTAGAAATAAAACATACAGTTCAAATACTATACTATTATGTTTCAGTAGGACTGGAACATTGATTCAGTCCAGTCGTTTGAGCTTTGATTTGGTTTGTTTCTTTTAAGATTGAGGTTTGAAGTGTTGATGTCAGAATTGTTCTACCATTTGCTTGCTTATTCTATTCTTGGCTTGTTGACCATTCATTTCGCTTAGAAGTAAGAACAGTTCAACTTAAACTCATCCTATTAGCATTAGGGTAAGTAGTGGATAGATGGTTTAGTTGGGCTGGCCCAACAATGATGGTGGCAAAAAGCCCATGATCCAGCGTCCGATTGATTTCTATACACCGGCGATGCATGGATACCTTCATTCTTTTTTTATAGTTTTCATATCTTTCATCTTTCATCTTTCATCTTTCATCTTTCATCTTTCATTTCTAACATTTTGAGACCCACTATCGTGTTACTGTTCATCATATCTCTCTCCTGGCGCAGCCACGTCACCCTTTTTTCCTCAGCCGTTCGATCGGTTCCGTTCGCCGCTCTGATCGTTCCACGTCCGCTACTCCTCCATCGATCACGCGCTGCTTCCACTGGTCGTCACGCGTTGCTTCCACACGGGCTCGAGTTTGTCCCCAAAAACCCTCGCCGCTGCACCTCGTCCTGCACGGTGCTACTGTTCATCATATCTCTCTCCTGGCGCAGCCACGTCACCCTTTTTTCCTCAGCCGTTCGATCGGTTCCATTCGCCGCTCTGATCGTTCCACGTCCGCTACTCCTCCATCGATCACGCGCTGCTTCCACTGGTTGTCACGCGTTGCTTCCACACGGGCTCGAGTTTGTCCCCAAAAACCCTCGCCGCTGCACCTCGTCCTGCACGGTGCTACTGTTCATCATATCTCTCTCCTGGCGCAGCCACGTCACCCTTTTTTCCTCAGCCGTTCGATCGGTTCCGTTCGCCGCTCTGATCGTTCCACGTCCGCTACTCCTCCATCGATCACGTGCTGCTTCCACTGGTCGTCACGCGTTGCTTCCACACGGGCTCGAGTTTGTCCCCAAAAACCCTCGCCGCTGCACCTCGTCCTGCACGTGTGCGGCGGCGGCGGCGGCGGCGGCAGGTGCTCGACGGATCCCCCGTGGCGCCACATCGCCACAACGCTGCAGATCCACCTGGTGGCGGCGGCGCCGGCGGCGCCGGCGGCGGCAGGTGCTCGACGGATCCCCCGCGGCGCCACACCGCCACAATGCCGCAGATCGACCTGGATCTCGCGCCGTTGAGCCGCCGATTCTCCTCCGATCACCACCACTCACCGCCGGAGCCGACGCCGGCAAGCTGGGCGACCTCCTCTACGGCTTCGACCATCACAACGGCCAATGCATCTTCCTCCACACGGCTGCAGCCCCCTCGACCGCGGCCATCTACCTCGGCCACAACACCATTGAGCGTGGCTTCCTCCGGCGAATCCCAGCAAGCTGCAGCCTCTTCAACAGCAACAAGTAGTGAACGATTTCCTCTCATTTACTTTACTCTTTTCCTGTGATGATGCTCTAAAATTAGCATTGTTATGCATTATAATTGTTGAATGCTTGCTGGAGGTTAAACTGTTATCCTAATCAATGAGATCAAGTAGTAATGTGGGAGAAAAATGCATGCATTGTAATTATCCAATCACAATGCCCGCGCAGACTCGCTGCCCTACGTCATTGACACGCCGGATCACAGAGCAACGGGACGCTTCTCCAACGGCAAGAACGTCCCTGACATTATCAGTTAAGTGTGTTCTAAGTAGCTCCTCTACTGTCACACTTCGTGTATGTATACATTGTTCAGATAGAGGCTAACTTGAGTTGCGCCGCAGGCGAAAACCTCGGCTCTAAACCTTTGCTGCCGTACCTGAGCCCTGAGCTGGACGAGGACAAGCTGCTGATCGGCGCAAACTTTGAGTCGGCAGGCATTGGAATCCTAAATGACACTGGAATCCAATTTGTATGGCACTGAACTGAACATTGCTTATATGGTATTGTCATCTTCAGATGAAGTGTTCATCTGAACATTTGATGTTTCTTTGCCTACGCGAACATAATTAGGATCTCCAAGCAGCTGTCCTACTTCCAGCAGTACCAGCAGAGGCTGAGCACGCTCATCGGTGATGACCAGATGACGTAGCTTGTCAACGGCGTGCTCGTCCTTATCACCCTCGGCGGGAACGACTTTGTCAACAACTACTGGTGCCTTACTCCGCGAGGTCACGAGAGTTTTCCCTGCTGGACTACGTCAAGTACATCATCTCAGAGTACAAGCAGGTCCTCGCGGTATGTACGTTCTTGCCTCAAGCTAATTCTAATCTTTGGAAGCAAGAAAGCATTCTAGTAATGGAACTGAAATGTGATGCCTTCTGTAGTTATGAGGCAGAATTCACCCAGATTAAGTTGCATTTAAGAACGGAGCAAATCACTTGGACCCCATTAACTTCAAATAGATCTGCAATGGCCTAGATACACAAGATTGCCTGGTATGGTGGCATTAAATTGCTTCTGCCATGGAAGGAAGCAAAAGCTAGATTAAACTCAGTTGGAACTACTGACAGTTAAAAACATTTGACCAGAGTTAAGAAGAAAAAGAAAAAGTGCATGCTACAACCCTGCAAGCCTGCATGTAGTATTAAGCATGAGTTCGTCGGAACTGCTTCAATGTTTTCTAAAAATATGAAGTATAAAACTTCTAAAGTACATTCATATCCGATTTGCATCTACCCACTACTCAATTACTAATTGCATTGCTTTATGACTTGTGCACCACTCTTCGAAGTTCGCATGCTGAAGGTTCTGTGTTGTGACAAATGCAGAGGCTCTACGAATTGGGCGCGCGGCGAGTGCTAGTCACGGGCGTTGTCCCGATCGGCTGCGTCTCGGCAGAGCTCGCGCTGCGGAGCCTGGACGGGACCTGCGACCCCGAGCTGCAGCGCGCATCAGAGATGTACAACCCGCAACTCGTGCAGATGCTGGGCGAGCTCAACAGCCAGTTCGGCGCGGACATCTTCGTCGGCGTTAACACCCAGCGGATGCACAACGACTTCATCGCCGACCCCAAAGCATACAGTGAGCAAAGTTACATACACAACTACATTCAAGTTCACATCTTTTCTGAGATCAATTGCAGAGTATCATACTTGAATGCGTTAGTTCTGAGTCTTGTATGATGACTTGTATGATCAACACCCTGATTGCACCGATTTCTGAATGATTTATGTTTGATCAATCCTCCTTTCTCATTCTCTGTTCTCTAATTCTGAGATGAGTATTGTGTGTATGAGATAATATGATTGCCTGCAATTGTTGATCAGAAAGTAGAATCGACAATCTTTGCATGAATTTCTGGAGTATTTGAGTTTGATTGGATCATCGCGTACTTCGCCGGATTCGCACGGTGACGGTGCCGGCAGGAGGAGCTCGAGTTTGTCCCCAAAACCCTCACCGCTGCACCTCGTCCTGGATGGATCTCGCCAGATCTGGCACCGCCGCCTCATCGCGTACTTCGCCGGATTCGCACGGCGACGCTGCCGGCAGGAGCTGCGATGGCAACGGATTGGTGGTGGCTGCGCGGTGGCGACGCCGCGCCCTTGCGGTGAGGGGTGGAAGCTTCTAGAACATCTAGATTCTAGAACCAAGCCAGCTCAGCCGAGCCGACCCATGCGAGACGCCTCGATCTCCACCTCCGTGGGGCCCACCACCCCTTTGGCGCCGTCTCCGCCCGCCTCCTACCTCGCCGTGTTCGGCAACTGCCACCTGGTCGCCGCCGTGCTCGCCTTCGCTATTGCCCAAGCCATCAAGGTCTTCACCACCTGGTAAGCGCCCGGCTGTCTCAGTCCGGCTTCTCTGGGGGTGGATCTGAGCGAGCTCTTTGACTATGGTGCAGGTACAAGGAGAACAGGTGGGACGTGAAGCAGCTGGTGGGGTCGGGGGGGATGCCGTCGTCACACTCGGCCACGGTCACCGCGCTCGCCGTTGCCGTCGGCTTCTAGGAGGGCTTCGGCAGCTCCCTCTTCACCACCGCGGCCATTTTCGCCTCCGTGGTCAGCACCTTTGTTTTGATTGTTCTAATTGCTTCCACTCTTAGGTATTTAGCTATGGATCTGATGACTAGATAGATCTCTTTGGTCAGAAATTTAGCCAATAGGTTGCAATTGGGGGTTGATTGGGAGGTTGAGTGGGCATTATGTAGAATAGGCTGATTTAGGTACATAAGTAGTTAAGTACATTATAGAATTAAAAGTTTGAGAGGACATCATTGTTTGTTAAAAGACACACCTTTCTTATGCAAAAAGTACAAATGGAGAGAACCTGCCAACAGGAAAAGAGAAGAACTTGGTAAAGCCCATCATAATCATGATATTGTATTGTCTTTTTGCCATGTGGTGATGAGGAATTCTTCGAAATTAGTCAAAAGAAAGATTGTTTGGCGTCCTTCCAGCAGTGCTAGCCCATCATAATCTGCAATGTTAATGAAATCAGTAGAAGGGAAGATGGTACTACAGAAAATTTTTCAGTACTTGTATATGAGTAGCTAAAATTAGTTATGTAGAAGGGGTGGCCTTACAAAAACTGAACAGCTAGACCCTCCGCATAACCTTATTGTATGTGCTAATGCTTCAACTTTCACTCATCCTGCATCTTCTGTTGTGGCTTCCTCAAGGAAATGCTAAATTGAGTTCTGTTGTTCGAAAATGCCTAATGCTACATTTTATATGCACTATTGTTGTTTTTATTCACTTGGCTGAGGCTGGGTTTATTGCAATTATTGGTAGATTATGTATGATGCTTTTGGCGTCAGGCTACATGCAGGGAAGCAAGCAGAGGTACAACCTTTAAATCTTCAAATTTTTGTCACCACTAAAATGCAAATAATTTGTAAAAAGTGCACTTGTAAGTGATAGCAGGAAAAAAAACAAAGATTTTTAGATTTCCATACTAGTAGGTTGCAAGAAACATATGGCATGCTATGTTGGTTAATATAGTTTGTTTAACCTTTGGTCATTAAGTAGTTAAAACCAATAGAGATCATACTTTTTAAATTTTAAATTGCAGTGATATAACCACATGCACCTTCCTGTACTTGATGCAAACTAATAACGGATCTGAACTATATTTAGCATCTATATACATTGTTACTTTCACAGTCAAACCGTTTTTGATGTTAGTAATTAATGTTACCAGTGAAACATTAGCTGGAGTTTTTGTGAGGACTACTACAACATGATTTAAACTATTCTACCTTCTGGACACCTAAGACAATGAAACTTGGTTTGTCTAATCCATACATATATTGGGAAACATCACATTGATTTGTTTGTTCTATTTGTCCAGCATTTCTTCTTTACTATGCTTCAAGAAATGCTTCAACTGTCTTTCTGTCATAACCCTTCTAAGATACCCAGGTCTTGAATCAAATTGTGTATGATCTCCCGACAGAGCATCCATTGGCTAAGACAAGACCACTGCGAGAACTCTTGGGGCATACCCCCACTCAGGTTTGATCTGAACGCACCTATGTCAAGCACGTTTGAGGATGAGGCATGCCCAGTTCTGCATGGATTCACACATGACACATACTGCACACACATTCAAGGATACACACAGAAAGGCTTTTGACATAAATTATGTGCACCAACCAATTATTATTTTATCATACTTGCATTTTACCTACAGTAGTGTATGATATTCATGATATTATGTCACTGCAAACATGCACCCGCGATTATATGGCTGTCATGTGCCTGTAAAATTAAAATTGTTTCAGATCAATCTTGCCTACTATTTCAACTGCACACAAGCAAATTACATTTTTTTGTCATGGGCCACACAGAAAAGGGTGTGTGCCGTGTTGGCTACGTCCTGGTGCACACTCAATATGGCCACAGCCACATGCCTCGCCGTGGCTACACGCCTTTGCTTGTGTCCAACGTTGTTGGGCCTTGGACACCACCTTGCCGAGCCTCCAGGTACTGCCACTTCTAGTGCTACTACTGTTACATGTGTGTATGAATGCGTGTCTATTTCTGTGTCTGTGTGTATGTGTGTTTGAATGTATGTATGTGTATGCATGTAATTGTACTGGAGCTGGTTGGCAAAACTGAAGCTTGGATCATCATTTTTGTTGTTGCTGCTACAGCCACTAAAGAATAGGGACAGCTGATGATGTATGTGTGTGCATTTGTTGTTTGTTGTGCAAGAAAGGAAGAAGAAACTGACAATGTGTGTGCATACATATGTCTGTGTTTTGGATGAACATGCATGTTGGTAGAGTCGGTTTAGGGATGTGTTAGACGTGTAGTCCTCTAAGGACCTATTCTTAATTTCTCTATTTGTTAGGGACTTGTGTGCAAAAAATTGCTGACTGTTTACGAAGGGAATTTAGGATTTTATGAGAGTTTTTATGCAAAAATATGAATACGGTGTAACTAAGGGTTCTTTTTCTGAAATAAGATTGTATTAACTTTATTTACTAGTACTAATACTAGAATAAATCGTATCATCTAACTTTGTAATTGCTATTAAAACAACTTTTAAAAATTACTCGCCGCCAGAACGATCGTCGCATGATTACATCGATAGTAATAGGGTAAGGTGTTATAATCAGTAGTTCGATTCAATTGGTATCGCAGTCGATTTTCACCAAATTTCAGATGTTTATACATACATGAGATTTAATCAAGAAATATTATATTATAGCAATGTTGTGATGGTATGCTTTTTTTTTTCCCTTTTTAGAAATTAGAGTAATTGGTTAGTGTACTAATCCTATCCAAAAGATACAAGAAACAACCAATCATGTTTGATGTGATAATAAATCATATTAGTGGTGATCGTTGAACTTTTGCTTCCCGTCAATGACTCGACCTTCGACTTCCTTCACGGCCATATCCTCTCGACCCAAGGCAGCTTCGACCATGAGAACTACATTGATCACAGCTGCCACGACAGCTCCGTCGACCACACGGCGGGTTTTGGTCAGCGAGTCCACGGGCTTCAACGACTACAATTTTGCACCGCGACCATTACTGCCTCCCTGTTGGTCGCCGCTCTTTTCGACCACGACCATCCTTCGACGAGCTTCCACGCCCACAACTTTACACCGCGACCATTGCTGCCTTTGCGTTGCTCCCCACTGCTTTCGACCGCGACCATCCGGTGTTCCCCACAACGGATTTTGGTTGTCCAGTCGACCAACTTCGCCGCCCACACCCGCTATCCTCTTCGCGTTTGTCCCGGAGCCTTTCTCGCGGCAACGTGCGGGCACCTTGCTAGTTATTATATGTTTCTACGACAAACAATTCAGAAACTATATTGTTCTATCTCTGAATGAAGAAAAAGAAAAGCTTATGCTATAAAGTTGGAGCCACATCAATGTGTAGACGACAACTTTAGCTTATCTTATTGAAATTCATGATTGATATTTATAATCGTGTAATTTGAATCTTAAGTGGCTAAAAGCATTGTAATTTTTTTTTATCAATTTAAGAATGGACTATTTACCCATAGATTTTGGAGCCCTTGAACTACAAAAAATGTAATTGTAACTTTTCCATATAGTGAATCCCAATCACCAATAAACTATTGAAAAGTCAAGTATAATGGCTAGTCTTGCCTATTAACATAGCTGTTACTTCAACCAACAAAGTATGAGCAAAAGCTCACTTAGACCACCTTAATTTGATCCATTTGATGCACGTAAATAAAAGGCATATAAATATTAAACTGAAATTTTTTACAAAATTTTTGAAGTCTTACGCACATTTTAAGTCAATATTTCAAATAATTTTATAAAAAATCTAATACAAACTAGTGGTATTAATATCAGTTGTTAGATGGCAATATCACAAATTAAGTAAATTAAAAAATCAAAGTTATGAATTTAATAAAATATATTGAGTATCTTATTATTGTGAATTCAAATCCTACTTACAATACTTATAATTAATAATATTTTATTAAATAGGTATGATTCAAACTAATGGGGGTAGTTATTCCAAATTAATAAAGAATCGCGAGGGGGAAAAAACCGTCAAAGCGTCGAGAAGAGAGGCCAGGTCTCCGGAAGACTGCGTCGCAACCCACCACACCAATCCCGACCCGACCCGACCCGACCCAACCAAACCCCTCCCCCCATTTGCCTTGCCTTGCCTTGCTCCCCGTCTCCACCTCCTCCTCCCTCCCTCCCTCTCTCTCTCTCTCTCCGGCCGCCTCCGCCGCCCGGCCGCCGTGAGGTCAGTCTCTCTCGCTCTCTCCTACCTTGTGTATAGCTCGATCTGATCTCGATTTGGCTCGACGCTGACTCGAACCGGCCAGCTTCTCCTACCTAGGGTTTCCGCGGATGCTTCCTGTGATTTCGCTTGTTTTGTAGTTTGGTGGTTGTACTTTTGGCCTGGGGGTTCTTCGTGTGGATTTGGCGGTTGGGCTGGATCTCCGCGGGCGTTTCCAGCGATTTCAGAGAGAGAGAGAGAGAGAGAGAGTGTGTGTGTGTGTGTGTGGCACTTGGAGAAGCACCATTTCTAAATGCTCGAATTGTAGGTGGTTTGCGAGAGGGTTGCGTCGAGGAAGGCAGCGGCGAGGGTTTTTTTTGGGGGGTAGTAGGATGTTGTCACTTCGGATTAGGGAAATCTTAGGGATTATGTGTGTATTTTTATTATGTGATGAAATTAGGCTGGTGTTGCAATGTTAGAAAGCTAGAAATGCTTGTGGTGGTAAGTGCGACTGATGGTGTTGGGTAGATCTGTTTTGTGGTAGAATTCTTTTCAAGAGAGTAAAGTCTCTGCATGCACTGTAGAACCTGTTGGTTGTGTTACTGTAATAGATTTGGTGATGTTGTTAATCATTTTATGTAACATATATTCGGCAGAAAACTAAAAATGGGGCATTTAATGTTTTGGTTGGTTGAACAAATGGCAACTCTTCATTTGCTCTTCTTAAATACCATGCCTTACCTTACATAGCTATATGTGTTCCTATTTTGGAATTTCTTAAGTAGCTTTCATCTGGTTAAAGTTTTTATGTACTACTACTTTTTATTCTCTTCATGCTCTAAAGTTTCTTAATTTATTACATCTCTTGTTAACTTGTGCATTGTTTTTGTGCTGTGCTGCTCTTTGCGTAAAGTGCCAAGATACAACTTTAGGGTCTCCTTTATTTATTGGTTTTGTTATACTAGTTGTGGAAAGCACAGAACTTTTAGCTGTTTAAATCCAAATCTAATGTGAAAAGAACCTTGTTTTCCAAAACTCAGGAGTCAGGACCTAAACATCCCCTGGTTTTTTCTAATTGAACGCAACTTCACTATTTGGCCTACGAGAGATGGAAAAATACTAAAATAGTAATGTGGCTGGGTTTCTAAACAGGGACAATGGAGAAATTCTCACCGAGGACCCTGCTCAATAGCTTCTCACGCTTGGGTGGCTTATGTTTCAATGGTCCTACAAGATCTGAGCCGATTCAGCGGTACTGCCAACATGTGTATGATATCTCGAGCATTGTGAGTCCTCTTGTTGAAGATCTCTGTGAGTCTCCCGAAGAGCAACTTGGTGTTTTAAGGGAGCTCAATGCTGCTATAAATGAGGCTTCAAGGCTTATTGGGAGCTGGCACCAAACAACCAGCAAAATATACTTTGTATGTGCATATGAGAAAATTCAATGTAATTCATAGTTCCTTTATTTAATTTACTGTTTCATATATTATGCTCCATAAAGATTTTCTTCAAGTAAAATTAATCAAAATATCTCTCCGGTCTTGCTCTGTTTTTAACAGTTCAATGCCCTCACCAATTCATAAAAGAGAGCTAGCATATTTATCTTAGAAGACAATTCTGCATACACATGCATCTACTGGTGACCAATGGTTTGCACAGGCTGAGAGTTTTACCATTTAACTTTTTGTTTGTTGGTGAGCATGTGCATCGGCAAGTATTCTTTTGTTAAAGGTGCTTGTGAGGTTAAAAGATGCTGCCTTCCCTGTTCAGTATGAGATGCTAATCCAGATGCCTCATGGTCTGATAGTTTCATCTTTTAAGATTACCCTTGGGTTCCATTATTTTTTGTTGCGAGTGCGATATAAGAAATGTTAAGTGAGGTAACATACGCTGTTCAAAGTTAAGTTCTGCTGCTGTGTTGTGACATCTCCACCGTCCATGTCATGATTCTGTAGTTATCAACAATGCTCAAGTTAGATGGAATGTCAATCCAAAAGAAATAAATAGAAAATCGGTTACTATCAAAGGCTATGTGAAGTTCATTTATGAGTAACCTACAGAGTCATGCTTTCTTAACTTGTGTTCTCACACAATTGGAGATCCCCTGTTCTTTTCATTGGTGGTTCAATTTTATGTCTTTGGCACATGCCATCTGTTTCTTTTGGTTATTACTTTGCTTGATTTTTCTCTAGCTTTTTGTGTTAACGAATCTGGCAAAAAAAAAAAAAAAAACACACAACTAAAGAACCTGTTTCTCTTTCATGGTGATCTAGGTGTGTTAATTGGATATGATTCTTGATTCATGGAATTGTTTCCTAACAATATTTTGGTGACATTTCACTTTCTTTATCCATGGCAATATATGATTCTTCTGTTATGGTAGTTTCCATTGGTTGATGAATGTTCTAAAAGTTATATATTTATCCCAATCAGCAAACTCTTCTATTCTGATTTAGCAATGTTTGAATTGCCTTTAACAGGTTTGGCAAATTGAGTCAATAATCTCAGGTATTCATGGATGTTCCCTTCAGTTGTGCCAGCTTGTTAATTCTCTGATACCTTCTCTGACTGGACGAGCCTGCACTTGTATTGAGGTAATGAAAAATTCACTTGAACCTTTATCTAATTCTTAGTTCTTGGTTGTTGTTGTTTATAACCAAGTTATTATTGCTGAAACCGACTCATCTTTGGTTTCCAACTTTATATAGAAACTCCAGGATGTAAATTATGAGCACATTTTTGAGTTCATAATGAAGGTGGTAATGGAACTCTCTGAGAAGGATGCAGTGAGGCCTGAGAATCTGTCAAGACTTTCAAGCTCACTGAGTCTGTTGACAAATCTGGAATTGTACATGGAAGCTGTTTCCCTTGAGAATCTTAAAGCAAATGCATTACGAAGTGAGAACATTCAAGAAATGGATCTAGTTGAACAGATCATTCCATTGGTCAACTATATGCATAAGTGCCTTTCCGAAGAAAAACAATTGCTTAGCATCAATGGGGTGCCTATTCCAGCTGATTTTTGCTGTCCACTTTCCCTCGAGCTGATGTCTGATCCTGTTATTGTGGCGTCTGGTCAGACCTATGAGCGGGTTTATATCAAACTATGGCTTGATGAGGGTTTTACTATCTGCCCGAAGACACGCCAAAAACTTAGCCATACGAACTTAATTCCAAACTATACTGTGAAAGCATTGATAGCTAACTGGTGCGAGTCCTATGACATTAGGCTACCTGATCCCATCAAATCCTTGAAGTTAAACTTTCCTTCTGTTACTTGTTCCCTTCAGGATTCGAGCACTACCGGTGGTAGCCCTCTACATCATAATGTCATAACTAGGCCCAATGTTCCTGGATGCCCAGAGGCTGACCTGTATATGAGAAACTTGCATAAAGGATCTCCTCCCCACAGCGTGGTCCATCAAAACTCTAATATGCATGTGAATCGTTCTGGTCATGAACTCTCGACAAGTCAATCTTCACAAAATGCAAATGGTTCTGCATCAGATGTTTCGAGCTTTTCGATAGCAAATTCTGAAGTAAAAGAGTCCAGTTCGGATGAAAGGCATACTGCTTCTGTTGGACAAACTTCAGAGCAACTAAAAGAGGAATCATTTGAAGCATCAAATTTAGATAAGGATTTGCAGGACCATTTGGCAAGTTCTTCGGTGAATGGTAGTGTTCCAAATAGTGGTAATCTTGATGGGGCATGTGATAATGCAGTTACCCGAGTTCCCAGCGACAGGACAAATTACAGCAGCGATGCATCCGGGGAGGTTACAGATGGTGGGCCTTCAGCCTCTTCCACTTCCCAAAGGGAACCTGTAATCCCTTCTAGATTGGGTGATGTCCGCTTAAGAGGCCCATTGGTTCGGCGGCAAACATCTGATAGGAGTTTTCCCAGAATAATATCTTCCACTTCTATGGATTCACGGAGTGACCTTTCTGCTATTAAGACTCAGGTAGAGAAGTTAATCAAGGACTTGAAAAGTGATTCCATAGATGTTCAGAGATCAGCAACATTAGAGCTTCGTCTTCTAGCTAAACACAACATGGAGAACAGGATTGTCATTGCAAATTGTGGAGCCATAGACTTGCTTGTTGGTCTTCTTCATTCACCTGACACCAAAACCCAGGAAAATGCTGTGACAGCTCTTCTGAATTTGTCAATCAATGATAACAATAAGATTGCCATTGCAAGTGCTGATGCTGTTAATCCTCTCATTCATGTCCTTGAGACAGGGAACGCTGAAGCTAAAGAGAATTCGGCAGCTACTTTATTCAGTCTTTCAGTTATTGAAGAAAACAAAGTGAGGATTGGGCGGTCTGGTGCCATCAAGCCCCTTGTAGACTTGCTGGGAAGTGGGACCCCTCGAGGAAAGAAAGATGCTGCTACTGCCTTGTTTAATTTATCCATACTACACGAGAATAAGGCTCGCATTGTGCAAGCAGATGCTGTGAAGCACTTAGTAGAGCTTATGGATCCAGCTGCAGGAATGGTTGACAAGGCTGTGGCTGTTTTGGCAAATCTTGCTACCATACCAGACGGGAGGACTGCAATTGGCCAGGCACGTGGTATTCCATACCTTGTTGAAGTTGTTGAATTGGGTTCTGCTAGAGGAAAAGAAAATGCTGCAGCTGCACTACTTCAACTCTGTACAAACAGCAGCAGATTTTGTGGTACAGTTCTTCAAGAGGGTGCTGTGCCTCCTTTAGTTGCATTGTCTCAGTCAGGCACACCACGAGCAAGAGAAAAGGTTTGTTACTTCCCATTACATTTCTTCTATTACTCTATATTTGCTTGATTGAGATAGCAGCAGTGTTCTAAATAGCGGGCTACCGAGGCGCTATAGTGGTCGCTATAGTGGGTATGAAACACTTAACGCTACCTATCAGCAAAAATTGCTGCTATTACAGCTACCGCCACTATAGCGATATAGTGGTCTGCTATGTACTATAGCAGAAATAGGGGCCACTACACCTTCATACATCATTTTCAGGTACTAATTAAATTTTCGGAATGGTTAAGGAAAACTGTTTTTTTTTTTTTATCAATTTTCACTTTTGATGTCAACTAATAGATCTTGATCCAATAAATACAACTTGATTCAATAGATTAGGGTGTCGCAATTTTTTTTAGATTGTCGTATTTTCTTATTATAAGTTGTCTTTTTTTTTTTTTTTTTGTCACATTTTCTTATTTTAGGGTATCACTTTTTTTTTATTTGTTGCATTTTTTAGAAAATTTTTTATATGTAAAAAATGTGAGTACCATAGTCATTCCCTTAAATTTTTCATGCCATTTTGGGCTTTCAATTCAACAAATATTTAAAACTAATTAAGACAAAAGTATCTAATGACCCAAAACAATAGGTCCAATACACAAGAAAGATTCAAATCCAAAGTCTATCCTTGTTGTGTGAATGATGTTACCGTCTGATCTGTGCGTGAGGCAACCGATGGGTTGATGCTGCGGTTTTTGTAGAGCACATGCACGGTCAAGCTGCTCTAGTGATTATATCATCACTATAGTGGAACATAGTTCCTCCAACTCCTTTCTATATCGCACTGCCTAGTGATTCAAGGGACAATTTAACTAATAAATGTGATAATAATAAATCATTCTAGTTATTTTACTTAGTTTTGTTAAGTATTGTTAATTTTGTGGGCTATCTTGTCATGGACAATGTGTCAATGTTTACTGTCTGATGTTTTACTCAAACTATTTAAACTGGAATGGTGGCTATTTAGTTATGGTACTTTGTTCTAGCTTTTATATAGTATAATTAAAATTTATAAACAGAACCATGACGTGTAGGATAGCTTCCGCTATTCGTAATAGCTTTTTAGGGGGGTGTTGCCGTGACACCGTGATAATTGTGATTTAAATCATTGGATAGCAAGCTGTATTTTTGTTACTCATGAGTTGCTTATCGTATTTAACATAGATGGCCTTATATTTTGGTTAGACTGATGCATTTGCTTATCATATTGCTCATCATTCAGTGTAATGCTAGGATATTATAGCATGTCACCGTTGCTGCCAACTTTGTGAAAGAGATCCATATACTGGAAACACCTGATCAACTAAACCATCATTTTTTTTAGAGTTGGCGTCATTCAATGCAGCACTCAGTGTGAGTTCGCTGATGTTTTTTTTTGCAGGCACAAGCTCTTCTCAGCTACTTCCGTAGCCAGAGACATGGGAATTCAGCCAGGAGATGACCTTACCAGAAAATTTAGTGTACATCAAGCCTCTCCTTTTCTTTGTCGAATTGCGACTTGGCTCCTATTAATGTTTGTGGCTGTGCCGGAAGCGCTGCCTGTATGTACTGTGTTGTTCAACTGTTTATAGCTTGTGCTCGTTTCATGCAAGTGTAGTGGGTATTGGGTGTTTGTTCGGTCAGGTTTTTCTTTTCCTTTTTTTGTTTTTTTAGATTTTTTTGTATAGCTTGTCCATTGGTAGCTACTTCTGAGCATTTCTCCAAGATTTTGTCCTGTATATGCTAGTTCTGGAAGCACGGATTGTATTATGATTGCTTTGATACTTGTAATCTAATGTTGTCACAACCCAAATAAGCTTTGTTCCAATGGTTTGCCAGTTCAAACCACTGTGTTTAGTTGAGTTTTCTTTTTGTCATATCGGTTTGCCCTTGCTGCTACTAGACTATTAGTGGATGTGCGGCCCACCAAAGCTTGAATTGTGAACTGAAATTCGGCACAAATCTTAAAGCAATTGTGGTAGTTGGTAATAGAGTGGCAGCTAGTTGCAAAATAGCATCTCAATTTAGTTTAAAAGTGTTGTAATTATAAATGTTTTGGATGATTGTAAATTAGACTCTCAATCTACTTTAAAAGCTGTATACTTATAAGCATTGAAGCACTTCCAACTTTATTTTGGTCATCTTATTTACATAAACAAGACAAAATAACCAAACACACAGAAAAAGAATTGATGAAACAAAACTAAACAAACAAAAAGAATTGATGAAACAAAAACTAATAGACCTTGGAAGATACGCCGTACACCAAGAAAGTTCTCTTTGGAGTGCTCCTACAGTCCTACTACTCACAAGCTGATGGCTAATTAGGCTTCCTCTTACTCCTCCAACCCTACCAATACTTCACTTCCTTGCCTTTCCCTATGGCAGCACCATGGACCTGCCCTTCCCAACAACATGGCCATAGCAAGCCCTATGAGTATGACCACCCCCTTCTTGGAAGAGGTTGGTCACCACCACAATGGCTCCCCTGGGGTTCACGTCCATGGCTTTCAACACGTCCATGCAGTCTCCTACGTTGCTGTCGACGACGGCGAAGTCGAGACCCTTATGTCGGCGGACTGCCTCCGCCGGCTGGCCGGCCTCGAAGCTCGCCGCGCCGGCGAGGCCTAGGCACTCGAGCTGACGTTTGTACTCGTCAAGGTGCCGTGGCTCGTCGCGGATGACGATGAGCTGAACTCCTGTTATCGTGGCGGCGATGGCCAGCGCGACTGTCGTCGCCGGGGACGCGCCGACAGGGGCGACGTCGGCGAGGAGCTGTGCTCGATTGCCGGCTGCGAAGGCGGAGATGTACTCCATGCTCTTGGGCTCCATGACAGTGCTTTGTGAGCTAGTACTAGTGCTGGTTGCCATTTTGGTTTCTTCTCTGTAGTAGTGGTTCTCCTTGCACTGAAACAAGCATATGGCATACGTGCATGCATGCAAGGCATTAGGTAGAGGTGATCGGTGTTTTATCTACGATTAATGAAGTGCAAGAGAGCTTTCAAGTGTGATTTCTACTATAAAAAATATAAGTTAAGTATGTACGGTAGATATATGTTAGTTAGCTCACCAGCTGTACGGTGTGCAAGTAAGCTTCCATGGCAAGCACAGGTGACCAACAACTCATCATGCCTAAACTCTAATGGCAAAGAAGAAGAACGATCAGAACAACAATATATGCATGACTTCTCTTCTTCACGGCTTATTTATGACCAGAGTGAAGGGAAAAAAACTCATGTGATGACCCTTATATAGTATCTATATCCAGATACGAATTGTCCAACGTAATCTGTCTATAATCTTGAGTTAGGATCCATCAAAACTCAATTAAGCTGCAACGATAAATAAATCCTTACGAAAGTTGCAGTCAGATTTTAAGAGACTCCAAATTAAAATCTTTGTTTTTAACCATCAAGAACACCTATATACATAAATGATGGAATCCAACACCGTTTTATGTTTTGTATTTGTTTTCAAATAGAAATGGGTAATATAAACTTTTTTTTAATGAGAAAGCAAGAACACCCTTTTTGAAAGGAGTAGATCCAATGTGAGGGTTGACATGTTCTAATGAAGTGGCAGCTCAAGAGCGATGGCATGTGCCGGTATGTCATTGTCACTAGTACTCTGGTAGGGCTCTTTAGTCAAATAGAGTAAGCGACACTTGTGCATCACTAGTTTATTGGGCGGAACGCGTGGGTGTCAGCTCGTGGCTCCGCTCGTTTTGGACAGCACCGGCATGCGACCTGAGACCCGATCGAGAGATGGGCGGCGTATTGGCGTCGCTCTCGTAATAAGTGGTAAGTCGTTTACGCAGCGAATGGGAACGGGGGCCAAAGCGGCACGACACTACGACAGGCGACGGGCTCGGTTTTACTTTCTCGCATAAATTGAAGCCGTAATAAATAGAGGTTTAAATTTCAAATATTCACTTGTAGCACACCATATCTCAACAGATTGACATAATGTTTCTGCATTCTGGGATTACACTTGCATCCTCTACCTTACCATGGCTGTTGGCACAAAATTCGTAGAACTACTCTTTCTTCAAAGAATATAACATATTAAATTAAAACTCTTTTTAAATTAGAAATCACAAATAAACCTAACCCCTTTCCACTAATTTACAAAGTTTATAGTTTAAATTGTCTTATAAACTTAATATAAACTAAACCAAACAAATCTTTAATATTATGTCATAAAAGAAATTTTGTTCCAGTAATTATAGTCATGCATCCTTCTTCATAATGGTACGATGGAAGTTGGTTAAACGTGTCAATTATTGTTGTGTTGGCATTTGACAAGACTGTGGAGGCTGGATATTTGATACAGTCCCTTTAGATTAAAAAAAAAAAGACTTCAAATACAATATTATTTTTACTTCTTTCAAAAATTGATCCACAAACTCCATAAACACTCACATATAATCCTATCTTTAATATGCACCAACCTATTATTGATCTAAACTATGCAACTAGATTTTATAAGACTATCGTGAGATTTCTTTTTTTTTATGAAGAGCATTGCTCATTGTAAAAAGCTAAAACATTACGGACATGATAGGTTATAGTATATTAGTATACACAATTTCTTTTTGTATGGCACATTCAATTATAGGTGGTACCTTTTAATATGGTATGGGATCCGAGTTATTCTGTTAAAAATAAATGACAAATTAGCGTGGTAATACTTGTTCGTACCGTATACCGGATCCTCGAATTTTTTTTTAAATAATTCAGAATAAAAAATTAATTTACAGTAGAATAAAATTTCCATTTTAATCCATCATATCAACTTAGAGCCATGAGAGATGACTTTACACGTTGGGTCAAAATTATAGTTTTACTCCACCATAAGCTATTTTTAAAATTAATTTTTCATTCTAAGTTATTTAAAAAAATTCATTCTATTATTAGAAGTATTGAAAAGTTTAAATTTTTCACTTAAGATTCTCTGAGAAGTCTCTTCTACTACACCCCGTTTAAGAGGATTTAAGATTCTAACTTTAACATGAAGTTGGAACTCTCCAAATCAGCGCCTAAGTTTCTTCCCAGCTAGTTGAAAGAAAGTTGTAATAAACTACTGCCATTTGCACAGTTATATGCTATATTTTCCCCCTTGATTGTACATATATACAACGCTACATTGAAGATACAAAGTAATCAATGGTTCAACCAGATTATTCTATGTACAACATTCAGCTACGTGCTCTGATACTGGTCTTGAGTATGAACAACCCATATCCCTTCATGTCCATAGCCTGTATGAGATATCACAGCTCCATTGTGGCAAATAGCGCTCACCTACATAGACAAGAAACAATTGTGCTTTAGTCTCCCTTCAAAAGAAAGAAAACGAGGTCTAGTCTGCTCATATATGTACCGAAACAAGCTCAGTTACTCGTTACCAAATGCCAGGTCTAGATTTTATAGGTGAACATGTCACCAAGTCCCCTAGTTTGTGCCAGAAATAGCCTGTTTCCAGCAGGATCATGACCAAGTTGGATGTAGGGGTTAATGTAAAAGCCCCAACAATTAGGAATTGCCAGGAACCAGGTCTATATGTTATTTGAAATACAGACCACAGGTCCACAGCTATAGTGCAATGGTTATACACATAGGAGTCAGGAAATTTAATGCAACAACTAGAGCAAGGCGAAAATGTACTTTAATAGCTTTTTCTTAGTTACAGACTGGATTCAACAAATCATCTGCCCCTTGAAGAGGAATCCCAAAACTCTCCCAGAAGTTTCCTTATCAATCAGGAAGAACAACAATTTTTTTGTATATGCTGCTAGTGTTCACCAATCATGGTATATAATTTTTCTTGAATAAATGGAATGAATAAATAACATATATATATAATTCTTGAAGAAGAAAAAAACACTCACCGACTCCATCAGGTGGCTTCACAGTTTGCATCATTCTTCAATTTTTCTTGAATAAGTTCTTACTTTTCTGGAAAACTCCCTAACTAATGAATTATCAGAGAATGTCAAGGGAGTCTCCTCAGCAATTGGATCCCTCTCATAAAATAATCTTATGGGCATCCTTCCAGTTTCCTCAGCTGGAGGTTCTTCTGGTATGTCACGGTATAAATGCTTGAGAATGAAGAGAGCAGTATCATGATCTCGCCAATAGTTGCTACAGGAATTAATCCACAAGACAATCAAAATGTGAAAAATACATGGAAAAATACCGAGTTAGCAAACAAAAAAGGACAGTTATTTGAACTTACGTATGCGATCCCAGGGCAGATAAATATGGGTGCTGAAATGTTTTCTCCTGCGATTAGATTTATAAGTCAGAATGTAACCTCTAAAGAATTATATTGGCTACAAAAGTATACTAGAACCAGCTAATAAACATGACATCCTAGCAATTATACCAGTATGAAGCCCAAAAAGAAATAACTTCAAAAGAAGTCATGTTGAGAGTACATGTATGCACCATGTGAAAATTGATATAACCAAATACAACACAGTTCATGTCAGAGCATGTTCTGCAGTGATCTATACTTCATCTGTAAGACTGTAACCACCTGTATGTACTTCAGGTGATCTGTACTTTGTTTCAAATATAAAGAGCAGATCTTAAGTTTGGTCTAATTGATCACCTGAAGTACATGATCAATTCGACCATCCGGTGAACCTGTCAACCTTTCCATCATCAGAGAACCATATGATCTCTCTTTCTCACTTGTACCTTCACCGTTCTCTAAATGAAAAACCAAGGTCAGAATGTTGCTTGTTTGCTCCTTGAAATGTGGTGAAACTTGAAAGACAACAAAAAACTAATATTATGGATTACCTTCCATGTCATTTCTGCTTCGTGCTAGCAAAGCAGCAACTGCTTTAACCTAATCAGAAAAATCAGACAGGTGTTACTCATCAGAATGTACAAGTTCCTAGAGCAAGAGCTATATAGCAGTTTTCTTTCTAGATTTGACCTTTGGTGTGCCAAATCTGGGGTGCATGATTTGAGCATCCCAGATTCAGCAGCGAACTGGGCTGGTCAGCCAAAGCGAACTAATTTTTAGTGTGATGCTAGAATTTGGCTGTGATCCGAACACTAGCTAACTTGCTGTGGCAGTGGCACACCAATTTTCGGTGTGGCAACTTGGGGGTCACCAACCAAACATATCCTAAAGCACCAACAAGAGTAAAACATTGCATTCTGATCAAACTTAATGATTGAACCATTGGTACCACCTGTGTGTAACCTGGCCAGAAAAAGATTATACTTGTGATTCATACTAATAGTCCATACATGACCATGTCACTTAATCATGCACGCAACAACAGAACTTCATTGCTTTTAAAAACATGCACTAAATTCAAGAAAATATTGCATAATAAAAGAGCAAACCTTCAATGAATTCAAGTGACTGACAATAGCTTGAGAACGTGCAGCAATATCTTCTGTGAACTCCTGCATGATGTATCCACCCAAGTCTGGTAAATAAGAGGCAAAACCCATAGAGTAAAATACAGAAATGTTCTAGCAGTCGATAGTTGAAAAGATGAACCCACCTGCACTCCTACATGTATCCTCTTTCCACCTCTATGGTAGGGTACAATGACAGGGCGCTTGTTTATATAGTCTTCACACACAAGTGGTTCAACTCTGTATCAAAGCCCACCTAGATTCATGTGACATATACCTCACTTTGAAACATAGTAGTACATTCTTTTTCCGTATAAGGAAACATATATAATATTGACACGCCAATTCATAGCAGATTAGCATTATTTTGTCTCATTACATATGATGGGGTTCTCCAAACATGAAAATAAGAAAATAATATATGAACAAAAAACACTAAACCTGTATGCTACAGGGTCAAAGGGATGGAAAATGTTGAACATCTGCCGGCAGCATGGCATCTCTTCTACTATGTGCTCATCTTGCCAATAATCTAGCCCCCTGCCTTTAGGACAGGTTAAAAACTTCAGAAAGGAGATATCAAACGGACAGACCAGCCAATTGTCAGTAGCAGTAATCAAATACACACAAATACTAACAATAACTTTGCGATAGGTCCCACTAATTGGAAATCATCCACGATAATATAGTGAATGACGCCTTTTTTTTTTTCTTTTCAAAGCTATATATTTCCATTCTTTCAAAGGAATACTTTTCTAAGCACAAGTTTGAAAACTTCAGCAGGCACTGCATATGGCTGAGGCAATGTTTGATGAAATGAAAGAAACTGATTTTCCATAAGCAACTGTGCTGCAATTCACTGACGATTTTTTCATATTATCTTGAAATAGGCCAAGCGATCTATATTTGAGTAGTTAGTAAATGAATCGGTATTTAAATGAAGAAATACTAAAAGTTTTCTAAGATTGCACAGATCCTCAGGCAGGTACTTGAAAGCATTGGTGCCCAAATGTTAAAATCTAAAAAGAATAATAATTTTACTTCAAAGTTTGCAAAAAAAAAATTGGGCATGACTAAAGTACGTACAATTTTTATATGCAAAAAATTTTGTAAGAGAAAACGACAACTTAAAAAAAATGCAAAGACCTAAATTAGAAAATTACAACAACCTAAAATAAGAAATAAGAAATATGGCACCCTAAAAAATTGTGACAATTTAAAATAAGAAAATGTAACAAACCTAAAAAATGTGATAATCTAAAATAAGAAAATACAACAACCTTAAAAAAATATGACACCCTTAAGATTTATTGGATCAACTAACGGCCATTGGATCAAGATCTATTGGTTAATATCAAAAGTGAAAGCAAAGAAGATAAAAAAAAATTCTTAGCTCTACGGAATAAAATTAGCTGACACAAAAACATCTCAACAAATAGATAGCATCAACAGTAACATGAAATAAACAAGATATCACCAAAGGTTTGGTTGCTGTTTCAATATAACATCAACAGTAACATTTCAACAGAACTATCATCAGTCAAAGTTTCCATACCAATACCAATTCGAACATTCCGCAGGGAAAGAAAGACGCCTAAAGGGGATCCAACAGCAAAGAATGTGTCAACCTGAATATCAGAAAATAACATAATAATGGTATCAGTAAAGCAAAAGGAAGATAACTGAGAAATAACTCAGGAGAGATTACCTTAAAATTCAGTTTAGTGTATCTGATGTGTGGAGTGTAGGACTGACTTGTGCTTCCTTGCCCCACACAAAGTTTGCTTGATGACAGGTGCATGGTATGGTTGGCATCATTACCTGGCCCACAAATATATCATATCTGAAGAAACCTTCACAAAGATAAACTTATCAAATCTTCAAAGAGACGTTAAAGACCAAAGACAGCCAGCTACCTTGATGGGACTCAACACTACCATCCTTCCTGCTGCTTAGAGTTCCTAAATGACTCTGTTGTTCAAGTTGTACTATTCTAGCTTTAAGGTGTTTCACCTGCAATAAATTAAAGGCAGTCACAGAAGTACAGACATCATTCTGATATGTGGGTTTAACTCCCATCATGCATCATTTCTCAGATAAAACGATCACTAAACAATTGAACTTTGAAGTGACCTGAATACTTCAGCTAATAATTTTTTCTCAATGCAATCAACAACATGTGACCCTTAAGATGTCAGGTGAATCCTAAATGGTAAACATTTCAAAGTTCAAATTTTAACTAAACTACAACAAATTTACCTCTTCTTCTAACGACAAAATCAACTTGTCTTTGTCAAAGACTTCTTCAGAGACTTCCTCACCAGATCTTGAAATGCTACTTCCGTCAGCATCTTTTATGCTTATAGCTGAACTAGTTCCATCTTCAGAATATGTCATTTGATGATTCTCATCCTTCTTCTTAACTTCAATTTGTTCTCCATCCACCACAGTTGGTGGTACAAGCGCATTATAATTATTTCTTGAACATTCAAGCATGCATCCTGTGAGGACATTGTCTGAAGGTAAAGGATCAATTCTGTTATCTTCATCAACTGCACCATTTACATTATCAACAGAACATCGTAAAGTCGAAGGAGTACTATGCTCTTTTTTGCTTGGATCATATGAAGCAAGTATGTTGGGTGGTTTTACTATTTGACCTTCACCAGATGAAGCTTTCATGTTCACATAATCCGATGGAAATGGGGAGGAAAGAGATTCTTGATGGCAAAGTATATCATAAGAAAGGACACTTCCTAACGAGTGGCCATATAATGAAACCTGCAAAAAGAAGAGATCCATCTTGTTTAATCATCAGCAGAGGTGCAATCATCACAAGAAGGTTTTTTTTAATCATGAAAGCGTAATGGACTGCAAACCTTTCCATTATAACCAGGATTTCTCTTCAGAAACTTCATATACAACTTGTTCAACTGGTGTGAGACCTGTTATAAATTCAAATAATTTTAAAAAGGTAAACAATGCTTTCAGTAAAGTCACCAAGCTAAATTTCTGACAGCTGTACCGCAACTATTCTAGGTTTCATATCCGTGCCTAAGAAAAGATTGTTGTGGGGGGGAGCCATTTTGGCACCAATAAATGCTAGAAGAGAGAGCAAACTTTCTATTGCAACAACCCAATAACCTTTTCCGGTGGCTGTGTGCCAGAGTTAAACTCTCGAAATCACCACCGAATACCATCAGCAATAGTCTTGCTTGAGCTTTGATGGTTGATTCTGGCCAAGCAGAACCTATTAGCCATGAGGATGTAATAGATAGTCCCAAATGCAGCCTACAAGCCATCCCCTGAAGTCTTCTTTATTGGACTGGCTGATGCCTGTGCAGTACGTATGGATATAATATAAAGTTGTAAACTAATCAAAACATGTGTGTGATAGTCTCAAGGGCAGCCTACAAGTCATCCCGGGGATTTTATTTTATTATTTTTGTAACTATTTTGCTAGCTTAGTCCAACACATATGAATTTGATGCACATCTTAAAGGACTCCATATGACTTGCAGAAGGATTGTAATATGACATCATAATAGCTGCTATACGATCTACTAAGAGCACTTTGCATTTACGGCACAAACACATTACACCAGAGTGGTAAGTGGAGCAGATCCAAGCTTGAATAGCAATGGAGATGGAGTGTTATAGTGGGACAGGTCAATGGCTGCTTTTACTGCTCTGGGATAGAGGTGGGGAAAAAAATCATGCTACTCAATTTGTTAGATTAATTTGGAGGAGGTGCTGGATATGGTCCTGTTCAAGCTATAGGGATGGAAGTAAAAGAGACGGAAAGACCGCCAAAAGCATTCCAATTAAAACCCAGTACCACTATCTTAGTTGGTTAAAGGAAATGTGTTAAAAGAGAATGAATTGGAAAGCAGATTTTTATCCCAACAAGAAAGGCACCATAATCACTAAGCAAACTCTTCCCTTGTTATTCAAGCAAGATCCATCCAATATGCAACAATAGAACAACCTCAGTAGTTTGTTTTATATTCTGAATCTTCCTAGAGAAACTATGGATAGACATCTAAAGGTCCCATGGTTCCACCATTTCACATCCTTCATCACCTCTGTCCACCCAATGTATGAACTTCATATGGATCCATCTTCTAATGCAGCAATGCTTTTTTTTAACAGAATGGATTCATATTACAATGCAGCAATGCAAAGGAATAGAACTGCTTAAAAAATCTAAAACTACCCAATAGAAGCAAGGAATAACAAAAATTAGTGTGATACAAGAAGCAAAGTACCGAGTCAATTATATGCTGACAGTAGATTGGACTCATGTAATATAGAACATCATGAACTGTGGCACCTAATGCTATACGCAGACCTTTAACTCCATCCAAAGTGATTTTCTCAACAGTACGTTCACCACTGAGCTGCAGGCTCTTTCTCCACTGCATTGCGTTGATTGAAGAGAAACATACAATAAGCACCACTATCAAAATGAATCTGGAAACAAAATTTGGCAGTGAATAGGAGAATGCAGCCAGATATCAAGTGTAACGTATAATATCATGATTGCACACACAATGTCAACATTCTAAACAGTAATTGTTTGGGAGTGCGGCGGCTTCTAGAAAGCACTTCTAATTTACTATTTTTTGACATAATAAGTATTAACTAATCAACAACCTCCTTCTTGAAATCATGACAACAGAATTTTACTAGATATGGAAAATATTCTCTATAACTACCTTATTCCACAGCGCAGCTCAATCGAGCCAAAAACTTATCGGTTGAGAAGACTACTTGGTTCAGTGAATCTGAAATGATTTATGAAGTTTCCGTAGAAAAAAAAACTCAATATAGTAGATAAAAAACAAGCAGCATGGGAAAGTGAAGAGCTTGCAGGCAAATGATCCAAGGTAGATCATCTTAAAATTACAACTTCATGAAATATGCACATAGATAAATATCATGTAGGCTGCAAATGATCTGTGCATGGCATAGGAAATATTCAACTTCAGCTTTGTTGTACTCATTGGATTTGTTTTGGCAGATTCAAGTTCATTTTCCTTGATCATAGACTCAATGTTGTGAGTATGAATAAAATCTGCAGATGAAAAGGGAACTAAGACAGCCTCTTGAATGGCTCAATGGCAATGAAGCTACAACAGTTGTAGAAGTTTGAATAACTTTATTGTTCCAAATTAATGGAGATGACTTTTGGGATCCAAGTTATTGATAGCTAACTTAAATTCCATCCAACTCAAACCAAGCCCCAGCTAGACTCCACTGAGAGCATGTAACTGCCGTCTCTGAGTGTTTTATCCCAACCTGCCGTACCTATCTCCTTTTATAAAAGATAATTGAAAGCAATGCTCACTACTGGTAAATTGAAAGCCCAACATGGCTACATGATTTCCAGTAATTATAAAGGAGAAAATGAGGTCAGTCATTTTTTTGCATTTACTAAGCATGCCTGAATCCAGGACTCTCAGGCTCACTTTCTCCTCAAGTATTATGCTAAAGCGAGGTGTTGTATTTGGAAAAGATGTCAGATGTGTCCCCCTAGCTCACATCCTCCATATATTTGTTAAACTTGCAAAAAAGGCCTTATACTATTACATAACCACACAAGGTCCACTATTTTGTTCTCTGGACAAAAGCACAATATTGATATTGAGAGTTTCAACTGATCAAGGTATGAAGAATTTTAAGCTCTTACCTGACAAGGAATGAATAGAACCCGCTGGGTACTTCTTTGATAGGGAGTTAAGTATCTTTCAGCTAGGTTAGCAGTTACACGGCGGAAATCAACAACATCATCAACAAGATTAGCTTTCTCCAATCTCTGCCCAATGCCATGAATCATGAATACTAGATGACCAACTGGAACCTGTTAAGAGATAATTGAGTATTATATTATCACACAAAATTTATTGTGCCGCTAACCGTGTACAATTCTTTTGGAATCCTTTTGAACACATGAATTTTGGACAGCACAGAAGCCCCATGATTTCTATTCCATTTGTGCATCAATCATAGATGATAGGTTGGGTGGATAAGCTAAGCAATCAAGAGGATGGAATGAAAATTAAAGTATAAATCCATATAGGTGCACATTACATCCCACAAATCTTAAGTATGATTGCCCAGTGTCACAGTCACATATAATGCTTTCTTATTTTATTTCCTTACATGGAATCTTGCACTTCAAGCACTTGCTTTACACATCCTCAAATAAATATTCAACAAAATTTCCATAACAAGAAATCAACAAAGGATACCAATATATGGAGTATCAAATTCAGATAAAGTAGAAATTACAGTGGGTATTAAATATGTATCTGAATCCTTTATTTGGAAGATAATAGAGACAAGGATATGGCTTTGGAGGTATCTCAAATACTTAATCTCATTCCCACAACCAAATATGTAGAGAAAGGTTCATTATGCTTGGATCACTAAGTACCTGAGAACAGTAATCATCCATTTCCTCTTCTATCTGCTGGCGCAACTCATCCTGGAAAAGGATAAAAATAATATTACATGCTCAGCAAAATTTTACTATAAAATGAAATCAACAGCCCAAGGCATACTGAGAACCAGCAAAATAATTGGTGATGACAACTTCCGGTTCTAATACAGTGTTTCTTTTCTCAAATCAAAGTTGACTAAACAAAAATAGGACTGCGCTTCAATGTATGAAACAAAAGGAGTAGAGAAACTAAGAAAAATAAAATTTGCTGGTTTTCTCACCTCACAGCTCCTTTTGCTTAACTAATGTTCTACATTGAAAATTTACAAAATAAGACAGTATAAAACTCTCACCTGGTTTTTCGCAGCAAAACAAGTATGAACAAACATGCTAGAAACTACACTAATGACTACCTTCTCTTGTGATGCAGCATTTAGAAAAAGAATGCTTAGTGGTTACTGTCGTAATTCATCTCAAAAGGCGCTAGCTCAAATTACTTGAGAATAGGATATAACTAACACTGTCCTACATGCTACTGCTAAGGTTGGACTCATGCTACCACAAGACCATAACTAAATTGCCATCCACCTAGAAGTCAACATGTTGCCACTCTTTTGTTTTGTACTTATTAAACAAATGAATAAACAAGCAAAACACTAACAAGAGCAAATCTCAAGAAATAATGTGCCTCATCTTTAATGCATAATAAGTAAACAACTTCAACCTGTAAGTTCTTGATGAGTTATCTAAGCCATTTACATCCACGAGATTTGAAACTCTTGATAGAAATACATGACATAAAAACATCCACACAATAGTTTACCTGTGTAGGCTTCGCAGATCCAGAAGAAGAAAAGCCACGCCTTAATTTGATTGTGTTGCTGCCTAGTTTAGGACCTGTATCAAAGACAAGCCAAGCCTCCCAAGTATCATCCTCTCCGGTAAAAAGAGCATGCAACCCCTGCACCGAATTTCTTTCAGCCTGTATTTATACTCTCTTTTCGTCATTTCATGGCAAGTTCATGTCACAGTATCACATACCGGTGTGCTGCCCTGGAGATCAACGCGTGCAGCAAATAGGCCTGAAGGTTGAAATTTGCGGCGATGCCACACCTGGTTTTGACAACAACAGGGTGTTAAAATGTTTTATGAAGCAAGTATGCAATTGGAAAAGGCTAATACTAGAGCATAGAAAAAATGAAAAAGATGGTATAATCTGCATTCTGCAATCCCCATTGCTCATCCTGTATATCACATCATGGCATATGTAGTCAAATGCCACTCTTAGTTCCAAATGTACATGTGACATCCATGGTCAACAATTAAACTTTGGGCTTCCTGGATATGATTTGTATTATCTAAATGGTGAAGCAAATTTCATTATCCTCTCCAGGGTCAATGAGGCTTTAAAAATTTTAATCATTAATGAATATCCTCATAGCAGTGATAGCGACGGAGAAAATGTACATGTAATCATATCGAAAAGATGTTACTAAAGAATATGCCATACAGTATATCTTTGTACCTGACAATTATATGCTAACTCAAGCTGCTCCGAGACATCTTCTCGCAAGGGAATCCAATCAAGACCTCCCTTGCGAGCAAACCAGTGGCCTCTCAAGACACGCCTGTTCTCCCCATTCCAATACACAGGGAAGCAATGACGTCTGATCAAATCAACCTGCAGACGCCAGCATAGAGTGTTAGGGAAAAAAATCACTAGCAAACATGCTCTGAAGTTAAAACAAACTGTGCTGTATAACATTCATTTTAAACAGAATTATCTTATTATTTTACTTACAAGCTTACTGATCTTTCTTCTTAATTCTACCGTGTCAATGATAAATAGTAGGCTCTAGAAGTGGTTAAATAACAGAGTTTGCTTCTCAATGATTTCACAAATGGTTTGGGCTTGTTTGACAAATGAAAAGGAAGTCTTGACAGCAAATATCAAGGTGTCCCCATGAAGCTAGAATCTAGTCACTACATAGTGATAGAGAATACTAGAATGAAAACAAACCTCATAAAGGCCACCTTTTACAGGAACCCCAACACGCTCCTCCTCCACCTTATACAAATCTTCAGATTCAGAAGCATTACTTGTTACCCAAGAACCTTTTGGTCCTTCACTGCATTCAGCATACTCTCTCCACCAGTATGCAAGCAGCGCTTCCTCCCTCTAAAAAATTGGTATCGCAATAATGTGAACTTGAAGAAGAGTCATAACAGCACAGAGGAAAAAAAAGTTCCCCTTGCATTGCAGCAAAGATGCATTACTAAAGTCTAAAACAAGAGCCATAAAAATATTCTAGTTACATGCTTACAACAATATAATCAGCTGCTATAACTCTAGTTATAGAAATAATCAACACAGGATAGACCTAAGCATAATGTGACAGGTCACACAGCATTTGAAAGGTGTATATGCCAACCCATTCAAAACAAAACAGAATACAGAATACAAAGCAATCCATAAGACAAATTTGTATATTTGAAACATTACGGCTGGTGCAATCTTATGAATAAAACATCACCTATCTATTTTAATGGTGCAACACAATCTTATGAGCAATCAACCATGTATTTTTATCCATATTATGATCAAACATAAAAATAACATAAAAAATAGCAACCTCTAAGAAAGATGCTTCCAGCGCCAGAGAGTCCCTCATGCTGAACCGGAAATACTCTCCTTTCCCCACTATCTCCGTCCGCGGAACAGACGCCGAAAGCACTGCATCAACAACAAATTACACGAAGCCATTTCGAATCAAACCACTAACCTGTCTACGAAAATCCAAAAACTGATAAATCGATGATTTGATCATCCACGCAGCCAATTAACCTTAACCATTAAATCATTGCATGTATTGAGCATTTGAGCTATGAACACATGCTATTGTGCGAGTGGCGGATACGCGGGAAAGGCGCTTACCTTTGTCGGCGAGGGGGAGCTTGCAGAAGTACCAGCGAACGTCCTCACCGTCGGAGGGGCTCTTGGTGCGGGCGAGGTACTTGCGCCGGGCCTCGCAGTGCTCGATCGCGTCCTCCAGCCTCGCGATGTTCGACGGCGTGTTCCTCAGCAAGTCCGGAGACGCACCCTCCACCGGCGCGGGCGCGTAGCTCGTCGACGGGCCGGAGGTGGACGACGCCGCCGCCGCTGCATCGCCCGGGTCAAACCTCGCGCAGCTCTCGTCAGGGCTCGACATGCCCGCAGCTTCCAATTCGGAATCTCCTGTACGAGGAGGCGGCGGTGGCGGTGTAGCTCGAGTCCGAAGAGAAAGAGAGAGAGGTCACCGTCGGTGGGAAGGAAAGGATGGTGGAGCTCGCGAGACGAATCGAAGGGGAAATGTAGGCGTACAGCCGTATAGCCGTATAGGACAGGCAAGTGCTTGTACCGAATAACCATTCCTATGCTAAAAAGAAACTATGTTTAATGCAAATTTAAATTCAAAAAGAAATTGGAAAAACCAGGTAATATTTGATTTTTTTTAGGTGGAGACAGGTAATATCTTAGTAATAACTAACACCATTTGTTCTGTTTTGATGGGAAAAATTACAGATTTACATGTGTAAATCCTCACTATGATAGATTAATTTGAGGGGTTTTTTAAAGGAAAATAAGTGGTACTTCTAGTTGTGTGTCTTATTTTACTAGTTGTTATGGTTGAGTTAAATATAGAAATATATTTTTAGAAAATAAGTTGATTTTTAATCAATTAAATTTTTTTAATAAGCAATAAAGGATTTCTAGGGAATAATGGGACTTCTTTCATAAATATATCATTTGTATTTATTGGAGAGAAATTTTCTTGTTGTTAATGCAGAGGTAGGTGCGATCCATGCAAATCCATGTTCAAAAAGTTGAACAATGGAAAATTTCCATGTATCCAAAGTATATAGCAGTACATTCGATGGTGAAAGTGGAAACAATTTCAAACATACGTTGTTATCCATCATGATTAAATTTAAATGTTATTCAAATCAAGTTTTAGTGTGTATCACTCAATACAACTTTTTTCCTGAGTATGTTATTAGCTAACAATCATCCATTATTAAAAAATTTATGGTTTTTATGTAACGATGCCACGATTTTTTTTTTAAAAAAAGACAGTGCATGTGATCTTGAATTTTTTGTATGGATAATTTAGAATTAAAAAAATTTAAAAATAACATGTAATAAAAAATAATTACAAAAATGACTTAAGTCGCCATCCCGCGTGGCAACTTACCTCTTTTAGCAAACATAGGGGACATCAGTCGCCATACGGGATGGCGACTGAGGGATGCACATCAGTCGCCAGCTGGGATGGCGACTAATGGGGGCTATATAGTGGGGGCCGTGGCGACTGAAGTTGGAAAAGCGAAAAAAAAAACAGATCACGGGTCACGGCTGAGAGGGAGAAGAGAGGGGAAAAAAAGAAGAGGAAAAGAAAAGGAGAAGAGGAGGGGGAGGAGGAGAAGAAGGAAGAGGAGGAAAGAAAGGTACGTGATTTTTAGTGATAACTAGTGTAGAATGTAAATCTGTTTTAGGAATTTATAGATTTGTTTTAGGAATTTATAGATTTGTTTTAGGAATTTGTAGATTTGTTTTAGAAATGTGTAGATCTGTTATGTAGATGTGTTGTATTTGTAGATCTGTTTTAGAAATGTGTAGATCTGTTTTAGAAATGTATAGATCTGTTATGTAGATGTGTTATAAATATATATATGTTATGTAGAAATGTTATATATTAAGCGAATAAACTAGATTAATAAATAGTGAATCGATAATTTAGGACATACGGTTTATTCGTAGAAAATGTGCAGAAATACATATTTGATTTGTGCCGTATTTAAATATGTTGGGCATTTATGAATATAATGTATATATAATTTTGATTTGTTGTGTAATATTATGTAAATTTCATATGTTTATGAATGGGATATGAGATGTGTATTAATTAAGAGTAATAAATAATTAAATTATTGATATGTGAGATGATAATATAGGAATTGTAGATTAGATGTGATGCGATGTCGTTAATGCAGTGTACTTCGATTAGTTGAGATGTTAAAAAATAAGTCGCACATGTCTTAAGGATGAGTATAGAGTAATGTGCAAAATATATTGGAGATATGATAGTTGATGTTTGTAATACTTATGTTGTAGACAATGTCGGAAACAAGAGTAGTCTATGTTTTCCACGAGGAACAAATCATTAGAAATGGACCATCTGGAGATGACCTAAGTGGCTGTCATCGTGTAGACATGGAACTGAATGATCTTAGTGTTCTTAATTTTGAAGACCTTAAGACCCGAGTCATGGACATCCTAAATATTGACCCATGTTTACACAAAATTGTCATAGAAGCGCTGGTGCCTATTGGTTTGACATCTTGTTGGAAATTGTGTAAACTTAGAGGCGATAGATCATGGGGCTCTCTTGTTAGAAGGGTGATAAATCCCAATCATGGGCCAGATGACTGCATACTGTATGTGACAAAGGTAGACAATGTACCAGAACAGGCAGCAGAACTTGTACCCGAACCATTAATTGGAGGACAACATACGAACATTGATCCAACCATGACCCATAATTCTGCGGATATCCCCAATACAGAATTCATGGGCGGGTATTTGTGGCCTGGGGATGAGGCTTATGCCGACGAAGGTGAAGACGAGGGTCTGGAAGTTTCAGGCAACGAAGGGTCAGAGGTGGACGCAGACTATGCGGATTCCTCTAGTGAAGAAGACTATCGTGGAATCGGACCTCCACAACAATGGCTAGATCCTAGTGGTTTTGAGCATGCGCGAATCCACGATGATCGCAGTTCGGAGTGGGCAGGGAGTGAGCACAGATTAACATTGGGATAACATTTTCGAAGCAAGGAGGAGGCTAAGCAAGCCGTGGCGATGTGGTCCGTGACATTACGTCGGTCTTTCAAGGTTGACAGAACAAATCCGCGACTGTACGCGGTGAAGTGCAAGGTGGAAGGATGTCGATTTTATGTTCGTATTGCTCGGTACAGGGACAATGAACACTTCATTGTTTCCAAGATCACCGAACATGACTGTTCAGTGACAGAAGTATCACAGAGTCATAGGAATATGTCGTCCGCATTTGTGGCATGTGTAATTTTGTCGAACCTTCATGCAAATCTTGATATGCCACCAAAACAAATTGTTAGCTAAATCAATGACACATTTGGGTACATCATTCAATATGGGAAGGCATGGAGAGCCAAGCAACTTGGTCTTGAGATGTTATTTGGATCTTTCTATGATTCATATAACTATGTGCCTAGATTGATCGAACAAATCGTTGACACCAACCCTGGCACTGTGATGGATATGGTCCATAGCCCAGTTGTCGGCAGAAATGGTGAGATAGTTCCTGGAGCTGAGTACATGGAGTGTATATTCTGGTCATTTGGTCAAGTAATCTCTGTGTTCAAGTACATGCGGCCAATACTTTGCGTGGATGGCACATTTCTAACTGGGAAGTACAAGGGAACTCTGATGACAGCAGTTGTTGCAGATGCAAACAACCAGCCACTTCCCATGGCGTACGCCTTAGTGGAAGGAGAGAGTACAGACAGCTGAGTATGGTTCCTTGCAAACCTAAAACAAACCGTCGTGAAGGACAGACGGAATGTATGTGTAATCCATGATAGACACAAGGGTCTGTTAAGTGCCATTGAGTTCATGTTGTCCACTAAGAACCCGCAGTACAGCTGGAATGACTTGATCAGTCGGTGGTGTAAACGACACCTTGCGGCGAACTTCTTCACACACTACAAAAGCGCACGGCTTATGAAGAAGTTCAAGCGGTTGTGCGATCAGAACCAAAGCCATAAGTTCCAACAACTTTGGGACGAGTTAGAACAAGAAATTTCAGATCTAGGTAAATCTCAAAGGTCAGAGGCAAGCAGTTCATAACATCCAGAAGATGAAGAAAATGTCGTGGAGACTACAGATGTGGCGAGACGACGCACCCGAAGGTCAAGGCCAAAGAAATTCAGTGAATAGATCAGTGACAAAGCTCCTGAGAAGTGGTCTCTATTGCACGATGAGGGAGGTGCCAGATATGGCGTAATGACAACTAACATGGTGGAGGTATACAATTTTGTGTTGAGGGGGGTGCGAGGTCTGCCGCTCACTGGAATTATGGAATTTACATGGCATCGCACTGCCAAATACTTCTACGAGAGAGGTACAGCTGCAAGAGCATTGCTTCGGGTCACACCACTAAAATTCCTCATGAAGTACAAAGGTACTTAGAAATGAAAGCCGCAGTTGTTCAGAAATACTCAGTCGAGTGCATTCCTAACAGCAGAAGGCAAACTTGGGTCGTTTATCTGCGCAGTAAGAACGTGGGGGTGGATACATGCGACAAATCAAGAGGCAAAGAGTGACATTTGAAGACGGTGTCAAGTGCACTTATAACAAGCCAATAAACCGTGCTCTCATGTGATGGCCGCGTGTGCGCACGACAACAAGTCGAGCGAGATGTACCTGTCAGTTTACTATGGTTCACGGTACCTTGCCGAGACATGGACTGCAGACTTTGAGATTTGGAGGACTCAGCAGCACTACAGAGAGCGGTCGTGTAGGGCAGACGAGATTCGATATGTTCCACCACCGCACTTGGAGCGGAAAGGCCCTGGACGACGGCAGAAAATGCGAATTGGTAATGACATGGATAACGCAGAACGCGATGAGCTACGAAAGTGTGCCGTTTGCCGACAGCCTGGCCACACGAGGAGGACATGTCCTGATGCATCCGGACCTAATCGAACATGACTCAGTAATGTTGTGCAACACTTATTCGTTCATCTTGTGTATTTGATGATGTACTAACCTAATGTTCTAGTTTGCAGGCATGGCTCACCCTCGTCCACAGTTTCCTGAGTTACTCGATCACTACTACGACGATCGTCATCGGTCTCGAACGGTGCGATCCAGAGAGGAGCTTCAGCCATTCCGCCTGCGATCGTCCGGCACATCTTGGCCTCTCGACGGGAGATACATCGCACTGCTGAGGGCGGCGGGGCTGCTTCCTTTTTGCAGGACGATCACCAGACTGGAGACTTTCAGGCACGACCGATCACTGGTCTCTGTTCTGGTGGACAGGTGGAGACCCGAGACGCACACATTTCACTTCCGGTGGGGGGAGATGACCATTACCCCGGTGCATCAGACTTACGACCGACATCACGCATCTCGGGTACACCGCCAGGTACATGCCGCCAGCCCATGAGCTACTTGTTATTTTTATTTCTGCCTCCTATTGTCTTACCGTCTTGCAGGCTGACGACATCCGTGCGATCAGTTCCGTGACACGGCCACTAGTCCAGCGGAGGCAAGCAGGTCTGCTTATCACGCCCGACGAGTACGAGAAGGCCATCGCCTACGTTGACCGACTCGCCTCGCAGCTGACCCTTGAGAGTGCCGCCACTTTGTCGACTTTTGTTGCACCTCCACGTCCACGGGCCCGACCCAGTCATACGCCGTCGCACTCAGCCGCTCGTCATCCCAACACAGCCGCCCCTTCAGGTACGGCCGTCGCCGCACCCATTTATCTCGGTGTGCCCCCGGCTCGCTCGTACCGTACAGGTGTTGTACCTCACGTGGACTTCTCATCGCGTGGTGGTGTACGGATCTCTGAGGGTCCTCGAGCGCCGCCTTCTGCACACACTTCTGATTCTGGTTTGGGCTTCGACGTCACATTCGACTCAGATGACGAGTACATCGCTATGTCTGAGCAGACGGTGCCTATCTCGTCGGCTGGTCCGCTTCGGTCTCCTGCTAGGCACCCACCATACATTCCTCGTCAGTCGGTCCGTGCCGACCCCCAGGTGGTCCGCGACCCATCGTATGCCCAGTATGCCGATATGTTGCAGATGAGAGACGACGCCGATCAGAGCCAACATCAGTTGGCATCTTCGCAGCTTGGTGAGGCGCCTCCACCGTCGCAGGACCCGATGGACGCTCCTGATACAGGCCTCGGTCAGCCGAGTGCTCAACCCCCCGGTCGACAGCCCTCGCAGAGGACAGTGTGCATCCGCGCAGCACCTATTCGCCATTGCCGTTTCAGCGCGACCGGAGGCATCGTCCGAAGAGGGGCCGACAGTAGTTTTTTTTTATGTTCTCCTTTTATGGAACATGATTTGGATTCTCATGGTTGTATTATTTTCGATTATATTAGTATTCTCATTTTTCACTACCTTTTTTATGTTCATTTTGGTTTTTGGGAACATCATACCCGATAGATTGAACCAACCACGAAATATACTGATCAATCAACGCGGCCAACCACGGGTCTTTTCCTCCTTAGTTTGTCAGCCAGTCGACTATGTAACGTTAATTTAAAAAAAACACAAATTTGAATGTTAATTTTAAAAAAAACACAAATTTGAATGTTATTTTAAAAAAAAACACAAATTTGAATGCTAATTTTAAAAATAACACAAATTTGAATGTTAATTTTAAACAAAACACAAATTTGAATGTTAATTTAAAAAAAACACAAATTTAAATGTTATTTTAAAAAAACAAATTTGAATGCTAATTTTAAAAATAACACAAATTTGAATGTTAATTTTAAACAAAACACAAATTTGAATGTTAATTTTTAAAAATACACAAATTTGAATGTTATTTTTAAAAAAGAACACAATTTGAATGTTAATTTTAAAAAAAACACAAATTTGAATGTTATTTTTAAAAAAAACACAAATTTGAATGCTAATTTTAAAAATAACACAAATTTGAATGTTAATTTTAAACAAAACACAAATTTGAATGTTAATTTTAAAAAAAACACAAATTTGAATGTTATTTTAAAAAAATACAATTTTCAATGTTATTTTTAAAAGAAACACAATTGTGAATGCTATTTTTTAAAAAAAACACATTTTTTTGAACCTGAACCTTTAGTCGCCATCCTGGTTGGCGACTGAAGGTGGCGACTGATGAGGTGGCCTTCAGTCGCCAATCTGGTTGGCAACTGAAGGCCAAATGCCAAAAGTCGCCATCCCGTATGGCGACTTAGATCATTTTTGCAATTATTTTTTATTACACGTTATTTTTAATTTTTTTAACTCTAGTTTATCCGTACAAAAAATTCTGTGATCTTCTATTGTTTATGCGATGAGTTAATTACAAATTTGACATGACATGCAATTTAATCAAACATATTTGATACAAAATCAATCGGTTTTGAATTCTTCTATCATAGTGACTTTGTATCCTAAAATAGTAGTATGTGGTGAAAGAAGTAACTAATGTTGTAACAACCTAACATACGGCATCATGCTTATTTATTTCATGCCATGTGGGACCTACATATCATTAACAATAGTAGTTTAACAAGAGAAAATACTAGAAAATGAAAACATAAACAATTTATATACTTTTACTTATATGGACATTCATATGGACTTTCATGCAGATATGGTTATTTTTGTTATTTATTTGGTTACCAACTATAATCAATTAAGTTTTGATTGTAAGATTTATTAATTGTATGTTAGAATCTGATATGATGTGATATTGCATGTTTATTAGTAGTAATTATGGGAAAATGTCCAACAACCTAGCACCAACACAAAAATTGCATTAGCACAAAACAAAACAGTGGTGTGGTTGTGAATAATGTCGGAAGCGAATTTATTATAATTGCCATCAAACTATACATTCATAAAGACTTATTTATAAATAACTACTCATAATATAGATCAACATTAGTCACATTATTGTTAGTAGACACGGAAGAAAAAAGGAGGAAGAGGATCCACCTCTCATGCATAAACATGATGGTTGAAAAATTATCTTTTTCATTTTCTAACATATGGAGGAAAAAGTTGGATAAGGTATGGAGTGTAGGTGGACTAGGTGGTATTCAGATTGAATTTAGACATACATATATATATATATATATATATATATATATATATATATATATATATTTCTTTATATTTAAACTAAGATATTAACTATCCTGATAAATGAAGAATTCCATACATAATCATGAAGGTTTTTCTTGTTTTTGCTTTGGGAAAATACTTTCAATACCATGTAAAATATATTGAAATAGGCCTTACAGTTCTCATAATTTCACACCGTTATTACTAACTTAATATTGAAAAAAAACAATTTGTATTAATATTATGTTATAGTGTTAGGTTCAGTAAATACATACTAAAACAATTTAAGTGGTGTTTGATTCGAAACTGTAATTACAATCGTAACGAGTTTAGAATCTATTGTAAGTAGAGATGAAATGTATGAGGGATATATCCAACTTATATGTATTCAAATTTTTACTGATATGTATTTTAAATACACGTATTATGATTATAGAGTGATCTAATCAAATATCAACTAATATATTTTTATACAAGTAATGAAAATACGAAAAAAAAACTCTGAGTTTATGTTCAATAAAATATCTTTTCTTTATAGATTTAAGTAAAACTAATGAAAAGATGCACTCGCATTAATATGCATAAAAATAAGCTGTATAGTTTTACGTGAAAATACGGCTTATTTTAATCCGCTAATGTGCCCTATCATATATGCATTCGTACAGTGCATACTACATACATACCGCATACTCCTCCAGTCAGAAATATGCTTTTTCCCTCAAATACGTATAAAGGTTACGCCTCTCGTCCCCTATATATGCCAACCACATAGAGCCTTATCACCCTAGTGCCCCGCACACCCGTAAAAGAGTCAAAAAAAGGAAAGAGGAAAACCCTCAAACCCTAATCCCTTTGCCCCCATGGCGGAGTCCGACTCAGCGCCGCCGCAGCTGGAGATATCGCCCGAGGAGCAGCCTCCTACGGTCGAAGCCATCGCCCCGCCGGAAGATGCAGCGGGAGAAGCCGCCGCGGATCCCCCCGCAGCCGCCGAAGGCGAAGGTGGCGAGGGTGAGGGTGAAGGCGACCACAAGAGGAAACTCGAGGAGGTCGAGGGGGATGCTGAGCCGAACGGCGGCGACGACGACGCCAAGCGCCCGCGCGTTGACGGCGAGCCCGATGTCTCAGGTCTCGCTCTCTCACTCTTTCTCTATGTGGTTTAGTATACTAGAGATGCTACTAGTGTATGAAACAAATCACTTTTTCTTCTGATACTTTTAGTAAAGTTGATCTGATCTGTTCGTTTTTGTGTTCGGATCAGGTGTTGAACAAAGCAGCGAGCCCTCCGTGAAGTCTGAGGGCGTGGCAGTTGCGGAGAACGGCGAGGCTGCTCCTACTGAGGGTTTACCGGTGGACTCTGAGGAGAAGCCACCTGAGCCCATGCTGGAAGCGCAGCAGCAAGATGATGGCGCATCAAGTGGCCAGCAGGAGACAACTTCTCGTAAAATCGAAGTGCCCAACAACAAGGTACAATGGTCCGCCGCAAGTTTGGTTTGCTCTTAGGTCGCGTCTTGTGTAGAAATTTGTAAACTGTCGTGAAATTAATAGTATTAGAATTTATAGCCTGCTTGTTTAAATAGTGAGTCCTAAGAGAAAAAAAAAGATATGTTGATAAACTTGGAAAGGATGTAACAGATAAAAAGCACAATTAATCTGGGCATGGATCTTCTGCCGTTCCACAGTAATGGCACGATGTGCCTCTCACCTCTATCTGCGCCATTCATGTCAAATTAAGCGTCTGGATTACGAAACTTATCTCCCTACTTACTCTACCTCGATCAAGGTGGGCTGGACCATTTGCAAGAAACAAATAAGGATACCGTGCTCGCAGTAAATTCTTATCTGATCCAACCATTGTACTGGGTATCCCCAGTTTTTACAATTTTATTCTTGTTACTTTAAAAATTGGCGAGCTACATACTAGTTAGAAAGTTGCTGATATGTTGTGACATCACCGACTAATCATTGCTATAATGTAGTGTAGTTTTGCAATCTTAATGCAGCTAGTGTTCTTGTTATCTTTTCTCTAACATGGCCACCTGTTCTTGATGATTTAATGCTGGTTTCATGTTTCTTTCGGAAAAGAGTGCATACATTCTAAACTATCTTTCTATGGGCAAAAGGCTGCACAGGATATCTTCCTTCATTTGGGTATGCAGTTTGGTTTGTTTGCTGATTATGGAAATTATTGCAGGTTGGTGTTCTAATAGGAAAAGCTGGGGAAACAATCAGATACTTACAGATTAATTCGGGTGCAAAGATACAGATCACAAAGTATGAAACTATTATATACTAACAAATATTACCAAAAATACAATAAAATATATGCTACAAAAATCATACAATGCAAATCTGCATCAACTAAACACTTATGTAGATTTTAATCCCATATTTCTTATTTATTTAGAACACTTGCTAATAAGCTTTGAAAATGCCATGAACACATGCTAAGCTTTTGGCAGCGGCTAATATTGCCAACCCAACCTCACATGTTCGTGCCGCCGAATCAGATTCCATCCAGCCGTTGGTTTACTTTTTGGTTGGACCGTATCGGCCGCCCAACACAGCACTGGAAAATGCCTCTAGCCTTTCTCTCATCATGCATCTGTGAAAGATGCGAAAAGAAGCGCCTTGTTTATCAATTTTTTTATAATTTTTTCCATAGTCAAGTAAGAATAAAATTAACTTATTTGATTGGTGATAAGTAAGTTAGATATGTCTAATTTTTTAAACGCTCGATTTTAAATGTGTTAGACTTTTGAGATGTTTCTTATTCAGGTACCATAAAAATAGTGGTGGGTGTTTTTTATATTCTTTAAAAATTTGTAAGCTATAAATAAAATTATTCTAATTCAAATAACGGAGGTGGAGATGCTATATTAGAATTTCCATTGTTCTCCAACCTTTGATCCTATTGCAGAAAGAACCTTGCCAATTAGTTGTTGCTTTATGCTACTGACCTCATCAGATGTTGATGTTTAACATGCCCAAAGCTTGCATCTTCTCTTTTGATATATCTATCTAAATTTTCTTTTATGCAACACATAAATACTCATGATTTGCACTAAATGTGTTGGTTCACACATTAAGAGTACAAATGGTTGTGTAGAAATAAAACATACAGTTCAAATACTATACTATTATGTTTCAGTAGGACTGGAACATTGATTCAGTCCGGTCGTTTGAGCTTTGATTTGGTTTGTTTCTTTTAAGATTGAGGTTTGAAGTGTTGATGTCAGAATTGTTCTACCATTTGCTTGCTTATTCTATTCTTGGCTTGTTGACCATTCATTTCGCTTAGAAGTAAGAACAGTTCAACTTAAACTCATCCTATTAGCATTAGGGTAAGTAGTGGATAGATGGTTTAGTTGGGCTGGCCCAACAATGATGGTGGCAAAAAGCCCATGATCCAGCGTCCGATTGATTTCTATACACCGGCGATGCATGGATACCTTCATTCTTTTTGTATAGTTATCATATTATTATATGTTTCTACCACAAACAATTCAGAAACTATATTGTTCTATCTCTGAATGAAGAAAAAGAAAAGCTTATGCTATAAAGTTGGAGCCACATCAATGTGTAGACGACAACTTTAGCTTATCTTATTGAAATTCATGATTGATATTTATAATCGTGTAATTTGAATCTTAAGTGGCTAAAAGCATTGTAATTTTTTTTTTATCAATTTAAGAATGGACTATTTACCCATAGATTTTGGAGCCCTTGAACTACAAAAAATGTAATTGTAACTTTTCCATATAGTGAATCCCAATCACCAATAAACTATTGAAAAGTCAAGTATAATGGCTAGTCTTGCCTATTAACATAGCTGTTACTTCAACCAACAAAGTATGAGCAAAAGCTCAATTAGACCACCTTAATTTGATCCATTTGATGCACGTAAATAAAAGGCATATTAATATTAAACTGAAATTTTTTACAAAATTTTTGAAGTCTTACGCACATTTTAAGTCAATATTTCAAATAATTTTATAAAAAATCTAATACAAATTAGTGGTATTAATATCGGTTGTTATATGGCAATATCAAAAATTAAGTAAACTAAAAAATCAAAGCTGTGAATTTAATAAAATATTATTGAGTATCTTATTAATGTGAATTCAAATCCTACTTATAATAATTATAATTAATAATATTTTGTTAAATAGGTATGATGCAAACTAATGGAGATAGTTATTCCAAATTAATAAAGAATCGCGAGGGGAAAAAAACCGTCAAAGCGTTGAGAAGAGAGGCCAGGTCTCCGTAAGACCGTGTCGCAACCCACCACACCAATCCCGACCCTACCCAACCAAACCCCTCCCCCCATTTGCCTTGCCTTGCCTTGCCTTGCCTTGCTTCCCGTCTCCACCTCCTCCTCCCTCCCTCCCTCTCTCTCTCTCTCTCCGGCCGCCTGCGCCGCCCGGCCGCCGTGAGGTCAGTCTCTCTCGCCCTCTCTTACCTTGTGTATAGCTCGATCTGATCTCGGTTTGGCTCGACGCTGACTCGAACCGGCCAGCTTCTCCTACCTAGGGTTTCCGCGGATGCTTCCTGTGATTTCGCTTGTTTTGTAGTTTGGTGGTTGTACTTTTGGCCTGGGGGTTCTTCGTGTGGATTTGGCGGTTGGGCTGGATCTCCGCGGGCGTTTCCAGCGATTTGAGAGAGAGAGAGAGAGAGAGAGAGTGGCACTTGGAGAAGCACCATTTCTAAATGCTCGAATTGTTGGTAGTTTGCGAGAGGGTTGCGTCGAGGAAGGCAGCGGCGAGGGTTTTTTTTGGGGGGTAGTAGGATGTTGTCACTTCGGATTAGGGAAATCTTAGGGATTATGTGTGTATTTTTATTTTGTGATGAAATTAGGCTGGTGTTGCAATGTTAGAAAGCTAGAAATGCTTGTGGTGGTAAGTGCGACTGATGGTGTTGGGTAGATCTGTTTTGTGGTAGAATTCTTTTCAAGAGAGTAAAGTCTCTGCATGCACTGTAGAACCTGTTGGTTGTGTTACTGTAATAGATTTGGTGATGTTGTTAATCATTTTATGTAACATATATTCGGCAGAAAACTAAAAATGGGGCATTTAATGTTTTGGTTGGTTGAACAAATGGCAACTCTTCATTTGCTCTTCTTAAATACCATGCCTTACCTTACATAGCTATATGTGTTCCTATTTTGGAATTTCTTAAGTAGCTTTCATCTGGTTAAAGTTTTTATGTACTACTACTTTTTATTCTCTTCATGCTCTAAAGTTTCTTAATTTATTACATCTCTTGTTAACTTGTGCATTGTTTTTGTGCTGTGCTGCTCTTTGCGTAAAGTGCCAAGATACAACTTTAGGGTCTCCTTTATTTATTGGTTTTGTTATACTAGTTGTGGAAACCACAGAACTTTTAGCTGTTTAAATCCAAATCTAACGTGAAAAGAACCTTGTTTTCCAAAACTCAGGAGTCAGGACCTAAACATCCCCTGGTTTTTTCTAATTGAACGCGACTTCACTATTTGGCCTACGAGAGATGGAAAAATACTAAAATAGTAATGTGGCTGGGTTTCTAAACAGGGACAATGGAGAAAGTCTCACCGAGGACCCTGCTCAATAGCATCTCACGCTTGGGTGGCTTATGTTTCAATGGTCCTACAAGATCTGAGCCGATTCAGCGGTACTGCCAACATGTGTATGATATCTCGAGCATTGTGAGTCCTCTTGTTGAAGATCTCTGTGAGTCTCCCGAAGAGCAACTTGGTGTTTTAAGGGAGCTCAATGCTGCTATAAATGAGGCTTCAAGGCTTATTGGGAGCTGGCACCAAACAACCAGCAAAATATACTTTGTATGTGCATATGAGAAAATTCAATGTAATTCATAGTTCCTTTATTTAATTTACTGTTTCATATATTATGCTCCATAAAGATTTTCTTCAAGTAAAATTAATCAAAATATCTCTCCGGTCTTGCTCTGTTTTTAACAGTTCAATGCCCTCACCAATTCATAAAAGAGAGCTAGCATATTTATCTTAGAAGACAATTCTGCATACACATGCATCTACTGGTGACCAATGGTTTGCACAGGCTGAGAGTTTTACCATTTAACTTTTTGTTTGTTGGTGAGCATGTGCATCGGCAAGTATTCTTTTGTTAAAGGTGCTTGTGAGGTTAAAAGATGCTGCCTTCCCTGCTCAGTATGAGATGATAGTTTCATCTTTTAAGATTACCCTTGGGTTCCATTATTTTTTGTTGCGAGTGCAATATAAGAAATGTTAAGTGAGGTAACATACGCTGTTCAAAGTTTAAGTTCTGCTGCTGTGTTGTGACATCTCCACCGTCCATGTCATGATTGTGTAGTTATCAACAATGCTCAAGTTAGATGGAATGTCAATCCAAAAGAAATAAATAGAAAATCGGTTACTATCAAAGGCTATGTGAAGTTCATTTATGAGTAACCTTCAGAGTCATGCTTTCTTAACTTGTGTTCTCACACAATTGGAGATCCCCTGTTCTTTTCATTGGTGGTTCAATTTTATGTCTTTGGTACATGCCATCTGTTTCTTTTGGTTATTACTTTGCTTGATTTTTCTCTAGCTTTTTGTGTTAACGAATCTGGCAAAAAAAAAAAAAAAATCACAACTAAAGAACCTGTTTCTCTTTCATGGTGATCTAGGTGTGTTAATTGGATATGATTCTTGATTCATGGAATTGTTTCCTAACAATATTTTGGTGACATTTCACTGTCTTTATCCATGGCAATATATGATTCTTCTGTTATGGTAGTTTCCATTGGTTGATGAATGTTCTAAAAGTTATATATTTATCCCAATCAGCAAACTCTTCTATTCTGATTTATCAATGTTTGAATTGCCTTTAACAGGTTTGGCAAATTGAGTCAATAATCTCAGGTATTCATGGATGTTCCCTTCAGTTGTGCCAGCTTGTTAATTCTCTGATACCTTCTCTGACTGGACGAGCCTGCACTTGTATTGAGGTAATGAAAAATTCACTTGAACCTTTATCTAATTCTTAGTTCTTGGTTGCTGTTGTTTATAACCAAGTTATTATTGCTGAAACCGACTCATCTTTGGTTTCCAACTTTATATAGAAACTCCAGGATGTAAATTATGAGCACATTTTTGAGTTCATAATGAAGGTGGTAATGGAACTCTCTGAGAAGGATGCAGTGAGTCCTGAGAATCTGTCAAGACTTTCAAGCTCACTGAGTCTGTTGACAAATCTGGAATTGTACATGGAAGCTGTTTCCCTTGAGAATCTTAAAGCAAATGCATTACGAAGTGAGAACATTCAAGAAATGGATCTAGTTGAACAGATCATTCCATTGGTCAACTATATGCATAAGTGCCTTTCCGAAGAAAAACAATTGCTTAGCATCAATGGGGTGCCTATTCCAGCTGATTTTTGCTGTCCACTTTCCCTCGAGCTGATGTCTGATCCTGTTATTGTGGCATCTGGTCAGACCTATGAGCGGGTTTATATCAAACTATGGCTTGATGAGGGTTTTACTATCTGCCCAAAGACACGCCAACAACTTAGCCATACGAACTTAATTCCAAACTATACTGTGAAAGCATTGATAGCTAACTGGTGCGAGTCCTATGACATTAGGCTACCTGATCCCATCAAATCCTTGAAGTTAAACTTTCCTTCTGTTACTTGTTCCCTTCAGGATTCGAGCACTACCGGTGGTAGCCCTCTACATCATAATGTCATAACTAGGACCAATGTTCCTGGATGCCCAGAGGCTGACCTGTATATGAGAAACTTGCATAAAGGATCTCCTCCCCACAGTGTGGTCCATCAAAACTCTAATATGCATGTGAATCGTTCTGGTCATGAACTCTCGACAAGTCAATCTTCACAAAATGCAAATGGTTCTGCATCAGATGTTTCGAGCTTTTCGATAGCAAATTCTGAAGTAAAAGAGTCCAGTTCGGATGAAAGGCATACTGCTTCTGTTGGACAAACTTCAGAGCAACTAAAAGAGGAATCATTTGAAGCATCAAATTTAGATAAGGACTTGCAGGACCATTTGGCCAGTTCTTCGGTGAATGGTAGTGTTCCAAATAGTGGTAATCTTGATGGGGCATGTGATAATGCAGTTACCCGAGTTCCCAGCGACAGGACAAATTACAGCAGCGATGCATCCGGGGAGGTTACAGAAGGTGGGCCTTCAGCCTCTTCCACTTCCCAAAGGGAACCTGTAATCCCTTCTAGATTGGGTGATGTCCGCTTAAGAGGCCCATTGGTTCGGCGGCAAACATCTGATAGGAGTTTCCCCAGAATAATATCTTCCACTTCTATGGATTCACGGAGTGACCTTTCTGCTATTAAGACTCAGGTAGAGAAGTTAATCAAGGACTTGAAAAGTGATTCCATAGATGTTCAGAGATCAGCAACATTAGAGCTTCGTCTTCTTGCTAAACACAACATGGAGAACAGGATTGTCATTGCAAATTGTGGAGCCATAGACTTGCTTGTTGGTCTTCTTCATTCACCTGACACCAAAACCCAGGAAAATGCTGTGACAGCTCTTCTGAATTTGTCAATCAGTGATAACAATAAGATTGCCATTGCAAGTGCTGATGCTGTTAATCCTCTCATTCACGTCCTTGAGACAGGGAACGCTGAAGCTAAAGAGAATTCGGCAGCTACTTTATTCAGTCTTTCAGTTATTGAAGAAAGCAAAGTGAGGATTGGGCGGTCTGGTGCCATCAAGCCCCTTGTAGACTTGCTGGGAAGTGGGACCCCTCGAGGAAAGAAAGATGCTGCTACTGCCTTGTTTAAGTTATCCATACTACATGAGAATAAGGCTCGCATTGTGCAAGCAGATGCTGTGAAGCACTTAGTAGAGCTTATGGATCCAGCTGCAGGAATGGTTGACAAGGCTGTGGCTGTTTTGGCAAATCTTGCTACCATACCAGACGGGAGGACTGCAATTGGCCAGGCACGTGGTATTCCATACCTTGTTGAAGTTGTTGAATTGGGTTCTGCTAGAGGAAAAGAAAATGCTGCAGCTGCACTACTTCAACTCTGTACAAACAGCGGCAGATTTTGTGGTACAGTTCTTCAAGAGGGTGCTGTGCCTCCTTTAGTTGCATTGTCTCAGTCAGGCACACCACGAGCAAGAGAAAAGGTTTGTTACTTGCCATTACATTTCTTCTATTACTCTATATTTGCTTGATTGAGATAGCAGCTGTGTTCTAAATAGCGGGCTACCGAGGCGCTATAGTGGTTATGAAACACTTAACGCTACCTACCAGCAAAAATTGCTGCTATTACAGCTACTGCCACTGTAGCGATATAGTGGTCTGCTATGTACTATAGCAGAAATAGGGGCCACTACGCCTTCATACATCATTTTCAGCTACTAATTAAATTTTTGGAATGGTTAAGGAAAAATATTTTTTTTTCTTTTTTTTTATTAATTTTCACTTTTGATATCAACTAATAAATCTTGATCCAATAGATACAACTTGATTCAATAGATTAGGGTGTCACAATTTTTTTTAGATTGTTGTATTTTCTTATATTAACTTGTCGTATTTTTTTTAAGTTGTATTTTTTTTAATCGCATTCTTTTGGATGTCGCATGTTTCTATTTTATGTTGTCGCATTTTTTTTAGATTTATCGTATTTTTTTTGTTTTATGTTGTCTATTTTTTCTAAATTATCGTATTTTCTTATTTTAAGTTGTCTTTTTTTTTTTTTGGTTGTCGCATTTTCTTATTTTAGAGTATTACTTTTTTTTATTTGGTGCATTTTTTAGAAAATTTTTTGTATGTAAAAAAATGTGAGTACCATAATCATTCCCTTAAATTTTTCATGCCATTTTGGGCTTTCAATTCAACAAATATTTAAAACTAATTAAGACAAAAGTATCTAATGACCCAAAACTATAGGTCCAATACACAAGAAAGATTCAAATCCAAAGTCTATCCTTGTTGTGTGAATGATGTTACCCTGTGATCTGTGCGTGAGGCAACCGATGGGTTGATGCTGCGGTTTTTGTAGAGCACATGCACGGTCAAGCTGCTCTAGTGATTATATCATCACTATAGTGGAACATAGTTCCTCCGACTGCTTTCTATATCGCACTGCCTAGTGATTCAAGGGACATTTTAACTAATAAATGTGATAATAATAAATCATTCTAGTTATTTTACTTAGTTTTGTTAAGTATTGTTAATTATGAATTTTTTCTTGAATTTCTCTGCACTTATATTGGATTTTGTGGGCTATCTTGTCATTTGACAATGTGTCAATGTTTACTGTCTGATGTTTTACTCAAACTATTTAAACTGGAATGGAGGCTATTGAGTTATGGTACTTTGTTCTAGCTTTTATATAGTATAATTAAAATTTATAAACAGAACCATAACGTGTAGGATAGCTTCCGCTATTCGTGATAGCTTTTTTGGGGGGTGTTGCCGTGACACCGCGATAATTGTGATTTAAATCATTGGATAGCAGTCTGCATTTTTGTTACTCATGAGTTGCTTATCGTATTTAACATAGATGGCCTTATATCTTGGTTAGACTGATGCATTTGCTTATCATATTGCTCATCATTCAGTGTAATGCTAGGATATTATAGCATGTCACCGTTGCTGCCAACTTTGTGAAAGAGATCCATATACTGGAAACACCTGATCAACTAAACCATCATTTTTTTTAGAGTTGGCGTCATTCAATGCAGCACTCAGTGTGAGTTCGCTGATGTTTTTTTTTTGCAGGCACAAGCTCTTCTCAGCTACTTCCGTAGCCAGAGACATGGGAATTCAGCCAGGAGATGACCTTACCAGAAAATTTAGTGTACATCAAGCCTCTCCTTTTCTTTGTCGAATTGTGACTTGGCTCCTATTAATGTTTGTGGCTGTGCCGGAAGCGCTGCCTGTATGTACTGTGTTGTTCAACTGTTGATAGCTTGTGCTCGTTTCATGCAAGTGTAGTGGGTATTGGGTGTTTGTTCGGTCAGGTTTTTCTTTTTTTTTTTTTTTCTTTTTTTAGATTTTTTTGTATAGCTTGTCCATTGGTAGCTACTTCTGAGCATTTCTCCAAGATTTTGTCCTGTATATGCTAGTTCTGGAAGCACGGATTGTATTATGATTGCTTTGATACTTGTAATCTAATGTTGTCACAACCCAAATAAGCTTTGTTCCAATGGTTTGCCAGTTCAAACCACTGTGATTTAGTTGAATTTTCTTTTTGTCATATCGGTTTGCCCTTGCTGCTACTAGACTATTAGTGGATGTGCGGCCCACCAAAGCTTGAATTGTGAACTGAAATTCGGCACAAATCTTAAAGCAATTGTGGTAGTTGGTAATAGAGTGGCAGCTAGTTGCAAAATAGCATCTCAATTTACTTTAAAAGTGTTGTAATTATAAATGTTTTGGATGATTGTAAATTAGATTCTCAATCTACTTTAAAAGCTGTATACTTACAAGCATTGAAGCACTTCCAACTTTATTTTGGTCATCTTATTTACATAAACAAGACAAAATAACCAAACACACAGAAAAAGAGTTGATGAAACAAAACTAAACAAACAAAAAGAATTGATGAAACAAAAACTAATAGACCTTGGAAGATACGCCGTACACCAAGAAAGTTCTCTTTGGAGTGCTCCTACTACTCACAAGCTGATGGCTAATTAGGCTTCCTCTTACTCCTCCAACCCTACCAATACTTCACTTCCTTGCCTTTCCCAATGGGCAGCAGTACCATGGACCAGCCCTTCCCAACAACATGGCCATAGCAAGCCCTATGAGTATGACCACCCCCTTCTTCTTGGAAGAGGTTGGTCACCACCACAATGGCTCCCCTGGGGTTCACGTCCATGGCTTTCAACACGTCCATGCAGTCTCCTACGTTGCTGTCGATGACGGCGAAGTCGAGACACTTATGTCCGCGGACTGCCTCCGCCGGCTGGCCGGCCTCGAAGCTTGCCGCGCCGGCGAGGCCTAGGCACTCGAGCTGACGTTTGGACTCGTCAAGGTGCCGTGGCTCGTCGCGGATGACGATGAGGTGACCTCCTGTTATCGTGGCGGCGATGGCCAGCGCGACTGTCGTCGCCGGGGACGCGCCGACAGGGGCGACGTCGGCGAGGAGCTGTGCTCGATTGCCGGCTGCGAGGGCGGAGATGTACTCCATGCTCTTGGGCTCCATGACAGTGCTTTGTGAGCTAGTACTAGTGCTGGTTGCCATTTTGGTTTCTTCTCTGTAGTAGTGGTTCTCCTTGCACTGAAACAAGCATATGGCATACGTGCATGCATGCAAGGCATTAGCTAGAGGTGATCGGTGTTTTATCTACGATTAATGAAGTGCAAGAGAGCTTTCAAGTGTGATTTCTACTATAAAAAATATAAGTTAAGTATGTACGGTAGATATATGTTAGTTAGCTCACCAGCTGTACGGTGTGCCAGTAAGCTTCCATGGCAAGCACAGGTGACCAACAACTCATCATTCCTAAACTCTAATGGCAAAGAAGATGAACGATCAGAACAACAATATATGCACGACTTCTCTTCTTCACATTTTATTTATGACCAGAGTGAAGAGGAAAAAAAACTCATGTGATGACCCTTATATAGTATCTATATCCAGATACGAATTGTCCAACGTAATCTGTCTATAATCTTGAGTTAGGATCCATCAAAACTCAATTAAGCTGCAAAGATAAATAAATCCTTACGAAAGTTGCAGTCAGATTTTAAGAGACTCCAAATTAAAATCTTTGTTTTTAACCATCAAGAACACCTATATACATAAATGATGGAATCCAACACCGTTTTATGTTTTGTATTTGTTTTCAAATAGAAACAGGTAATATAAACTTTTTTTTAATGAGAAAGCAAGAACACCCTTTTTGAAAGGAGTAGATCCAATGTGAGGGTTGACATGTTCTGATGAAGTGGGAGCTCAAGAGCGGTGGCATGTGCCGGTATGTCATTGTCACTAGTACTCTGGTAGGGCTCTTTAGTCAAATAGAGTAAGGGACACTTGTGCATCACTAGTTTATTGGGCGGAACGCTGGGTGTGAGCTCGTGGCTCCGCTCGTTTTGGACAGCACCGGCATGCGACCTGAGACCCGATCGAGAGATGGGCGGCGTATTGGCGTCGCTCTCGTAATAAGTGGCAAGTCGTTTACGCAGCGAATGGGAACGGGGGCCAAAGCGGTACAACACTACGACAGGCGACGGGCTTGGTTTTACTTTCTCGCATAAATTGAAGCCGTAATAAATAGAAGTTTAAATTTCAAATATTCACTTGTAGCACACCATATCTCAACAGATTGACATAATATTTCTGCATTCTAGGATTACACTTGGATCCTCTACTTTACCATGGCTGTCGGCACAAAATTCGTAGAACTGCCCTTTCTTCAAAGAATATAACATATTAAATTAAGACTCTTTATAAATTAGAAATCACAAATAAACTTAACCCCTTTCCACTAATTTACAAAGTTTATAGTTTAAATTGTCTTATAAACTTAATATAAACTAAACCAAACAAATATTTAATATTATGTCATAAAAGAAATTTTGTTCCAGTAATTATAGTCATGCATCCTTCTTCATAATGGTACGATGGAAGTTGGTTAAACGTGTCAATTATTGTTGTGTTGGCATTTGAGAAGACTGTGGAGGCTGGATATCTGATACAGTCCCTTTAGATTAAAAAAAAAAGACTTCAAATATAATATTATTTTTACTTCTTTCAAAAACTTATCCACAAACTCCATAAACACTCACATCTAATCCTATCTTTAATATGCACCAACCTATCATTGATCTAAACTATGCAACTAGATTTTATAAGAATCTCGTGAGATTTCTTTTTTTGGATGAAGAGCATTGCTCATTGTAAAAGGCTAAAATATTATGGAAATGATAGGCTATAGTATATTAGTATACACAATTTCTTTTTATATGACACTCAATTATAGGTGGTACCTTTTAATATGGTATGGGATCCGAGTTATTCTGTTAAAATTAAATGACAAATTAGCGTGGTAATACTTGTTCTTACCGTATACCGGATCCTCGAATTTTTTAAAAATAATTCAGAATAAAAATTTAATTTACAATAGAATAAAATCAATTTTAATCCTTCATATCAACTTAGAGCCGCGAGAGACGACTTTATACGGTGGGTCAAAATTACAGTTTTACTCCACCATAAACTAGTTTTAAAATTAATTTTTCATTCTAAGTTATTTAAAAAAATTCATTCATATGTGAGAACCGTCAATATTATTAGAAGTATTGAAAGATTTAAATTTTTCACTTAAGATTCTCTGAGAAGTCTTCTCTACTACACCCCGTTTAAGAGTATTTAAGATTCTAACAACTTTAACACGAAGTTGGCTCTCCAAATCAGAGCCTAAGTTTCTTCCCAGCTAGTTGAAAGAAAGTTGTAATAAACTACTGCCATTTGCACAGTTATATGCTATATTTGCCCCCTTGATTGTACATATATACAACGCTACATTGAAGATACAAAGTAATCAATGGTTCAACCAGATTATTCTATGTACAACATTCAGCTAAGTGCTCTGACACTGGTCTTGAGTATGAACAACCCATATCCCTTCATGTCCATAGCCTGTGTGAGATATCACAGCTCCATTGTGGCAAATAGTGCTCACCTACATAGACAAGAAACAATTGTGCTTTAGTCTCCCTTCAAAAGAAAGAAAACGAGGTCTAGTCTGCTCATATATGTACCGAAACAAGCTCAGTTACTCGTTACCAAATGCCAGGTCTAGATTTTATAGGTGAACATGTCACCAAGTCCCCTAGTTTGTGCCAGAAATAGCCTGTTTCCAGCAGGATCATGACCAAGTTGGATGTAGGGGTTAATGTAAAAGCCCCAACAATTAGGAATTGCCAGGAACCAGGTCTATATGTTATTTGAAATACAGACCACAGGTCCACAGCTATAGTGCAATGGTTATACACATAGGAGTCAGGAAATTTAATGCAACAACTAGAGCAAGGCGAAAATGTACTTTAATAGCTTTTTCTTAGTTACAGACTGGATTCAACAAATCATCTGCCCCTTGAAGAGGAATCCCAAAACTCTCCCAGAAGTTTCCTTATCAATCAGGAAGAACAACAATTTTTTTGTATATGCTGCTAGTGTTCACCAATCATGGTATATAATTTTTCTTGAATAAATGGAATGAATAAATAACATATATATATAATTCTTGAAGAAGAAAAAAACACTCACCGACTCCATCAGGTGGCTTCACAGTTTGCATCATTCTTCAATTTTTCTTGAATAAGTTCTTACTTTTCTGGAAAACTCCCTAACTAATGAATTATCAGAGAATGTCAAGGGAGTCTCCTCAGCAATTGGATCCCTCTCATAAAATAATCTTATGGGCATCCTTCCAGTTTCCTCAGCTGGAGGTTCTTCTGGTATGTCACGGTATAAATGCTTGAGAATGAAGAGAGCAGTATCATGATCTCGCCAATAGTTGCTACAGGAATTAATCCACAAGACAATCAAAATGTGAAAAATACATGGAAAAATACCGAGTTAGCAAACAAAAAAGGACAGTTATTTGAACTTACGTATGCGATCCCAGGGCAGATAAATATGGGTGCTGAAATGTTTTCTCCTGCGATTAGATTTATAAGTCAGAATGTAACCTCTAAAGAATTATATTGGCTACAAAAGTATACTAGAACCAGCTAATAAACATGACATCCTAGCAATTATACCAGTATGAAGCCCAAAAAGAAATAACTTCAAAAGAAGTCATGTTGAGAGTACATGTATGCACCATGTGAAAATTGATATAACCAAATACAACACAGTTCATGTCAGAGCATGTTCTGCAGTGATCTATACTTCATCTGTAAGACTGTAACCACCTGTATGTACTTCAGGTGATCTGTACTTTGTTTCAAATATAAAGAGCAGATCTTAAGTTTGGTCTAATTGATCACCTGAAGTACATGATCAAGTCGACCATCCGGTGAACCTGTCAACCTTTCCATCATCAGAGAACCATATGATCTCTCTTTCTCACTTGTACCTTCACCGTTCTCTAAATGAAAAACCAAGGTCAGAATGTTGCTTGTTTGCTCCTTGAAATGTGGTGAAACTTGAAAGACAACAAAAAACTAATATTATGGATTACCTTCCATGTCATTTCTGCTTCGTGCTAGCAAAGCAGCAACTGCTTTAACCTAATCAGAAAAATCAGACAGGTGTTACTCATCAGAATGTACAAGCTCCTAGAGCAAGAGCTATATAGCAGTTTTCTTTCTAGATTTGACCTTTGGTGTGCCAAATCTGGGGTGCATGATTTGAGCATCCCAGATTCAGCAGCGAACTGGGCTGGTCAGCCAAAGCGAACTAATTTTTAGTGTGATGCTAGAATTTGGCTGTGATCCGAACACTAGCTAACTTGCTGTGGCAGTGGCACACCAATTTTCGGTGTGGCAACTTGGGGGTCACCAACCAAACATATCCTAAAGCACCAACAAGAGTAAAACATTGCATTCTGATCAAACTTAATGATTGAACCATTGGTACCACCTGTGTGTAACCTGGCCAGAAAAAGATTATACTTGTGATTCATACTAATAGTCCATACATGACCATGTCACTTAATCATGCACGCAACAACAGAACTTCATTGCTTTTAAAAGCATGCACTAAATTCAAGAAAATATTGCATAATAAAAGAGCAAACCTTCAATGAATTCAAGTGACTGACAATAGCTTGAGAACGTGCAGCAATATCTTCTGTGAACTCCTGCATGATGTATCCACCCAAGTCTGGTAAATAAGAGGCAAAACCCATAGAGTAAAATACAGAAATGTTCTAGCAGTCGATAGTTGAAAAGATGAACCCACCTGCACTCCTACATGTATCCTCTTTCCACCTCTATGGTAGGGTACAATGACAGGGCGCTTGTTTATATAGTCTTCACACACAAGTGGTTCAACTCTGTATCAAAGCCCACCTAGATTCATGTGACATATACCTCACTTTGAAACATAGTAGTACATTCTTTTTCCGTATAAGGAAACATATATAATATTGACACGCCAATTCATAGCAGATTAGCATTATTTTGTCTCATTACATATGATGGGGTTCTCCAAACATGAAAATAAGAAAATAATATATGAACAAAAAACACTAAACCTGTATGCTACAGGGTCAAAGGGATGGAAAATGTTGAACATCTGCCGGCAGCATGGCATCTCTTCTACTATGTGCTCATCTTGCCAATAATCTAGCCCCCTGCCTTTAGGACAGGTTAAAAACTTCAGAAAGGAGATATCAAACGGACAGACCAGCCAATTGTCAGTAGCAGTAATCAAATACACACAAATACTAACAATAACTTTGCGATAGGTCCCACTAATTGGAAATCATCCACGATAATATAGTGAATGACGCCTTTTTTTTTTTCTTTTCAAAGCTATATATTTCCATTCTTTCAAAGGAATACTTTTCTAAGCACAAGTTTGAAAACTTCAGCAGGCACTGCATATGGCTGAGGCAATGTTTGATGAAATGAAAGAAACTGATTTTCCATAAGCAACTGTGCTGCAATTCACTGACGATTTTTTCATATTATCTTGAAATAGGCCAAGCGATCTATATTTGAGTAGTTAGTAAATGAATCGGTATTTAAATGAAGAAATACTAAAAGTTTTCTAAGATTGCACAGATCCTCAGGCAGGTACTTGAAAGCATTGGTGCCCAAATGTTAAAATCTAAAAAGAAGGACTGTAATATCGACATCATAATAGCTGCTATACGATCTACTAAGAGCACTTTGCATTTACAGTACAAACACATTACACCAGAGTGGTAAGTGGAGCAGATCCAAGCTTGAATAGCAATGGAGATGGAGTGTTATAGTGGGACAGGTCAACGGCTGCTTTTACTAATCAGACTTGGTGCTCTGGGATAGAGGTGGGGAAAAAAATCATGCTACTCAATTTGTTAGATTAATTTGGAGGTGGTGCTGGATATGGTCCTGTTCAAGCTATAGAGATGGGAGTAAAAGAGATGGAAAGACCACCAAAAGCATTCTAATTAAAACCCAGTACCACCATCTCAGTTGGTTAAAGGAAAGGTGTTAAAAGAGAATGAATTGGAAAGCAGATTTTTATCCCAACAAGAAAGGCACCATAATCACTAAAGCAAACTCTTCCCTTGTTAGTCAAGCAAGATCCATCCAATATGCAACAATAGAACAACCTCAGTAGTTTGTTTTATATTCTGAATCTTCCTAGAGAAACTATGGATAGACATCTAAAGGTCCCATGGTTCCACCATTTCACATCCTTCATCACCTCTGTCCACCCAATGTATGAACTTCATATGGATCCATGTTCTAATGCAGCAGTGCTTTTTTTTAACAGAATGGATTCATATTACAATGCAGCAATGCAAAGGAATAGAACTGCTTAAAAATCTAAAACTACCCAATAGAAGCAAGGAATAACAAAAATTAGTGTGATAAAAGAAGCAAAGTACCGAGTCAATTATATGCTGACAGTAGATTGGACTCATGTAATATAGAACATCATGAACTGTGGCACCTAATGCTATACGCAGACCTTTAACTCCATCCAAAGTGATTTTCTCAACAGTACGTTCACCACTGAGCTGCAGGCTCTTTCTCCACTGCATTGCGTTGATTGAAGAGAAACATACAATAATCAATTAGTTAATTACAAATTTGACATGACATGCAATTTAATCAAACATATTTTATATAAAATCAATTAGTTTTGAATTCTTCTATCATCATGACTTTGTATCCTAAGATAGTAGTATGTGTAAGATCAAGAATGCCGACTAGAGGGGGGGTGATTAGGAGGCTTTTAAATTTTCTTCCCCGCTAAGCAATTTTAATCACGATAATTGTTTGAGTTAAATTATACAATGAGGCTTAAAGGCAATTTAAACAATTTGTTGCATTCAACTAAATGAACTATTCAATATGACAAGCAAGAATGATGAATTTAGCAATTGTGTCAAGATGAATATAAAGCAAGTATGAAATACGCAATTGACACAATATTTTTACCGAGGTCTCGGAGACTCGCTCGGTCTCCCCTACTCTTCGTTGAAGCGCTCTTTCGGAGACTCGCTTCTATATCCCCAAAGGATATCTTACTAGGGTTGCTCCTTCTCCACACCGGATAGGCGAGCACCACACCTTTCACAATCCTTTGCCGGCCTCTCCGACAACCTTCAATTGGAGAGATCTCGGCTCTCCTCCGGCACCGTCTAAGCGAAGGCGATCGCCAAGAGTAACAAGTCGGATGCACTTTCACTTGAATCAACCACGTGCTAGAAGCTCAATGATGCAAATGATATGCTCAACACTCTAGCACTAGCAATCTAATGGAGATGAAGTGCACTAAACACTCACACAATCTCCCTTAAGCTCTCTCTCAAATCTACTCAAGATTTGGGCTCAATTCTAGTCTCTAAATGCAATAACTCAAATGCAAATCAATTGGCTAGGTTTTCAGCTGAAGAATGAACTCTTTGAGCACCCTAAAATGAAGCCAAACACGAAGTATTTATAGCCTCAACGAAAAACTAGCCGTTTGCAAGAAACCGGGCCAAAAGTTGTACAGACCGGACATTGTCCGGCCACTTCAGACACTGTCCAGTCAGTACAAAAATTTCAGCCGTTGCAAACGTGTCAGTGACCGTTGGGCGAAATTTGTGAAGGCCGGATGGATACTATTTGTCCGGACAAAAAGTCCGGACAAATGGATATGTCTCTGTTAACTCTCAACTCAAAAAACTTGTACAGGCCGAACAATGTCCGGTCATTTCGGACAAAGTCTGGCCATAACGGACAGATAGCTCCGGACGGATGCATTTGTCCGGCCACTGCATACTGACAGTAAAACAAGCATAACTTTTGATCTAGAGATCCGATTGAGGTGATTTTTGGCTTGTTAGAAAGATAACTCAGAGCTCTACAATTTTGTCAACAAGAGAAAGACCTAGAAAGGTCTAGAAACTTCTAGAAAACTCAGAAACTTTCCTGTTGTCAAAATGTCCAATCCAAAAATCATCTCAAATGCAATTTTAGAGTATTTGCACATACGGATTTGCCGTTTTCTCGCGGATGTGATTTGTGTCACTTAGCAACGACCACGACCACACAGGTCTTGACATCCGATCGAAAATAGGTGGTCGATAGGGTTTGGTCGAGCGTACGCAAGAGAGTCGAAGACTGGTACGACCAGTCCGAACTCCTACGACCACGCCCAAACCCTAAACAGAAAGCCGGCAAACAAGCGACACGACCACGACCACGTATCAACACTGATATGATCAGAATATGCAAATACGACCACAACCAGCTCTAGATAAATAAACCAATTTAAACAGTTGGCGATCACGACTAAGTGCAGTTTTCAAAACATTTAATCTAATGTATATGAACTACACTTAGACTCACTTGTAATGCAAGACACTAGTGCAAGATGATATGAATGCATCTGAGCTTCCGCACTAGATAGATTCAAGCTACTAGTTTCCGACCCCTCTTAATAGTACGGTCAAACTAGTAAAAAGAAACCTATCAACCCGGTCTATCTCCAAACACCGAGACCGGTAAAACCCTAAGAAAACAATCCTTAATCTTGGATTTTACCTTAGGTGGAGTTTGACCTCGCGAAGCTTGATCGCTCGACGCTCGTCATCGCAAAGCTCGATCTCGTTAAGCTTGACTACGCAAAGCTCGACGTCTCGATGCCTGTCTTCTCAAAGCTCGTCCTCGCTAAGCTTGACCTTGTTCGGGATGTCTCATATCGTCTTCATCCTCTTCAGGCCCTTACTTGCTTTCATCCTGCAACCATTCTGAGACTAGAACATATACACTCAATGCGCAAACGTTAGTCTCATTTGCAGTTCGTCATTAATCACCACCAGATAAATCACTCCACACAGGAGTTCACTCAACAATTTCTTTCTTCGGTGAAATGTCAAAACTAATTTCAATGAACAACAAATGAGTAATGGATGAATCTCACAATCATATAGATCCATATATGATACAAGAAATACGCACACGATCCATACTACTCAAGTTATGATATCAATCAATATGGATGACTAATATCAGTGCTCTCTCTCAATCATACATAGAGATATCAAATCCAGAACACGGAGTCATCAACCTTTTACACAAACATGGATAACTAATCATCCTGAGTTCTCCCTCAACATGTGCATCGATATCAAATCTGTTGGATCAAGGATGCCGACTAGAGGGGGGTGAATAGGAGGCTTTTGAAAACTTTAAAACTTAAAGCAAATAAATGCATATCAAGAACAAATAATGTAAGCAAGGGAAAGAGAACGAACATAACGGTTTTTACCGAGGTATCGGAGACTCGCCCAGTCTCCACTAATCCTCGTTGAAGCACTCAAATACTTGAGTCTTGCCTCAATATCCACAAAGGATATTATCACTAATGGTTGCTCCTTGTCCACTCCGGAAAGGCGAGCACTGATGCCTTGTACACACTTGCCGAGCCTCTCCGACAATCTCCGAACGGAGAGATCAACGGCCACGCCTCCGAACAGTCTAGGTGAGGGCGCTCACCAAGAGTAACAGGCAGCGAGATCTTCTCTAGACCTCCAAACACGCACCGAGAAGCTAAGTGAATGCAAGTGCAAAAGAACTGAAACTCTCGGTGGATCGGAAAGCACTCGACTTGATCAAAAGATCAAGATTTTATATAAGAAACTAATGCTCAAGAGTGTATAAGAAATACTGTTGCTTGTTGTAAGAAACACATGCCCAAAGCTCCTATTTATAGCCTCAAGAAGCAAATGAACCGTTGAGGCTAGGGCTGAAAATCAGCAGCCCAAACTGATAGTCAGTTTGCCTAACTGACAGTCAGTTCAGTGCACAACGGCCGACAAAATTTACGGATAAAACTTTGCTAGCCGTTCGTGGTCGAAAAAGGAAAGCTGAAACCCACAACTGACAGTCAGTTACACAAACTGACAGTCAGTTCGACCACAAACTCGACCAAAAACAAATAGAAACTCAGTTAAAATCTCTGTGGTCGAAACCCCAACTGACAGTCAGTATGGACAGACTGACAGTCAGTTTGGTACAAAAATTTTGAGCACAAAATACACCCTCTCTGGACAATTGTCAGTTTAAACTAACTGACATTCAAACTGACAGTCAGTTTAGCAAACTGACAGTCAGCATGAACAAAAACAGAGATAACATTAAATCCAGAAATTCAAAAGAGATATTTAATAGCTCGTTGGAAAGATAATTTCAAGAGCTACATTTTTGTAAACAGAAGCAAAAGCCAGATCTGCCTAGATCTTTCTGAAAATAGCAAATACTCTTCTGCTGTCAAAAACTGAACTGAAAAACCAGATTTTTCAAATAAGTTCAAAACCAAATCCAACCAGAAATGATGCAATGCAATGACCTAGGTTTCTCGGTTTGTGTTGGAGATAAAAAGAGGACTTTCGCCACCCCTCTTTATAGTACGGTTAAAACTAGAAAGTAATTTCCCTAACCGATCATCTCCAAACTCCGAGATCGGTAAATATAAAACTCATAATACCTGGGGTCTTTCGCATCTTCATGATTTGCGTCTTATCTTTACTCTTCTGTATCTTGTGCTTCACTTTAAGTCGGGTTCATCTTGATCTTCTTGCATTTCTTCCCAACTGATTCCTGTATCAAACAATCTCAAAAGCACAATTAGTCCGGAACACTTTGTTCTCATTAATCATCAAAATTAGGGTTAGGCATGAAGGCCTAGATGCAACAAAATCCACAACTGAAGTCATCAACCTCAAGATTTAACATATAACATCTTGATCAATCAATTAGCACAAACTTGATGCAACCACCGAGCTCATCCTCTACATATGCATCAATATCAAATCCGCAATCGAGAAAAACATCCAATTCAGGGTTTACCGATAATCAATTCAATTTACTTGTGCTAAATCAGGATTTATCTAAATTGTCATTTAATCATCAAATCTGATATCTTCATATTAACTTTAATCATCATGGATTTATCCAAAATGTCATTAATCATCAAAATCTAGATACTAAGATGTACCTAGATCCAACAGTATGTGGTAAAAGAAGTAACTAATATTGTAACAACCTAACATAGGGCATCATGCTTATTTATTTCATGCTATGTGACACCTACATATCATTAACAATAATAGTTTAACAAGAGAAAATACTAGAAAATGAAAACATAAACAATTTATATACTTTTACTTATATGGACATTCATATGGACTTTCACGCAGATATGGTTATTTTTGTTATTTAGTTGGTTACCAACTATAATCAATTAAGTTTTGATTGTAAGATTTATTAATTGTATGTTAGAATCTGATATGATGTGATATTGCATGTTTATTAGTAGTCATTATGGGAAAATGCCCAACAACCTAGACCAACACAAAAATTGCATTAGCACTAAACAAAACAGTGGTGTGATTGTGAATCATATTGGAAGCGAATTTATTATAATTGCAATCAAACTGTACATTCATAGAGACTTATTTATAAATGACTACTCATAATATAAATCAACATTATTCACATTATTGTTAGTAGACACGGAAGAAAGAAGGAGAAAGAGGATCCACATCTCATGCATAAACATGATGGTTGAAAAACTATCTTTTTCATTTTCTAACATATGGAGGGAAAAGTTAGATAAGATATAGAGCGGAGGTGGATTCGGTGGTATTCAGATTGAATCTAGACATGCATATATATATTTCTTTATATTTAGACTAAGATATTAACTATCCTGATAAATGAAGAATTCCATACACAACCACGAAGGTTTTGATGGTTTTTCTTGTTTTTGCTTGTGGAAAATACTTTTAATACTGTGTAAAATATATTGAAATAGGCCTTATAGTTCTCATAATTTCACACAGTTATTACTAACTTAATATTAAAAAAAACAATTTGTATTAATATTATGTTATAGTGTTAGGTTCAGTAAATACATAGTAAAACAATTTAAGTGGTGTTTGATTCGAAATTGTAATTACAATTGTAATGTATGAGGGATATATCAAACTTGTATGTATTCAAATTTTTACTAATGTGTATTTTAAATACACGTATTGTGATTATAGAGTGATCTAATCAAACATCAACTAATATTTTTATACAAGTAATGAAAATACGGAAAAAAAACTGAGTTTATGTTCAATAAAATATTTTTTCTTTATAGATTTAAGTAAAACTAATGAAAAGATGCACTCGTATTAATATGCATAAAAATAAGCCGTATAGTTTTACGTAAAAATACGGCTTATTTTAATCCGCTAATGTGCCCTACCATATATGCATTCGTACATACTACATACATACCGCATACTCCTCCAGTCAGAAATATGCTTTTTCCCTCAAAATACGTATAAAGGTTACGCCTCTCGTCCCCTATATATGCCAACCACATAGAGCCTTATCACCCTAGTGCCCCGCACACCCGTAAAAGAGTCAAAAAAGGAAAGAGGAAAACCCTCAAACCCTAATCCCTTTAGCCCCCATGGCGGAGTCCGATTCAGCGCCGCCGCAGCTGGAGATATCGCCCGAGGAGCAGCCTCCTACTGTCGAAGTCATCGCCCCGCCGGAAGATGCAGCGGGAGAAGCCGCCGCGGATCCCCCCGCAGCCGCCGAAGGCGAAGGTGGCGAGGGTGAGGGTGAAGGCGACCACAAGAGGAAACTCGAGGAGGTCGAGGGGGATGCTGAGCCGAACGGCGGCGACGACGACGCCAAGCGCCCGCGCGTTGACGGCGGGCCCGATGTCGCAGGTCTCGCTCTCTCACTCTTTCTCTATGTGGTTTAGTATACTAGAGATGCTACTAGTGTATGAAACAAATCACTTTTTCTTCTGATACTTTTAGTAAAGTTGATCTGATCTGTTCGTTTTTGTGTTCGGATCAGGTGTTGAACAAAGCAACGAGCCCTCCATGAAGTCTGAGGGCGTGGCAGTTGCGGAGAACGGCGAGGCTGCTCCTACTGAGGGTTTACCGGTGGACTCTGAGGAGAAGCCACCTGAGCCCATGCTGGAAGCGCCGCAGCAAGATGATGGCGCATCAAGTGGCCAGCAGGAGACAACTTCTCGTAAAATCGAAGTGCCCAACAACAAGGTACAATGGTCCGCTGCAAGTTTGGTTTGCTCTTAGGTCGCGTCTTGTATAGAAATTTGTAAACTGTCGTGAAATTAATAGTATTAGAATTTATAGCCTGCTTGTTTAAATAGTGAGTCCTAAGAGAAAAAAAAAAAGATATGTTGACAAACTTGGAAAGGATGTAACAGATAAAAAGCACAATTAATCTGGGCATGGATCTTCTGCCGTTCCACAGTAATGGCACGATTTGCCTCTCACCTCTATCTGCGCCATTCATGTCAAATTAAGCGTCTGGATTACGAAACTCATCTCCCTACTTACTCTACCTCGATCAAGGTGGGCTGGACCATTTGCAAGAAACAAATAAGGATACCGTGCTCGCAGTAAATTCTTATCTGATCCAACCATTGTACTGGGTATCCCCAGTTTTTACAATTTTATTCTTGTTACTTTAAAAATTGGCGAGCTACATACTAGTTAGAAAGTTGCTGATATGTTGTGACATCACCGACTAATCATTGCTATAATGTAGTGTAGTTTTGCAATCTTAATGCAGCTAGTGTTCTTGTTATCTTTTCTCTAACATGGCCACATGTTCTTGATGACTTAATGCTGGTTTCATGTTTCTTTCGGAAAAGAGTGCATACATTCTAAACGATATTTCTATGGGCAAAAGTCTGCACAGGATATGCTTCCTTCATTTGGGTATGCAGTTTGGTTTGTTTGCTGATTATGGAAATTATTGCAGGTTGGTGTTCTAATAGGAAAAGCTGGGGAAACAATCAGATACTTACAGATTAATTCGGGTGCAAAGATACAGATCACAAAGGATGCTGAGGCGGATGCAAATGCTCCGACTCGTCCGGTAGAATTAGTCGGAACCCTTGAAAGTATAGACAAAGCTGAGCAGCTTATTAAGAATGTCATAGCTGAGGTATACCGAGTATTTGTGATTTCCTTGTGTTGTATTTCCATGTTATGCAATGTCATAGCTGTGGTCTTTTGAGTTGTATTTCCATGTTATGCAATGTCATGCAACTTACCTCCAAAACTTTCTCTAATGTGGCTATTCTAGGCTGATGCTGGTGGTTCGCCTGCCCTCATAGCAAGAGGTTTTGGTTCTGGACAGTCAGGTTCTGAGCAGTTTGAGATGCTAGTCCCTGATAACAAGGTTGCTTTTTATCCTTTTTTTTTTCATGTTCATGAAGAAACTTACTGTTTTATAATATTCTATAACCATTTTCTCAATTTACAGGTTGGTTTGATCATTGGAAAAGGCGGGGAGACCATTAAAAGCCTGCAAACTAGATCGGGTGCTCGTATTCAGGTAGAGAAATTACTTGTTGCGTTGGTGTGATTAATTGTTATGACTTAGCAACTAAGGCGCTGAGAGAATGTTCATGTAGCTAATACCCCAACATCCACCTGAGGGTGTTACCTTGACTGAAAGAACTGTACGTGTTACTGGGAATAAGAAGCAGATAGAAGCAGCAAAAGAAATGATCAAGCAAGCTATGAGTCAGGTGATGTGATTCTGCTCTATGTTTTTTTTTATCTTTCGTTCTTTCTTGTGATTAACGATGTTGGATCGAATAACCATCTTTACACAGATTTTTTTTTACTATTTGCAAAATTATATTGTTGTGTTGAATAGGAGTTATTTCTCTATATGTCCTTGATGTGTTTAGTATAGCTGTTTTGGGTTGTGGGTAGCATTTGCCTTGTTAACTGTATGTCATTCTTACTTTGTGCTGTGCTGATAATTGAGGGGATGCTGTGCTTGGTTCTCTTTCCTTTTTTTTTTTTATGTTAATATTTTTTATTATGCTAGAGATGCTTCACTTGAAAGGCAATTAGTTGCTCTTGGTTGATTTTGTAGAACCAGCTTGTGATTTTTCTATGATTTCCTTAACTGAATTTCCATCCTACAGCATTATATGTTTGTAACTTGTATAGCGCCATGTTCTTGGTGATGTTGTCTTCAACACATGAGTTGTTGTTTCTATGTTCATTTTTTTGTATGTTTTACTCATTTCTGCTCCATATCTAGTAATTTTTATAACTAGGGGCCTGCTTGGCCTAGTTTCAGCTTCAGCTTATAATCGCATAAGCTGAAGCTAGGGCCAAACGAGTAGCTTATTTTGGAGCTTGTTCAGTAAGTGGAAGCTAGGGCATACGGGTAGCTTATTTTTTGGAGCTTATTCAATAAGCTCAAGCCCTTCTTCCATTGGAAGCTCTAAAAAAAGTTTAAGCCAGCTGGAGGAAGCTTTTGGAGTTACAAGTGAAACCTGATAGGCTGGCTTATTGGAGAAGCTTCAGCTATGCCAAACAAGCTCTAAGATCATTTCTGTTGAAACATTTTAGGCCAGTTACAGTTTTTTCTTTTCTGAACAAATTTAGTTGCTGTTGAAGAAAACTTTATCTGCCATTCTTGTTTTGTTAGAAAAATGAAAAATAGGTTGTCATTTTTTGGGGTGGGGGCTGGGTGATCTTTTGCCTATTTATTAAATGTGGCTGTAAGCTAATCAGTTTTCTCTACAATGTGCCTCATATGAAGTTTCAATCTTGAAATATAGCAATGCCTTATTGGACAGAAAGGTAAGTGCTTCTTGTACCCTTTTTTCCCTTTTTCAAAGACTCCATATGTTTGTGATATGCTAGCACATTGCGGGAAGGATCATATGAGGCTTCTCTTAGTACTTAATTTTCTGGAGTAGTAGCTCGATTTTGAGTCTTTATGAATCCTATTCCTCCCATCTGCTGTCCATATCATTTTTGTGAGAATATATTGTTCTCTAAGATGAAGCTGTATAAGATTCACTGCCTTGACCTGAAATGTTTTTCATTGCTTTTTCCTCATCAAATTCCTGCTTGGGATATTTTTATGAAATTTAGTTTGGCGTTAGCAATTGAATTGTATGGCAAACATTACTCTCTTCTTTTTTCCTTTTACATCTCTAAGTGCATCCTTTCATTTTACTTGCGCAGCAAAGTAATGTTTTAGTCATGCAACAAAATGAAATATGATGTGCATGTTCAATTCTTCAGAAATGCTGTTAGAATTGCAGTTGAGCTTGCATTTCTATGGATGACCTATTTCAGATTTTGGTTACATTGACAGAAAGAAGAGTTCTTGAATGAGTTCATTGACATGAGCATTTTTTATATTTCATCTAGAAACACATCTTGTTATGGTATATGTTAGCATTGCTCTGGACACTGCCGGAAACATTGGACATGTTTAATTGAAGTGATATGAAGTGGAATATGAGTGCTATACTTGGATGCTATCACCTGAACCATGACTTTAGCTGTGCAATTGCTGTGTTACTGTACCTATAATTTGACAACTGGCCTTTTGCTAACTGCCAGACAAGATTTGGTTCTGTTTCCTACATTAAGAAGTCAGAGCTGACTCATCAAGTTCTCTCGCTTCCAGTTTCCGTGATTCATTTTTGATGATGGTGCCAATTTGGAGTTGGTTGGGTATCCTAATGCAGATACAGCTAGGATTTCCTCATGGGGTCATCATCCACCTTCCTTTACATACATGCACAGGAGGGATATTGATGCATTATCCCTTGCCTTTACACGGTTTGTGTAGTTGGTAACTGGTAAGGCTGCTTATTGCTTGAAAGGGAAAGAAAAACCATGTGGCATTGGAAGGGTGACTGCTGACCAAATGTATCATTGCCATGACAAGGATACTGCATCATCATACCTAGGTTTGCTTAACTAAATTGTTTGTGACTGTATCTTGTCTATGAAAAAGGGCCCGTGTTTACTATAGCTGAAGAGCAACGATTTTTCTCAACGTTATGTCTTTAGTTATTTGATTCTTACCATCCCAACTAGAGTCTTTAATCAAGCATTTCGGTATAAAATTGAGTCCAATTAGCATTGTTATAATGCCCGATATTGTCTGAGCCGCTATTGAATATAGGTGAGGTGCAGTTTTGTAATTTTACTCTTATGATCTTGTGCTTTCATTTTTGAACTGTATTATAGTAACTTTCTGAGCCCCGTTTTATTGGCTACTTATATGTTCTATGATATTATATGTGCCAATGTGTTGTGAGTTGGAAGACTTGTTGCTTGTAAGCCTGTCTTTACCTCTTTTCTACTAAAGGTGATGGTCCTGTTGCTATTTTGCATTCTGGTATAGGTGTCACATTTGACATTTTGCTTTTATTTCTGGTTAAGATCCTAGTACCCCTTAAGAATTCTTGCTTAAATGCCATGGAAGGTTATGAAGTGTTCGTAAATATTGTATTATGAAATTTCTTTTGTTGAAAGTAGTTTCTCCTAACATCTACTAGAGGAATCAATTTGCTACCGTACCTGTCTTTAGGAAGCATGATGCTTGAAATTGATATGCAAGCTTAATTCTATAATTCTTTACGATTGAGATGTGAACATTGGCCAGTTGTTTGTAACTGTAGAATATTTTCTTTATAAGCCCTTTGCGTTTTAATTAATGCTCTGAAACTGCAGTATTTGACATGATGTCTTTGTTTTTAATTTATCTTGATTGGTTCCTGACATGCCTTTTTAAACAGACATTTCCAAGACATACATCACAATCAGGTGGATACGGTCCTCAAACTTATCGCCCTCATGGTCCTGGTGCAGCATCTCATTGGGGGCCACGTTCCCAGCCCCAATCTCAGCCTGGCTATGGGTACCAACAAAGAGGTATGCCTCCACCTCAGCATTACTCTCAATCCTATGGCAGCTATCCACAGCAGCCACCACCAAGAGGTGGCATGGGCTGGGACCAGAGGCAGGGACCTCCTGCACATTCTTCCCATCAGGGTGGTGGTTATGATTACAACAGACAGGGATCACAGCCATATGAAAATCAGCCACCACCAAACTACCCCCCTGGACCAGGTGCTCCTATGGGGAACTACAACAATTATGGGCCATCACAAGCTCCAGGTTATGGACAACCGCCTCAGTACCCACATTCTGGACCTCAGCAGAACTATGGCCATGGGTACGGTGATCCAAAGTACAATGCTCCAGCACCAAACCAGCAGTACTACGGGCAGCCACCAATGGGCCCTCAGCAAGGTTACTCTCAACAGCCGGATCCTTATGCCAGGCCTGCTTATGGTGGGCCTGGACACTGGCCTCCCAGAGGTACACCATCAGGCGATGGCACTTACCAAGCACCACCTCCCACGGCGTATGGCCCACCATCTCAGCAAGCTCCTGCTTATGGTCAAACATATGGTCCGGTTGCTGGATCTGATGGGTATGCCCAACAGGGTTATCCACAGCAGGGTGGGCAAGTGTCTGCTCCATATGGTCAGAGTGCTCCAGCAGGACCAGGGTATGCTCAGCAAGGCACACAGCAGGGTGGGTATGCACAGTATCCACCACCACAACAAGCATACGGTGATCAAACAGCTTCAAACAATGTGAGCTATGGTTACCAGGGAGGCACGGCTGATCCCAACTATGGAGGCACCTACCCACAGTCAGGATATGGTGCCACTCCTGCGGCTGGCCAGGCTGGATATGGCCCTACTCCGGCAAGTGGCCAGCCTGGATATGGTCAGGCAGGATACACTCAGCCACCTGCAAACCCACCAAGTTATGACCAGTCCGCACCACCACCTGCTCAGAGTGGCTATGCTGCACCTCCTGGGAATCCACAAGCTGGTTTGACGAAGGTTGTGTCCCCTCAGCCTGCTGGATATGGCGGGCAGTGGACTTCTTAAGGCCTATATCTCAAGCTCTAGTGCTGTTACTGACTGAGATCTTAGTTATGTTATGTTTCGTTACTTCTGCACCCTCCGCTACTATTGGCATTCTTCTGATGTTTCTGTGGACACAATGAGTAAGTGCCTGACTTTTGGTACCTAAAAGGGATGCAACTATACTGCTTCTCTTTTATCTTTCATATTTTGGTCAAGAAAGGGAGCTGAACTTTCTATATGTTGTTTGGTTACTTGGTAGCTTTCTAAATTAATTTCTGGATGTCTTACCTTTGTGCTTCATGTTATGCTGTTTTGCTTGCTGTTGCGATGTGATTAGTGAAGAGAATGGTCTTGTTTTGCTTGCTGTTGCAATCTCCTTGGTGGAGTGCTGATACCAGAGAGTATTCTTGTTGGGGTGAATGAGCAATCGGACACTAGTAGCTGTAATCAAAACAATGGCCTAACTAGTGGCATGTTTATACTTTTTTGATCGCTTGTGGCCATGAACCAAACATGCCAATGGTGAAGGAAGCATCATAATTCCATTTCTTGGATAATTTCCAACATCATATGATTTGTTTCTTGGATTAGATTTATAGAAGTCATGACAGGAAAAGGAAGCATGCTAAAACCGTAGTATCTTTTATGCCAATGGTAATCTTGTTCCAATTCTCATACAATCGATCCAGTTATTCCAGACTGAATGGTGTATATTTCAGACTAATGGTGTCTGAAAAGTTAATCCTCCCGGGAGCGTATCTTTTGCGTCAGAATATGGTAGAGGGTGCGAAGGAAGCCTTTCTGCTCCTGTTCTTGAGGCAGCTTCAGCATACTGGCCACCTTCTGAAACTGCTCTTGCCCTGAAACGCTGTCTGCCAGTGAGGTGGAGGCCGACTCAGAGACCACCCTGAGGTCCTTGGAGAGCTCCGGTGGCGACACCGCCCACTGCATCGCCCAGATGGCAAGCGGCCGCATGTAGCGCAGAGAGCGGTATCTGCCATCAACGGTCCACGATTCAGGCGTCTGAAAGGCATACCTGCATGTCATTCATTGTCAGCATTTGGGCCAGAATCTGAATGTTGAGACTAGGATCTGAACTGACCCGAAGCCGTCTCTGGACCAAGCAGCGTCATGAGCCCCCTTGGCCGTCCTGAACGCGGCCTCCAGCATGCCTTCCTGGATCATAGCGGCTGCCACCGCGTACGTCGTCCCAGGCCATATCTCCTTCGACTGTATTGATGACGCGTCGACTGTGCCGTTCGGCCTCATCCCGTTGACCGCCCCTATCGTGCCGCCCTTCACCCGCATGACGTTGTAGTCGTGAATCATCTTGAACGCACTCCGGGCCTTCTCCTCCTCCGCAATCGGCTCAAGACCGCACGCTCTAGCATACCTGAAAACTCAGAATTAAGTGCCAATCCTAAGTATCTCGCAGCTCCCAAATGTTAAACTTTGCATCTTGTCTAAGCTGTACGTTAATTCATGAGTCTAACTCATGAGAATGTGTGGTTCTAAGTACATGGCTCTCCACACTATATCAGGTGCAAAACCAATTAGATATGACAAGAATATTGTTAGTGAAAAAATGGATCTTGTGTAAATAGAAATTGGTACATCAACAAGAATTGCACCAACATTTGATATGGTACAGGAAATTTACTACGTAGTATGTGTCCATATGGACGTACCAGTGTCCAGCTAACTGGTCGGATTGGATGGACGAGCTACCGTTCCCGCCACTATTGTCGTAGTTGAAGTACGAACCATTCCAAAGCTCTTCATCATACACGCGCTTCGCCTTCTTGTATCTGTCCATCAAGTAGCACTCCGCCGCACCGTCGCCGACGATGCGTGCCAGCGCCGACGCGGCCTGCAGCGCGGCCACCCAGAGGCCGCCGGTGTACGCGCTGACGCCGGTCACCGACCACATGTCGTACGTCTGGTCGGGGCGCCCTTCGTTCTCGATCATGCCGTCCTGGTCCTTGTCGAACTGGTCCATGTACGCCATTGCCAGGTACACGGCTGGCCAGACGGCGGCGGCGAAGGCGGCGTTGCCCATGGTGACCACGTCCCGGTACACCTGGAGCACGAACTTGGGGTTGAGATCCTTCCACCGCGCAGCATCGTGCAGGATGTAGGCGTTCACCTCGAACCACGGGTCGTTCAGGCCCATGTCGTGCGGCACCGCCCCCAGAACCTGTTCGTAAGTATGGTCCAGATCAATGATCCAAAAAACGTCCGCCATGTCGACTGACATGTCGGTATAGGACTAATCGCACTATGCTATTAGAGCTGCAACAGAAAATCTCTTTTTTTTTATGAAGTATGATTGAGATCAATGTTTCAAAAAGCAGCTAAGGCGGCTGTCTGACATGTCGGTAGCCTTACCGATGGCGTTACGCTATTTGAATTGAAATATATAGTTTTGGAACAAGTCGGCCGATAATATGATATACCAGAGCAGAACCAGACCTTTCCAGGCACCGTCTTGCCGTCGAGGGTGTGCATTCTCCGGGGGTCGTGCAGCATGACGGCCTTGGCGAAGTCCCTCTGCACGGCCAGCTCCAGCTCCGGGAACAGCGACAGCAGCGCGAACGACGCGTAGAAGTGCACATCATAGGTGTTCCACAGGTTATACTCCACGCCCTCCAGGTACAAGAACTGCCCGACGCTCTCCTCGCCGTCTCGCAGCAGCGCCGTGCCAAAGGCGTTGACTCTTGTTGTCGAAGAGTGCAGATGCTCCGTCGCTGACGCCATCATGCTCAGGACGTCGCCGGTTGTAACGCCATCCTGAGTGCAGTCAGGACGGAACGTGTCAAGTGAGAATTGTCCGGTCTCTACTGAAGCAAAACTGTTCTTTGGAGGCAATCCATCTGTCCATACAGTTCCTCCAGCATTCAGATAGTACAGCTCGTTGAACAGTGCAATTGGGTACCTGAACAGAAATTTGCCGTTGTTTCAGAGTAAAGCTGTGCAATCCTCATTCATTGACTGCATATACGTGCAGACGGTCTGATAGCCTTTTTTTAGCTCTTGATATCGGCTGCCAATTTTTCGATAGTATGATAATCTGAATTTCTTACCATTCAGGTAGCCTTTTGTCGTGCAGAATCGGCCTTTGCCATTCTTCAATCTGAGATTCCCAATTCCTGTGTTCTACATTGAGACAAGATCAAATGAGCATTAGAAATCTTATTGAAATGTGATCTTTTATTTGCATTTTAAAGCAAGAATCTAACCAAGAAGAGCATCATGAGCCAGACACTCTGCAGATACATCACGATCAACGCCGTAGAATTTGGTGTACCGCCTATTGTTCAGAATCACTTGTCAGCAAAATGCAATACATGACCCAGACAATGCAGCATCAGCAAATGTGGTCACCTGTGGTATGTTCTTCCACTGGGGAACTTCACCTGAGGGCACGACCACGACAGTGCAAAGGACACCACACGTCTCCCTCTGGATGGCACTGTCGTCGAGGCTGCAACCGCCGCTCCGATGGACAATCCTGGCTTCGACATTCTTGGCGCCTTGTTAGTGCCCACATTGCAGAAGGAACCATGCTGTTTGCAGCAAATGACTCTTCAGTATTTCAGAGGACAAGTGGTGAACTGAACAGTGTGAGCTAACTGTCTGAACACTGAAAGGAGCTGAGGGATGTACGTTTTTTATCTCATTCCACATGTCTTTCGCCGTGAAGTCATCGGAATTCGATGATCCCATCGAGAAGAAAGGGCACTCGGTGACCCGAACCTCGTCTGTCTCCAGAGATGCTATTGCGAATGTTACTGGAGGGTGTCCATGAGCAGTCCTACATTGGTGTCATCTCATGCATTACAGAAGAGCACGAAAGATATGTAGCCTTTGCAGTTGAGAGTAAACTGCATGCTCGTGCAGTCAGTCTGATCGAAAAATGGACGGTCAAAGTCAAACACACCTGTGATCGAGAAGAACGCCGTGCACACCGTCACGCGCTCTAGGTGAATGAGAAGAATACAATGGCAAGAACCAAGAAGGTTGTCAGAGAGATTGCTGATACATAAATGCATGAAACAAAGATTTGGAAATAAGGGAAATGTTTTATTACATCATCCTAGAATTAATGTGGTTTCCAGTCAGTTCTGATCTCCCGCCAACTGAATTCTGCAGCAGGAAGCAACCAAGCTTAACTCTTTTGTAGTAAAAAAAAGTGAACTTTGTTCTAAGCTGAAGAATCACTGATGGCAAGTTGAACTTACTGTCCATGTGAAGAGCAATGTTACATCTGCAGGTGTACTCCCAGAATTTTGCAACTGCAAGTAAGAAAGGAAGAAGTCAAGAAATGATAAAAAATTGAAGTTAAGAAGAAAAAAAGAACTGTACCGTAAATGTGAAAACTGCAACTGGGAAGCTGCTCTCTTTATAGCTGTGGGGAATAAATGGCGATATCTGACGGCAAGTGATTTTCAGTTCAGGATCAGGTTCACCTACATTGCAATTGTGCAACCGAGATCTTTGTTAAGTACGAGTCATAATACCATCAGGAACTTGTTTAACCAATGTAAAATTCTGCAATAGTTACCATCATATACTGTCCAAGATCTAGGATACAAAGCGTGGTACTCGCAGTTCTTCTCGTTAAGTTTCCAGTCCCAAGATCCGATCCCGGTATTGTTACTACCCCTGCAAATTTGCACAATGTGAGATATGATATATCTCTGCCCTATTCAGACTCATACAAGTAAGCATGTCATAATTTGTACATACTTGAGGACCTCGGCATTTGGTGAAGACAACACCGTAGAGTAGCTCTCACCGTTAGGACGTGAAACGAAAGCCTAGAGAGGTAAATAATGGCCATGAGCAGAAGTTATGTGACATTTGATCAGTTACAGTGCCATTGTGCAGTACAAATTAGAAGTAGAAATGATCAAGTAATTACTGAAAACTGATTTGCCAGGATAGGCTTTTGTTCATATATTTGGGGGAATAACTGGAAATTCTGGAAGTACCCTTTGTAGCTTCTCCCTATGCTTCCTGCACTGATAAACATAAGTGCTTTGAAATTTGAACAACACTGTCATGTAACATTTGATTCAGATATGACAAGTTTGAATTCAATTAGAATTATGGGATGTTCTAAAAGCAATTGAGAAGCTGATATGCGCTTAACTATTAGTAACCATAATTGCTTTAGGATTTGTGCATAAAGGGCAGAAGATACTTACCCAAGGCCACCGAGGGGTACACCATGGAAACAATTGTCCATCCATTTTCGGAGGGGATCATATATTGTAGCCTTTTCAAAAGCGAATAGTTGTTCGATTAGATTAGCCACAAGAAAGGATAATTTCTTCCCACATTTCAACAAAATGAATAAAATGATCGATGGATTAACCAAATGTTGCACAATAGAAAAGTTACTCACACGCCCTTTTGCAGTTTCTGCAATGTGTACTTGAAATAGTCTGATAAACAAGGGCGCCTGCCATACCACCAAAGATGAGATTAGATGACACATCAAGATGTAGTATTTTTTTTAAACATGCAAAGAAGCATATTTCAGAATATGCTTCTTGCATGTCTCAAAAAAGATGATGTATTTTAGCTCAATAAAGTTAGCTTTAACAAGAAGTATGCATGCTCAGTATGGATGCAAAAAAGTTGCTTAACTTGTCAATAGTTCATGAGTCTACTTTGCAATCTAGGACAAGATCACAAGAACAATTCTGACAAGAGATGTCTGTGACTTGCTAGACAGAAAGCCAAGAGATGTAGTGTATGTTCAAACGCGTACCAATTCGATCATATCACGTGCGGTCATGCTAAACATTGCTATCTTCTTCCCTTCATCGACAAATTTCCTCTGCCAAGTTCTCGCCGCTGGTTGTGCACAATCGATGTACTGTGCCTGGGGTTAGAACAATCATGTCAAAGTTAGCCAAACTGATGAAGCATCAAGAATTACAGAAAAAAAGCATCCAGGAAGTTATCACAAAAATGGTATGTGTTTTTTTTTCTCCTATGAACACCATTAGAACCCTACAATAATTCATTCATGCAAAATATAGGGACAAAATTAATAAACAGAATAAATCATCCAGCAGCAGAGTGTTGTTTCAGAAGTTACCTTTGCTTCCTGAAAATCTGCATCTGCCATGTTGGTAGAACACTGCTTGAGCTCCTGAAGCAGAACAGCAACATGCACAAGTTCAAATAGAACACATTTAAAATTCATAGGATTCAAGAATATAAATATATTTTTATGTAAAAACACTATCAAAACACTATCATCTTAAAGTCCCAAGGAATAAGCATCTGTAGCACAAAGTGGAGGAAACCAATACCTGAACACTTCTACTGTTCTGCTTCTACACCAGCCTAGATTTCATGGCTTATAGGAGATCAGCTTGGCTTTTGTAATACTCTAATAGGAAGGCCATTGCAATTAAAAAAACTTTTTATTTGTGGGTGACAAAATGGACATGTCATGTCAAGGTAGTTGAGTAAGGTGCTTTGTCTTTGTGTTGCACTTTTCTTTTTCTTTTTTATTTTTCTCATAATCACATTAAGATAATCATGATAGCTGTTAAGTGTTAACATCACTAAGGTTTTGATTATTATGTGGGACTGGGACTGGGACCTTCTTACACTTTCCCTTCTCAAAATGAAAGGCACTTAGTTACATTAATCCAAGATGCTAACCTTTTATTAAAGGAATAAACTTTTGCGGATGCAGATCAATAAAAGGCAATTAGAACAATCCATGATGAATCTGAGCTTCTGAGTTATCAGGCGAAACCATCAAAACTGTGATCTCAAATTAATCCACACCACATACAGACAGATATCCAGGAGACTTTTCTGCAAATGCTGTTTTGTTAAGTCCAATGCAGCCAGAGACTCTAGGGTCAGTTGTTTGTTCTGACAGGACTCCATGATGCCAATTCTGGAAGGAATTTTTTTTTATATAACCCAATTAAAAATTTAATTACAAAAGAAATCCATAATCTCAAATTTTTGTAAAAATATCTATCAGACAATTTGTCATGACTCCAAATTATGACAAGTCAGTAGAGAGGAGATCACATTAACCTGTCATGAATCTACCACATGACAAACTGATGTGGTTGTTTTTGTAAAAACTTAAGATTGTAGATTATTTTTGTAATTTGATTATTTTTTTTTAAAACTCAATCTAGAAGCTCACATTTTTTTTTTCCTTTCCTTATTGTACATTTCAACTTTGGATGTTCAAAGAAACGGAAACATGTGCCGGAGAAAGTCAGTTTTTCTCCTCCACTCTTTTCTTCCGAAGAATAAAGATAAATTTTGCACTGGCCAAAGCAATCAAGCTTGAGTTTTTTTTGACATTTATGGATGTCACATTTTATGATTCCATTTTCAGGACGCATCAACACCTCACCACTGATGCAAATCCTGCAATTTTTTTTAATCTTTTTGTTGGAAAGGATGAGGGAGAGCTGCATTTCGACGTCATGGAGAGAGAAAACAAGTACACAGGTGTTTGTTTGTCATCAAATCTATCCACATCAAAAACTACAAACAAAACCCTTTATAATTGGGCAGTGTAGTGAAATATGATAATTATAAAATATATTTATTATATCAAATAAACTATTATGATTATGTGAGTCGCAATAAAAAACGGATCTTGTCGGTCTGTGTCTACTAAATTTTTAAACAAAAAAAATCCTTAGGAGCTAAAATTCACTAGGCTATTCAAGACAACCATATCTAGGTGATTAGAGAAAAGATCTCTATGCATCCACTTTCCAATCTTTTTGATTCAGCTCTGCATTACTAGATTATTATTTCTTCTTTTTGAAGGGAAAATTAAGGAAGGAAAAGTTTCAAGACTAGGTTTATTCCTAAACTAACTTGACCACGCAATGCATTACTTCTCCTGGACAATAGCATGAACAGGGTCTAGGTACGTAACTAACCAAGTTTTATTTGACTTTAACTTGGTATTGCAATGTTTTCTACACCATGAAATGTCAATATGCATGTCTTCGTCTTGAATATGAAGTGTGTTATTTGCAGACTAGTTTGAAGTCGTCAATTTTGGGCTAGAATTTTTCTTGGGATTCAACAAACTACTAGTATCTTTAGTTGGCAAAATTTTCTTTGAATAATTTTTTAGTTGAAAAAAGCCTGTCATTTTACAATTTCTTGGCGTGATTCCTAGAAAACTTCACATGAAAGGAAATATTTGCAACAAATATTTTTGGAAGGCATGCATTAGATCTTTCATCAGAGGAACTGAAAGACAACACAAGAACAACAATATTGCAAGAACATAAACTCTGATCCATCAATGGAGAATAAGAAAGTAACAAGAACAAACTGACCGTGTGACCCATGATTGCAACTTTGTCATGTGTAAAGTTAGTTCTTTTTTGTTTTTGATACCAAACCAGTTTGCATGCGTTGGTGACAATGTAAGTAAATAGCTGATACAATGTAAAGAAGAGAAATCTGGAACTAATGGCAATGCAAGAATCATCTATTTACGAGCTCAAATTCAGAATTATTGCCATTTCTGTTTATGCACTGGATTCTTTAGACGCATTCATGTTGTTATCGCGTGACAATTGATAACAATGGATGGTCATTAGCTGAATTCAGTTCTTTAATGCTTCTGTTTTCCTCGACGCTTCAACACTGTTTCAACTGTTTCATGTGCTGACGAACTCACCCCAAACTCCAGCTGTCGAGAGAAAAGGCAATCAATCGACTTGTACTTCATCACTCTTGGCATAACATCTTTGATCAACCCAGATTCCGTTGTTGCATTCTGTTCTTTCCTTTGGAATTCAGCTTGCTTGATTGCTTCCATAGCCTCATCAGGTTTTGCCATCCTTTCGCAATTCAGAACCAACAGTTAAATTCAGTTCTTTTGCTTCAAATTTGTATTCACATATTCCAAAAATTGAGATTCTTGCAGCAATTCAAACCGTGCTCCCCCGAACGATGTCACAGGCAGCTCCGGTGGCTCTCCGTCGAGGAGGAGGGCTGAGGAAGCTAGTCATGGAATCGACATGCTCACGGCGTTCATGAACTCCTCGTCGGCGACGAGCCTCGCAAGCGCCTCCGGAGCAAGGCACACCTCCAGCGCCATGCTCCCTCCGCCGTCCCGCCCCTCGTACACCGTCGCCCTCCCGTCCACCTTGTTGGCACTGCCGCTCCGGACGGCCACCGGCTTTCCCCACCCAAAGTCGTTGCCGTACACGTCGAACCGCGGCGAGTTCCCGGTCACGACCGCCGCGGGGTGCCACCACCCGGCCAGGTACGCGAACCTGGGCTCTCGGGGCCAAGAAGCGACTGAATCCGTCATGGCCGCTTCGTCGAAAGAGGCCACGGCCCGGTTCAGGAGCCACGCGGTCCACCCGAGCCCCTTATCCAGGATCTCGCCGGCGGTGGCCTTCGCGGAGGCGCGCACCACCGCGTTGCCCATGTAAGTCTGCGGTATGGCCTTCACCCGCCCTCGGCATCCGACGAGCACGGTGTAAGACGTCTCCTGCCACGGCGCGAGGCCACGGGCTCGAGACATTGACCGCCACACGTGCGCGAGCAGAGACTGGAGGGAGGAGATGGTGGCCGTGGCCGTGCCGGCCATCTCGGCGTTCGCCCTCGCCTTCAGCTTCCTTACGCTTTCCGCGGAGAAAGATAAGAAACATTCCTCCACCGGTGGGCACTCGAACCGCCGGACGATGTGCTCCAGCTTGCCGTATGGCAGAGGGATCGGAGCAGAGCAGGTGCCGGGGAACCACCTATCGAGCACCGGCGGCGGCGTGGAGATCTCGCGCTCGCTTAAACCACTTCGACTGACCTCGGACCAGGTGTTGAACAGGTGCCAGAAAGTGGTCCCGTCGGCCACGTCGTGGTTGAGCGACATGGCGACGAAGACACCGTCCGCGAGCTCGGTCACCTGCGCGGCAAGAACCGGGCGGGAGTCCACGGCGGCGTCCACGCCGAGCAACCCGTCGAGAGGGAAGAACGACCAGACCACCCGAGGGATATAGAGAGCCGCGGCCACGTCGGCGACGGTGACGTCCGGCGCCACCGCGTGGATGAACTCGGCACCTATGTCGTTGCAGCGCAACGAAACCGTGATGGTTCCGTCGGTTCTCTCATCGACGGCGAGGCGGCCGGCTAAGGGGTAGAAGCGGCCAACGGAGCTGGCGAAGGAGGAGAAAAGGTGGTCAACGAGGTGTTGGCCTCCCGGCGGCGTCTGAGGCTTGGGCAAAAGGACGCCCTTCTGGATGTAGTCGACGGTGATCATCTGGAGGTCCCACGGTGTCAAGTGGACGGTGTCGGGCTCCTCCGGCCGCAACGGCGTTCTTGGCGGGACCATGCGCCGGGATACGACGCGGACGAGGCCAATCGAGCCGTCCATTTGGTCGCCGAGGAGAGGGTACCTGCTTTAACTCAAATCCTCACCCATTCCCTCCTGGTAGTTTGGATAACTCTATCCGCAATGAAGCCATTTTCGAGGGCAAATCGCAAGCAGCCGGCCAACCGGAGGAAATTGTTCTGAATTCTGTCTTTCTGATTATAACGCTGTGTTAATGCTGTCAACTACTTAGCTAAGCAAGGAGGTCATGATCTGGAGACGGCAGAAACTTTATCCTGTAGATGGGCGATGGAATTTGCTCATGGTTGGGATTTGAGGCCAATTATATTTGAGTCGGACCGTCTCTCTCTAGTTGACAAAGTATCAATGTCTCGAGATAACAGATTGGTATGTGTTTCCGTTATCAGCGACTTCAAACACCTGCCATCTCTGGACCCTGTCTGGAGGCTCCAACATGTTTTGAGAACGGCTAATTGTTATATCTAGATCTTTTTTGATTGATTTTGATTATTGATGATATTAAATGTCATAGACTAATTGTGTCTTTAAGTTATTTGTATGCAGAGATGTTTCTGTAAAGTCTGCAAATGATATGAGAGAATCTACAGGTCGCAAGCGCAAGATCGCAGTGTCACCAGAGGTCGCAGTCCAAGGCCGTGAGCCAAAGTTACGAGCCAAGGCGCGAGGTCGGTAAGAAGAAAGTAGCAAACACTTAAGATAAGTGCTTGTTTATTGTACCAGTCTTGGTGTTTGGGGTATTAACAGGATTTAAAGAAATTCTTTTTAGTATAACCGTACTATTAAGAGGGGTTGCTAAATCGCTTTTAGTTCCGACAAAAATTGAGAAACTCTTTAAATCATATGTTGCATTCGCATTCATTCATATTCTTGGTTGAAATCTGAGAAAAATATTTAAATTTCAAAGAGGGACTAAAATTGGTCATCCGAGTACTGTTCATTTAACTAGATATTGTTCATTCGACCAGACACTGTTCATTTGACCAAATATTGCAATGGCTATTTACTAGCTGTTAGAGGTCGAAACTGGTTGCTAGCTGTAATGATTTCTTTCCTTCTCGACCATAACGATTAGCTGAGAGGTTGGACTTGTTGGATCTAGGTAGATCTTAGTATCTAGGTTTTGATGATTAATGACGATTTGGATAAATCCATTGTGATTAAAGTTAATCTGAAGATGTCAGTTTTGATGGTCAAATGACAAATTAGATAAATCCTGATTTAGCACAAGTGAATTGAATTGATTATCGGTAAACCCTGAATTGGATGTTTCCTCAGTTGCGAGTTTGATATTGATGCATATGTAGAGGAGGAGCTCGATGGTTACATCAAGCTTGTGCTGATTGATTGATCAAAATGTAATACGTTAAATCTGAGACTGATGACTCCAGTTGTGGATTTTATATCGATGCATATGTTGAGGGGGAGCTCATCACTTTGGTCATCTAGGTTGATTGATATCATGATATGAGTAGTATAGATCGTGTGCGTATGTGTTTATCATCTACGATCTATATGATTGTATTTTGTCGTATACTCATTTGCTACTCGTTGAATATAGTTTGTCATGTCATTTGAAAGGGAAACCGTTGAGCTAACTCCTGTGTGGAGTAGCTTCTCTGGAGGTGATTAATGACGACTTATATATGAGACTAATGTTGTGCATTGAGTGTACGTATTTTAGTCTCAGTTTGATTGCAGGATAAAAGCGAGCAAGGGTGTGAAGAGGATGAAGTCGATATGAGACATCTCGAGCGAGGTCGAGCTTAGCAAGGTCGAGCTTTGCGAGGACGAGTGTCAAGTAGTCGAGCTTCGCGAGGTCAAGCTTAGCGAGGTCGAGCCTTGCGGGGACGAGTGTCGAGCGGTTGAACTTCACGAGGTCGAACTTCACCTAAGGTAAAATCCAAGATTAAGGATTGTTTTCTTAGGGTTTTACCGGTCTCGGTGTTTGGAGACAGACCGGGTTGATAGGTTTCTTTTTACTAGTTTGACCGTACTATTAAGAGGGGTCGGAAACTAGTAGCTTGAATCTATCTAGTGCGGAAGCTCAGATGCATTCATATCATCTTGCACTGGTGTCTTGCATTGCTAGTGAGTCTAAGTGTAGTTCATGTGTATTAGATTAAATGTTTTGAAAACTGCACTTAGTCGTGATCGCCAGCTGTTTAAATTGGTTTATTTATCTAGAGCTGGTCGTGGTCGTATTTGTATGTTCTGATCGTATCAGTGTTGATACGTGGTCGTGGTCGTGTCGCTTGTTTGGCGGCTTTCTGTTTAGGGTTTGGGCGTGGTCGTAGGAGTTCGAACTGGTCGTACCAGTCTTCGACTCGCTTGCGTACGCTCGACCAAACCCTATCGACCACCTGTTTTCGATCGGATGTCAAGACCTGTGTGGTCGTGGTCGTTGCTAAGTGACACAAATCACATCCGCGAGAAAACGGCAAATCCGTATGTGCAAATACTTTAAAATTGCATTTGAGATGATTTTGGCTTGAACATTTTGACAGCAGGAAAGTTTCTGAGTTTTCTAGAAGTTTCTAGACCTTTCTAGGTCTTGCTCCTGTTGACAAAATTGTAGAGCTCTGAGTTATCTTTCTAACAAGCCAAAAATCACCTCAATCGGATCTCTGGATAAAAAGTTATGCATGTTTTACTGTCAGTGTGCAGTGGCCGGACAAATGCATCCGTCCGGGGCTATCTGTCCGAAGTGGCCGGACAGTGTCCGAAATGGCCGGACATTGTCCGGCCTGTACAAATTTTTTGAGCCAAAAATTGAAACAGAGACAAATGCATCCGTCCGGGGCATTTGTCCGTTATGGGCGGACTTTGTCCGAAATGACCGGACATTGTCCGGCCTGTACAAGTTTTTTGAGCCGAGAGTTAACAGAGACATATCCATCTGTCCGGACGTTTTGTCCGGACAAATGGTATCCGTCCGGCCTTCACAAATTTCGCCCAACGGTCACTGACACATTTGCAACGGCTGAAATTTTTGTACTGGCCGGACAGTGTCTGAAGTGGCCGGACAATGTCCGGCCTGTACAACTTTTGACCCGGTTTCTTGCAAACGGCTAGTTTTTCATTGAGGCTATAAATACTTCGTGTTTGGCTTCATTTTTGGGTGCTCAAAGACTTCATTCTTCAGCTGAAAACCTAGCCAATTGAGTTGCATATGTGTTATTGCATTTAGAGGCTAGAATTGAGCCCAAATCTTGAGTAGATTTGAGAGAAAGCTTGAGGGAGAGTTTGTGAGTGTTTAGTGCACTTCATCTCCGTTAGATTGCTAGTGCTAGAGTGTTGAGCATATCATTTGCATCATTGAGCTTCTAGCACGTGGTTGATTCAAGTGAAAGCGCATCCGGCTTGTTACTCTTGGCGATCGCCTTCGCCTAGACGGTGCCGGAGGAGAGCCGAGATCTCTCCAATTGAAGTTTGTCGGAGAGGCCGGCAAAAGATTGTGAAAGGTGTGGTGCTCGCCTATCCGGTGTGGAGAAGGAGCAACCCTAGTGAGATATCCTTCGTGGATATAGAAGCGAGGCTCCGAGAGAGCGCTTCAACGAGGAGTAGGGGAGACCGGGCGAGTCTCCGAGACCTCGGTAAAAATATTGTGTCAATTGCATAATTCTTATTTGCTTTATATTCATCTTGACACAATTGCTTATATCACTATTGTTGCATGTATTGTTAAATATTTCATATGGTTGAATGCAACTAGTTGATTGAATTGTTTTAAGCCTCATTGTATAATTTAGGTCTCTCAATTATTCTTTAAAATTGCTTAATTGAAAAGAAATTTTAAAAGCCTCCTAATCACCCCCCCTCTAGTCGGCATCCTTGATCCTACAATTGGTATCAGAGCAAGGTCTCTCATTTATCGGCTTAACCGCTAGAGAGAAAGGATGAATTCGCTAGAGAAATTTGGATTGATTGCTCCTAAATTTGATGGCTCAAATTATACACGTTGGAAAATTATGATGAGTACTCATCTTGAGGCAATAAACTTGAAATTATGGAGATTAGTGAAAAAGGGTATGGATAACTCATTATCTTCGGATAAACATACTCTTCTATTATATACAAAAGCTAAAAATGTGCTTCTTGATTCACTTAGTCATGATGTGCTCGAACTAGTGAGTGAGTGTTCGACCGCTCACGATGTTTGGATCACTCTTGAGTCCTTATTTGTGGGCACATCTAGCTTTGCACATGCTAAGATGCGCTTATTATTGTGGGACTATGAGGCATTTGTGATGTTGGAGCGTGATACACTCTCCACCACATATGATCGCTTGATCAACATCACAAATGAGCTCAAAGCCCTTGGCGCTAATATTTCCGATCTAGACATTTGCAGGAAATTACTCCAGGTGTTTCCGGAGGATCACTATAATGACTTCACTACTACTCTTGCGAACGGTGATCTTTCCAACACTTCACCGAGAGAGCTCATTGACATGCTTATGTCAAATGAGGCAATGTCCCAAGAAAAGGACATGTGTTCCACCTCCGAGCATATTGAAGACAATGATTTAAATGCGGAGGATCAAGAATCTTCGAGCGAGCTCAAGGACGTAAACAATGAGGTTTGCCCTAGCACTACTAAGGCGAAACCAAGCAAGAAGAGCTCAAGAAAAGGTAGAAAGAAAGGGTCAAAGTCGGAATCTTCATCTCAAGACAATTCTATATGCCCTTCGGCATCCGACTCGACGGTATCAAATTCTAACCTCTCTAATAATGAGCTCGTGGATATAATTATAGAGTTAAAAGGCTTGCTTGGTAATATGACTAAAAATCTTAGCACTTTAAGGAATGATTACTCATCTTTGAAAGTGAAGCATCAAGAATTGAAAAATTCTTATGACTCCTTGTTTGCCAAGAATTCTATTAGCTCAACATGTGTATTAGATGTTAGAGTTTCTTGTGACTCCCCTATTGATCCATTTCTAGAGTCACACACTTCTAGTTCACATGCTAGCAATAATTCATTGGTTAATTCATGGTTAAATTCAAATGCTAGCTTTGTGAACACTAGTACTTCATGTGATAAGTTGTCAAATGATTCATTTATAGATTCACATGCTTGTAAGGACGATACTAGTAACTCATACCATGATTCATCTAGTGATACATCTTTATGCCATGGTGATAGTACTAGTGGTTCTACTTTTGATATGCCTAGCTCATCTAGTGATTTTTGTGCTATGCCTTCTAGTTCATCAACTAGTGATGAGATGCCGCCATGTTCTTATTATAAGTCATGTATTAACACGGAATCATCTCAAGAACGTAAAATTGAAAATGATGAACTAAAGACTATAGTAAATAGATTGGGCAATAACCTTACTAGATGTCATATGAGGAGTGCCATGCTTACTAAACCCCCTTTAGATCATAAAAAATCATTTAGAAAGGGAAAATTAAATCATGCATACTCAACTAGTAAGAGGCATTATATACTTTATCACACTCATACAAACTCATTCAAAAAGCCCTCTCTTACTTCATGTTTATCATATCACTTAAAAGGGCAACATTTGTATAAGTGTGCATCTAATGTTTTTGAAATTGGTTCTTTTGGCTCTTATTTGATTCTTACTCTAAAAAGGGTTTAATTGCAAAACCTATTCATTGTCATTTTCAAAAACCTAAAGATAAAGCAATTTGGGTACCAAAAGACCTATGCGACAAGGCTAGAGGGCCTCGTATGGTTTGGGTACCAAAAAGAGCTTAAATCTTTTTGATGTGTTTAATAAAAACATTTGCATTGCATCTTCTCCTTTATTCTTTGTTGTTTTAATCCATATGGCAAATTTTGCAAAAGAATGAAAATTTAAATCTTACATTGTTGCATCTCTAAGGGTTGTAATTTAAAATGCTTCCGTTGCTCATCACAACCCTTTATGTGAAATATTTCAAAATTACAATTATAAGTTTTAAAATGAGTTCATTTGGTCAATATGGCAAATTTCCATTCAAAAGGCCCAAAATCGTCATTTTCTATCTAAATGGTCTTCAAAACGCATTTAAAAGGTTTTTAGAGGCTTTGGATGAAGAAATGATGTTAAAAAGTATTTCTATTGAAAATTAGCCTCTAAAGGATCTTCGAGTATCTTGTTTTTCAACAAAATCGTTTTCAAACGCAAATCACAATCTATTTGGAATTTGCAAAAACTTGCTTTACAAAACTCCTAGATACTCTTAATCCGAAGAAGTTTGAAATTGAAAACTTTCTCAAAAGAGTTCTCATTTGAAAGTTATGGGTATTTGAATCTCACCGAAAAACTTGAATTGACACGAAATACCCTAAATATGCAAAACATGAGTTTAGCTATTTTGATGGTCCATATTTGCGAGTGTTGGTTCAAAATGATATGTTTAACTCATGTAAGCCCTTTCATGTCAAAAATCCAATGAAAATCAAATTTGAACTAAATTTGCAAAAGTTTATCGATTTTCAACCTTTTTGCTTAACAAAAGGTTCATTTGACCATAACTCTCAATTAAAAATTATTTTTTGGAAAATTCTTTTTGGAAAATGTTTTTGATGCATTGAAATTCATTCCTGCAAATTTTCATCCCAATTGGACTTGATTTGAGCAAAATTGACACTTTTTACAAATTGAAAAAGAAATCTGCAAAATGCAGTTTTCTCGTGGTTTTGGGCTGAATTGTCATTTTCATATCTCTTCATTGGTTTACTATTTGAAGAAAGTTTCTATATGAAATTTTATCCTCTATGATTGGTCTTTCTTGATTATTTATTTCAAAATTATTGAAAGTCATTTTCATAGATTTCCAGGTGCGTTTAAAAGTGTAAAATGAATCTCTGAAAACCTGAAATCTGAAACTTTAAACCTGACCAGCATTTGTCTTTTTCATATCTCTTTATTGGTTGACTATTTGAAGAATGTTTCTATATGACATTTTATCCTCTATGATTGGTCTTTCTTGAAAATTTATTTCAAAATTATTGGAAGTCATTTTCATAGATTTTCAGGTGTGTTTAAAAGTGTAAAATAAATTTCTGAAACCTGAAACCTGAAATCTGAATCTTTAATCTGATCAAATTTTGTCTTTTTCATATCTATTTGTTGGATCAGAATTTGGCTTCACTATAAAAGACAATATTGTTCCTCATTGCATTATCTATCTCCAAAATTTATTTTGGTATTTTTGGAACTTGTTTGCATATGTTTTGATGATTATAAAGAAGCCAACATGTTTAAGAAAATTTTAGTCTATTTGGATGTTAATCTTTCAATTCTTTCAAATGACTAACATATTTGAATCTTGGATCTTCATGGAAAGTTCTTGTGTTGATGTGTTCTATCTCTATGAAACTTTTCATGTGTTTTAGTACTTATTTGAATGTCTTCTCGATTTGAGTCCTTTTGGATTATTGTTGAGCTCTTGATTTTCAAATGTATCACTTTCATCTCTTGCATATTTTTCATGACAAAACTTGGTTGACACATTTAGGGGGAGCAAATTCAAAGTTATTGAATCCTTGCATACCCTAATTGTGCATATGTATCAAAGAGTGCATGCTTTTGGTAAGAAGAGTCTTTTACGAGCAAAAATGTAAAAAGAGCTCAAAACTTTCAAAATGTTCAAAATTACTTCAAAACCTTCATAAATATGTTTCAAATATGATTTCAAAGGTTTTGAAAGTCAAACAAAAGAGTTTCGAGCTAAAATGCAAAATTTGGACAAAATTGAAGTCTTCGGGATTTTGTTTTGGCCTAAAAAGATTTATTTTCATAAAACAAGATGTGTTGAGATTTGATAAAAGCTTTCTACATGAAACATTTAGAACTCACTCACCCGAAGATAGTTCATATTGAACTTATTCTCAAAAGGCCTATGGTTTTCAAATTATCACATATCCTAGGTCGCCCGAAAATGGCTATCGACCCGAAAATACCCAAAAGTGCATTTTTGTGATTTTGACTATTTGGACTAAACTTTCTTCCATGTCTTGGTTTGAAATGGTATTTCAAACTCATCTAAGTCCAAAACTTCAGAAAAATCCAAGATTCTTCAAGAATTGAAGCTTTTCATGAAAATCATTTTTGTTTTACTCTTTTACCCAAAACTCACTTTTCGAAAATTGATTTCATGATCTCCTTCAAATAAAATTCATTCAATTGGTATTCAACTAAGTTCATGTCATGATATTCAAACCTCTTATGGAATTTGAATCAATGGTTGAAGCAAAATTGCAAAAATCACAAATTTCAGAAGTTTTAGCTGGTTCTTCTCCTTTCCTGTTTTGGTTACATCTTTGCTCCCATTTTTCCTATATTTGCAACTCGGCATTGTTCCTATGATGGAATTTTGGAAAGGCCTTGTGATTGTGTTTTTGCATATCCAAAACAAATATGGTTCTTATGAATTTGAAGCATGATTCGCATGAATTTGAGATTTGAGTGTTTTTGTGAAAATTTGAACTTTCACTAGGTCATATGCATTTTCTCTCACCTTGTGACCTAAAAATGTTTCGACAAACCTTAGTTTGGCATATCCTTCATTTGTATGTTCTTTTTGAGTTAAATGCCAAAAGAAGTGAATTTTGAGCATTGAATCTATTGTTTCCAATTGAGTGGTTTTAAAAGCTCAAAATCCTCTCTTATATCAAATGATTTTCAAAATGAGAAGTTTGAAGCAATCATCATCAAACATTCAATCAAAACATTATATTCTCTTGTGAATCAAATATATTGATGACATTATTATCATTACCACTAATGAATCCCTCTGTCAAGAACTTGTTTCAAAGATGATACTTAGGGAAAGCAAGATGATCCAAGAGCAAAGTCACTTCCATGCACGACAAATCAAGCAACTCAAGAACACGATGTTCAAGAGTAAATTCAAGCATGTGAAGCAATCGCTCAAAAGCGTCGAGATGCAAGATGATGAAGCTATTACAACTCTCAAGCCTACTAATGAACATCTCGACATGGACAAACACGAAACAGCGGTCAATTCTAAACTCTATCGATCCTTGATTGATAGTTTTGCTTTCTTTTACCGCATTTTAACCCGTCATCATATTTAGTGATTGCAAATGTACTAGAAATTGATCTTCCGAAGGTATGTCATATGATTGCCATGAAATGCATTCTTAGGTAATTGAAATGCAATCCTAGGTAGATCCTTGATATCCAAAGAGTATGAATAGTGCATTTAGTGGATCCGGATTATTTGATTATTTGGATTTACTTGATTATTTGAATTCGGATCCTATGATTTGCAAGAAAAATCAAAAGAGTACATCCGATGGTTGTTATGCTTAAATTCTTATGGATGAAACAAAACATTGGATTATAGAATTGCCTTCAAATTGATGCCACTTATGAAATATTGAAAGTGTCGTAAAAATGGTGAACAATTTGATTCAAAACTCTTGATTAGAGTATATTGATATACGACATCATTGTCTAAGAGACTTTGTGGCTTAAAGAGATTTAGAGATCAATCATGATATGGAAAATATGCATCTAGCGGATATGTTCACATCAAACTATTAAATGCATCAAGACTTTGAATGATTGAAAATGGATCAAATGCCATAGAGATAAATGACATCGATATATTCATTGTATGTTGATTGTTTTGATATCTTCTCCATATTTTGAATGTGGTTTCAAAATCCCTTGAAACAAACCTTCTTGAAATCATGCTTTTGCATAAAAACCATTTCATATAAAATCTCATGCCCTAGAAAATATCGTTTCTCCAAATTTAAGTTCTCAATACTTCCTTTTTGTGCTTGATGACAAAGGGGGAGAGATAGTATTTGAGAGAGAATGATAGTATTTGAGAGAGAATGTTTTAGAGATAAGCTTTAGAGAAAGCCTTAGGGGAAGAGATTTAGAGAGAATTTGGGAGACATTAGAGTCAGTTGAGTTAATTGACAAAGGGGGAGAGATAGATATCAAATTGGTACAGATTGGTATTTGATAGAATTGATATTGATATTTGAGGATGAAATAATATTTGGGGAGAGATATTATTTGATATCATTAACATCAATCTTTGGAAGAGATATTTAAGTTAAAGAAAATTGAGAAAGTTGATGGTTTTGGGAGATGACTTGATTGAACTTGTGCTCAACTGTCATGTATATCTCTTAACTCATAAGATTAGATGTTGTATTCAGTTCAAATATATTTTTGCATATATTGAGGGGGAGTTGACGAATCTCTTTTGGATTTATTGAGCTTATAAATGGTGTTGTCATCAATCATCAAAAAGGGGGAGATTGTTGGATCTAGGTAGATCTTAGTATCTAGGTTTTGATGATTAATGACGATTTGGATAAATCCATTGTGATTAAAGTTAATCTGAAGATGTCAGTTTTGATGGTCAAATGACAAATTAGATAAATCCTGATTTAGCACAAGTGAATTGAATTGATTATCGGTAAACCCTGAATTGGATGTTTCCTCAGTTGCGAGTTTGATATTGATGCATATGTAGAGGAGGAGCTCGATGGTTACATCAAGCTTGTGCTGATTGATTGATCAAAATGTAATACGTTAAATCTGAGACTGATGACTCCAGTTGTGGATTTTATATCGATGCATATGTTGAGGGGGAGCTCATCACTTTGGTCATCTAGGTTGATTGATATCATGATATGAGTAGTATAGATCGTGTGCGTATGTGTTTATCATCTACGATCTATATGATTGTATTTTGTCGTATACTCATTTGCTACTCGTTGAATATAGTTTGTCATGTCATTTGAAAGGGAAACCGTTGAGCTAACTCCTGTGTGGAGTAGCTTCTCTGGAGGTGATTAATGACGACTTATATATGAGACTAATGTTGTGCATTGAGTGTACGTATTTTAGTCTCAGTTTGATTGCAGGATAAAAGCGAGCAAGGGTGTGAAGAGGATGAAGTCGATATGAGACATCTCGAGCGAGGTCGAGCTTAGCAAGGTCGAGCTTTGCGAGGACGAGTGTCAAGTAGTCGAGCTTCGCGAGGTCAAGCTTAGCGAGGTCGAGCCTTGCGGGGACGAGTGTCGAGCGGTTGAACTTCACGAGGTCGAACTTCACCTAAGGTAAAATCCAAGATTAAGGATTGTTTTCTTAGGGTTTTACCGGTCTCGGTGTTTGGAGACAGACCGGGTTGATAGGTTTCTTTTTACTAGTTTGACCGTACTATTAAGAGGGGTCGGAAACTAGTAGCTTGAATCTATCTAGTGCGGAAGCTCAGATGCATTCATATCATCTTGCACTGGTGTCTTGCATTGCTAGTGAGTCTAAGTGTAGTTCATGTGTATTAGATTAAATGTTTTGAAAACTGCACTTAGTCGTGATCGCCAGCTGTTTAAATTGGTTTATTTATCTAGAGCTGGTCGTGGTCGTATTTGTATGTTCTGATCGTATCAGTGTTGATACGTGGTCGTGGTCGTGTCGCTTGTTTGGCGGCTTTCTGTTTAGGGTTTGGGCGTGGTCGTAGGAGTTCGAACTGGTCGTACCAGTCTTCGACTCGCTTGCGTACGCTCGACCAAACCCTATCGACCACCTGTTTTCGATCGGATGTCAAGACCTGTGTGGTCGTGGTCGTTGCTAAGTGACACAAATCACATCCGCGAGAAAACGGCAAATCCGTATGTGCAAATACTTTAAAATTGCATTTGAGATGATTTTGGCTTGAACATTTTGACAGCAGGAAAGTTTCTGAGTTTTCTAGAAGTTTCTAGACCTTTCTAGGTCTTGCTCCTGTTGACAAAATTGTAGAGCTCTGAGTTATCTTTCTAACAAGCCAAAAATCACCTCAATCGGATCTCTGGATAAAAAGTTATGCATGTTTTACTGTCAGTGTGCAGTGGCCGGACAAATGCATCCGTCCGGGGCTATCTGTCCGAAGTGGCCGGACAGTGTCCGAAATGGCCGGACATTGTCCGGCCTGTACAAATTTTTTGAGCCAAAAATTGAAACAGAGACAAATGCATCCGTCCGGGGCATTTGTCCGTTATGGGCGGACTTTGTCCGAAATGACCGGACATTGTCCGGCCTGTACAAGTTTTTTGAGCCGAGAGTTAACAGAGACATATCCATCTGTCCGGACGTTTTGTCCGGACAAATGGTATCCGTCCGGCCTTCACAAATTTCGCCCAACGGTCACTGACACATTTGCAACGGCTGAAATTTTTGTACTGGCCGGACAGTGTCTGAAGTGGCCGGACAATGTCCGGCCTGTACAACTTTTGACCCGGTTTCTTGCAAACGGCTAGTTTTTCATTGAGGCTATAAATACTTCGTGTTTGGCTTCATTTTTGGGTGCTCAAAGACTTCATTCTTCAGCTGAAAACCTAGCCAATTGAGTTGCATATGTGTTATTGCATTTAGAGGCTAGAATTGAGCCCAAATCTTGAGTAGATTTGAGAGAAAGCTTGAGGGAGAGTTTGTGAGTGTTTAGTGCACTTCATCTCCGTTAGATTGCTAGTGCTAGAGTGTTGAGCATATCATTTGCATCATTGAGCTTCTAGCACGTGGTTGATTCAAGTGAAAGCGCATCCGGCTTGTTACTCTTGGCGATCGCCTTCGCCTAGACGGTGCCGGAGGAGAGCCGAGATCTCTCCAATTGAAGTTTGTCGGAGAGGCCGGCAAAAGATTGTGAAAGGTGTGGTGCTCGCCTATCCGGTGTGGAGAAGGAGCAACCCTAGTGAGATATCCTTCGTGGATATAGAAGCGAGGCTCCGAGAGAGCGCTTCAACGAGGAGTAGGGGAGACCGGGCGAGTCTCCGAGACCTCGGTAAAAATATTGTGTCAATTGCATAATTCTTATTTGCTTTATATTCATCTTGACACAATTGCTTATATCACTATTGTTGCATGTATTGTTAAATATTTCATATGGTTGAATGCAACTAGTTGATTGAATTGTTTTAAGCCTCATTGTATAATTTAGGTCTCTCAATTATTCTTTAAAATTGCTTAATTGAAAAGAAATTTTAAAAGCCTCCTAATCACCCCCCCTCTAGTCGGCATCCTTGATCCTACAGGGCTATATATATGTGTATGTTTTGAGCAGTATTTTGAACACATCTTGAGTTACATTCACATATACATCTTTGAGCAGTTTCTGTACACATTTTTAAGTAGATTTTCTATACATTTTTGAGCAGTCTTTGAGCAGTTTTTGAGCAGTTTTATAAAAACTTTTGAGCAGATTTTTGATCAGTTTTTATAAACACTTTTGAGGAGATTTCTTTACTGTTTCGAGTAGTTTTTAAAACACTTTTGAGCAGATTTCTATACATTTTTGAATAGTGTTTTTAAAACAATTTTTGAGTAGATTTCTACATATTGATGAGTCATATTCATATATACACTTGAGCCAAAGCTTTATAGTGTTAAAATCTTGATCTGTTAATCAAGTATCATTCCTTGTGATTAAAAGAAAATCTCTGAGAGCATTCATTCGCATCATTTGCATCCTTAGAGTTTCTCGGTGGTTGTTGATGTAGGATCAAGGATGCCGACTAGAGGGGGGGTGAATAGGAGGCTTTAAAAACTTTAAATTTAAAGCAAATATTTGCAAATGAAGAGATCAAGAACAAATAATAATATGAAAAAGGAGAGAAGAGAACGAACACAGCGATTTTTACCGAGATATCGGAGACTCGCCCAGTCTCCACTAATCCTCGTTGAAGCACTCAAGTCACTTGAGTTTTGCCTCAATACCCATGAACGGTATTATCAACTAGTGGTTGCTCCTTGTCCACTCCGGAAAGGCGAGCACCGATGCCTTGTACAAACTTGCCGAGCCTCTCCAATAATCTCCAAACTGGAGAGGTCAACGGCCACGCCTCCGAACCGTCTAGGTGAGGGCGCTCACCAAGAGTAATAGGCAGCGAGGTCTTCTCTAGACCTCCAAACACGTACCGAGAAACTACGAGTATGCAAATGCAATGAACTGAAACGCTCGGTGAATCAGAAAGCACTCAACTTGATCAAAAAATCAAGATTTTGTATAAAACGCTAAAGCTCAAGAGTAAATATGACTAGAAGGCTGCTTGTTGTATAAAACTCATGCCCAAAGCCCCTATTTATAGCCTCAAGAATCAAAAGAACCGTTGGAGTTAGGGCTGAAAATCAGCAACACAAACTGACAGTCAGTTTCGTGTACAACAGCCGACAAAATTTACGGATAAAAAATTGCTAGCCGTTTGTGGTCGTTTATGGAAACTTGAAACCCACAACTGACAGTCGTTATGCAAACTAACAGTCAGTTCGACCAAAAACTCGACCAAATCAAATACAAACTCAGATGAAAACAACTGTAGTCGAATCCCCAACTGACAGTCAGTATGGACAAACTGACAGTCAGTTTAGTACAAAAATTTTGAGTCCAAAATACACCCTCTCTGGACAATTGTCAGTTTAACTCAACTGACATTCAAACTGACAGTCAGCCTGAACAAAAACAGCTATAACTTTAAATCCAGAAATCCAAAAGAGATTTTTAATAGCTCGTTTGAAAGATAATTTTAAAGGTTACATTTTTGTCAACAGAAGCAAAAACCAGATCTGCCTAGATCTTTCTAGAAATATGAAAAACTCTTCTGCTGTCAAAAACTAAACTGAAAATCCAAATCTTTCAAACCAAATTCAAATCAAATCCAACTAAAAAAGATGCAATGCAATGACCTAAATTTCTCGGATAATGTTGGAGATAAAGAGACGACTTTTGCCATCCCTCTTTATAGTACGGTTAAAAACTAAAAACAATTTTCCTAAACCGATCAATTCCAATCACCGAGATCGGTAAAAATAAAGACAATATTACCTTAGGTCTTTTGCTCTTTTGCGATTTGCGTTTCGACTTCATTCCTTGCGACTTGTGCTTTTATTTCTTTTGTGTTGGGTTTGTCTTGTTCATCTTGACTATCTTCCCAACGGAGCTCTGCATCAAACAATCTCAAAAACACAGTCAATCTAAAACACTTAATTTTCATTAATCATCGAAATTAGGGTTAGGCATGAGGACTTAGATGCAACAGTTGAAGGTCAAGAGAAGATCTCGCAACTTGTTACTTTTGGTGATCGCTTTCACCTAGACGGTTTGGTGGCGTGGCCGTTGATCTCTTTATTGACGAAGTTTGTCGGAGAGGATCGGTGTGTTTGTGAGAGGTTTGTTGCTCACCTTTCCGGAGTGGAGATAAAACAACTCTAGTGGAAATATCCTTCGTAGATATTGAGATAAGACTCATTCATTTGAGTGCTTCAACGAGGAGTAGGTGAGATTAGGCGAGTCTCCGAGACATCGGGATACATCGTTGTGTTTGTCTCCCTTTCTCTCATTTTATTTGTGCAATTTATTTGTTTAATTAATTCAGTTTTTATTTACTCTTAGCTCTTTTAGCCTTTAATCTTGCAAAAGTTTTTAAATCCTCCTGTTCACCGCTCTCTAGTCGGAATCATCGATTCTACACGTGATATCAGAGCGTGGTCTCTCTTTTGAGTAGGTTTCACCGCCTAGAGAGAGGATGGGTTCAAATGAGGGTTTTCATCTTGGTCACATCGGACATGCGCCTATCTTTGACAGGATTAACTATCCCTATTGGAAAGTGCGCACACGGTCTTTCTAGAGGCCATGGGGCTTGATGTTTGGGACATTGTTAAGATGGAGTTTACTCCTCCGGTTAATCCGGCAAGTCACTCCGATGACGACAGGAGAAAACTCCACTTAAATGCCATGCCAAAAATACTCTTTTTGTCAGCTTGTCCCTAAATGAGTTTAATCGTGTGAGCAACCTTACCACTGCTCACAAAGTTTGGACCACTCTCGAGGAGATATATGAGGGCACCACTAGGGTCAAGAAGGCAAAGTTATTCATGGTTAGGCAAAGATATGAGACATTCACCATGTCACCAACCGAGTTCGTGGATTCCATGTTTACTCGGTTGAACAACATTGTGAATGAGCTCAAAGGACTCGGAGTTGTTTTTACTAACATTGAGATTGTAAGAAAAATGCTTAGGGCTCTTCCGGAAAGTTTCGACACTCTTGTGATGGTCTTCACCAACTCTGACTTATCATCCACCACACCTACCGATCTCTATGGGAACCTTTTCACCCATGAGATGCATTGGAAGGAGAAGAAGGAGGCGACTGAATCATCGGAGACGAAAAAGAAGAACTTGGCATTCAAAGCCGACTCCAAAGGTGATTCAAACGATGAATACTCCGATGAGGATCTAGCCCTTCTTGTACAGAACACAAAAAAACTTCTTCGTAAGTTGCATAAGAAGGGAGTCAACATCGACACAAGACCAAATGGGTCAAAACAAGCAAATTTCAAGGATATCATATGTTTTGAATGTCATGAAAAGGGACATATAGTTTCAAGATATCCAAATAAGAACAATTAATCCTTCGGATAAGAAGAAGAAAAATTCTAAGAAGAAGCAATTTTTCAAAAACAATGGCGGAGACCAAGAAGCATGCTTCGAAGAATAGATGTCCGGAGGAGAGAGCTCCGATTCTGACTCCGATGATGAGGGAGGCTGTTCTAAGAAGCTAGTCGGATTAGTTCTTGGCAACAACAACATATCGACAAGTTCATCTTTTTGCCTTATGGCTAAAGGTGATGAGAAGGTACACTTTCTTGACCCTTCATATGATGATCTAGTTGAAATGATTAGTGAATTAAATAATACTTTTGGAATGACAAAAAAGAAGTATAGAGCACTTAAAGAAGAGTACTTTTCTTTATTTGCTCTTTACTTCGATTTAAAAGACTCATATGAATGTTTACTCATCAAGGATCTTACTAACTCACTAACTAAAGGGATGTTGCTATATCTTGTGACTTAGTTGATGATATACCAAATATAGTCTCAAAAATTGATATGTCAACTAGTTGCAATGATTTAATTGATACACCATATTCATCTAGTTCTAGTAATAAAGATTTGCAATGCCATGAAATAATCTTAAATGAAAGCAATGAACTAAAGGTTCAAATCAAGAAACTTAGTAAAGGCTTAAAAAATTGTTACAAAGGGAAAGCATCTCTTGATATTATTTTTAGTAAGCAAAAATGCTCATTTAGAAAAGAAGGATTTGGATACTTTCCAAAGAAAGGAAATAAACCAAACACAAAAACAATTTTTGTAAAAGCATGCAACAAATTTTGTTATAGATGACATGAAATTGGTCATTCACATGATACTTGTCTTTTAATGACTTTAACTCATTTTGATGCATGCTACATGCTTAAGAGGTCAAAGAAAGGATATGTGATAGCAAAATTTGTTGGAGCATCCATGTTAAATAAAAAGAAGAAACTATTTGGGTACCCAAAACTTTGATTGCTAACATCAAAGGACTCAAAATAGTTTGTGTCATGCCCCAAATTTCTTAATGTTTTAAAAGGTTTTTTAATTTCAAATTCCTATCATTTCATGTCATATACATATAGAGGCTACTAATAGGAGGAAGTAGAGTAGTTTGAATATATTTAAACAACCCCCTACATTTACTTAAAATTAGGTCAAAAGAGTTAAGTCACATAAAATGATAGAATCAACCTCTAAACCTAAAGTAAACCATATACCAAAGGAACTTATAAAGGCCATGAAAAATTTATGTAAACCTAATTACTAAATGTCTCACTAATTTAGGATTTAATTGCTAAAAAGAGCAATTTCAATTTAACCCTTAAATTATTATATCATGAAAAAGGAAAAGCCTTATTGAAATAAAAATAAAAGAGTTGAATTACAAAAAGACCCATGTAATGTAAAACTTGGTAAATATTATTATAAAAAGAACCCCTTAACTGAAGAAAATATTTATAAAAAGACCTTTTTCAAAGAAGTCCTCAAAAATAATTAAAATCTTGGAATTTAGGGATTCTATGCTTGGAATATTACCAAAATATTTTTAAAAATATATATAATGAAAAGTAAATTGATTAAGATACCCTCTTTTCAGAAAATTCCTATTTTCTATTGCAACCCTCAAGTTTTCATAAATTAAAAGGAGTCCTTGCATGTAATCTTGACTTTATTAGGGAAAAATTACCATTTTAAACCTGTTCAAATCACTAAAACTACAGTAAACTCCCTATAATACCCCCATTTACTTACCAGCCAGGTTTCATAAATTTGACACCTCATATGCCACCTCATGCTAAGCTTTTAACATAAGAAAAATACTGAAACCAGAAGAAAATAGTGCTAAAAATTCTAGAAACCTTCAGGCTGAAGTAATAGGGATATTTTAAACACTTTGACACGATCAAAATTCCAAAATTCCGTCTCCTGTAGCCTGTAGACACCCTTGTCAGTGGCTGGCATTGTCCAGACACGCCCAGAGCGCGCCCAGACAGTGTCATCGTGTCTCCAGCCGTGTCCCAGTGCATCGCCATCGTCAACGCCGAGCTCCAGTGATTCCCAGTGAGTTCCTTCTTGCCCAGTAGCATCCTTATGTTCCCCTACTACTCCCTGACCAGCCGCCGTGGCCGTATCGCCGCCGGCCACCGCTCCCGCCCTTAGACAGTATTTAAATAAAACTAGGGCTTCTCCATCCGGCCGCCGGAGACATGCGCCGGAGGATCCAACCGCGTCAACAGGATCGCCTCAACTCTAATTGCACATCGCTAAGTTTCAGGAGCTATCGTTTTGTGTAGGCCGAGTTCCTCGTGCGAGCTGCTGTGCGAGTCGCCGGCGACGCCGATCTCGATTTCGCCGTGCTGTGCTCGCCGTCGACCAATTCCTCTCGTATTAGCCATGTTCGGTGATGTCCAAACTTGGCTGCAGCATTTGATTGCTAAATGGAGGGCTCTGTTGTGCTGTCCACGACAACCCCTGCTGTTTTACCCCTGCTGCAAACCGGAGCTCATCGCCGTTCATCGCCGTGCACCCTCCAGCTAAACTTAGTTCATAAAACAGTGCCAAATCGCATTAGTTAACTCCAGCAACATCAAGTTTCATAAGCGCAACGCCAAATCCTGAATTGGATGTTTTACCCTTTGTTGCCGTGCCGCCTGTGTGCCGCCCGGTCACCGCCGGCCATCATCGCCGTCGACACCTTGTCCAACATGTTCGCTTTAACGTCCTGAGTATAATCCTCCACTACCTCGACTATCATTTCTGCACAGAATTGCCAAATATTGCTATGCCAAAACTATGTCCAGTACTTATGTCTTGCCGTGTTGCCACCGCACTTCTTCGCCGCCGTTCATCGCCGTCCGGCCATCTCAGTTCCCAAAACCACCACAAATAAGTTTCTGTTATCTACGCCTACCTCCCCGACATAGCTGGCGAAGCAAAACTCCAACAAATCGATCAAATACTCTAATTCCTAGAAATTGATAGCAGCCAGACATTCAGTTCACTGTGTCCAGGGATGTCTTTGCAAAAATCCTTGACTCTCTGGACTTTTCTGTGAAAAACACTTTGTGAAATAGTTACCTTACTATACTATGCATCAAATGCTTGAATCAAAACCTTTTTTGTCCACTGGAAACCTTCTAAATTATGTCAATGCCATTCTTGGACACTGTCAGTCTATGTCAGCCAGTGACATTGGGTCAAATTGACCACTTCTGGTTGTGAAAATTGAAGGACACTTTGTTCACTAAGCTTGTAGAGCCATGTTCTGCATTTTCTTCAGCTGTCATATTGCCAGAAAACTCCATCTCGACCTATTTCCAGTTTTGTCATGTTATTCGTCGACGTGTTCACATTCAATCTAGAATTTAACTCCACCCTAGTATTTCAACCACTCAACCAAAGCCCTAGTTATGTTTTAATATTTGAGCCTCGACTAAAATCCTAAAAAGCCAACCTAAGCCTTGTCGACCTATGTCCAATGTCGCTTTCATCGACATGCCTATGTCGTTTGCAACCCTAGGGCTCTCAAATCAAAAATCCGTTCGCGTCACTGCTCATGCTTTAATATTTGTAGCTTCCCTGTAAAATTTGACCCTAATCCGAAGCCATTTGAACTATGTTTCTATAGCGAGTCTATGCATTCTAATTAATCCGAAACCCTAATTAGTGCAAAACCCAATGCAATTGCATGAAGATTTACATTTCTGCATTTCGTATTTATATTTCTATGTTTTGGGTGTATTTTAGTATATTAATACAAGGGTTTTGTACCTTTTGTTGGATTATTGCTACGGTGTATGTCCAGAAGACGAAGTTCCTGAAACTCAAGAACAAGAGGTTGACCCGACTATCACAGAACCGACGATTTCAGACTCAGGCAAGCTTCAGATCCTTGATCATATTGTTGAACCATATTTCTAAACTACTTATTTTGATGATGGATATATATATATATATATATATATATATATATATATATATATATATATATAAAAGTATTATTATTCATTAAGAAAAAGTATTTTTAATAATCTTGTGTAGTTATCGACCTAACTTGAGTAGCCATCCTTGATTGCTTAAACAAAGAATTTCTTGAAGCCCTAGAATACAATTACGTGATAAGTCATTAATATATAAGGGTAGAATTATAGTGAGGAATGGCTCGCTAGAGTATAAAGGAATTGTTCTTAAAAGTCTAGTCGCATGTGAAAGACTATTAATGGAATGACGGATAGGAGTCAATTGTGACTTGACTCATATGGGAAGAAGGGATAATAGCTTACATGCTAATAATGACATAACAAATTGTGCTAAACAGCCATGGGCATGTTTATGTGCCAACCACACGATCAAGAAATTGAACTCGGTCAGTAAACTACTAAGTATCGATTTTATCTCTGTATGGTGGTCGTTCTCATTCAGGCTCCAAACTTGAGAGGTTTGGATGACTCTTTCTAAGTTTAATTGTCTAAACTTATGGCTTGAATGGGTGAGGGAGAGATGTGAGGGGAGAGTTCGTGCGGTTACTCTGACCTTGAGTAACTCGTGAATACTGGGTGTGAGGGTACTCCTCGCTGAGGGTACCTCACAATGACAAGAACAACCAGTGTGGTCGAATTGTCGGTCAGGAATATAATTAATACGATGTTATTAAAAGCCTTGTCTCCTCAATCTAGTCGCATGCAATAATGTTCGTGTAATTGGCCTGACTGGGAAGATTGATGGACTCATGTGGATAAAGCGGTGCCCCTCTGTAGAGTGTCAAAAAGTATTCGAATACTCTGTACCTCCGGATAGGGATATACCATGGGTAGTAATTGTATAACACAATAGTTTTGGGATATTGAGTTAAAACAAAAAGGGGCAAACGAGGGTGTGTTGCCCGAATTCCACACTTTAGTCGTTAAAAATGCTTTGTATAGTTAACTCGTTAAATACCTGCTCTTCAATTTATCTTAGTAATGTAATTGTGAAATTTAATATTCTATGCTGCATAAACCATTTATTTGCTCAACCTCTGACATGGTAAGAACAAATTCTTATGCTGAGACTTGCTGAGTACTCTTGTACTCACTCTTGTCGTTCTACTCAGTGGACCCTTTAATTGAAGATGAAAATCCTAATCCAGAAGAAGAGCCGGAGTTTCTGGAAGACTTTGATTTCGACCTTTGGATCTAAGGTCGCGAATCCCGGATGAGCTCGACTGTGGTGCCTACTGCTCTTTCACAAAAATAAAAATGATCTCGAAAACTTTATATTGGCCTGGTTGGTCATTATTGTAAATTATGGCATGATGCCTCTGTCACAATATTACTCTTTCTATATGTATAATTAAGTTGTGCTTTTTTGAGTTGTGATTGTGATACAAATGCTGTAAGCAACCCATCCTGGGCGGTTGCTACGGGCCCAATATCGGGGCTCTGATAGTTTGGGTACCTAAACAAACTTGATTTTTTTGTTTTTGTAGGTGAACTATAAGACCGGTGGAAAACATTGAGTGCTAGATAGTGGATGCATCGAACATATGATCGGTAACAAAAAGTTGTTCACCTAATTGGAAGATAGTTCAAGTGAAGACTAAAAGATCACTTTTGGCGGAAATCGTTAAGGAAATGTGGTAGGCTTGAGTAAAATCGCTATATCTCATGGTATTTCAATTTTAAATGTTTTACTTATTGAATCATTGAGTTTTAATTTGTTATCCGTTGCACAAATTTGTGATCTTGGATTTCGTTGTATATTTTCTCCTAAAAATATTTTAGTTGAAAGTTTAAAAGATAACTCTTTGATCTTCAAAGATTTTCGTTTTGGAAATCTTTATGTTGTTGATTTCAACTCAAAAGATGCATCTCTTTCGACATGTCTCGTTTCTCAAACATCGAAGGGTTGGTTTTGGCATAAAAGACTTGCATATGTTGGAATGCATCAACTTAAAAATCTTTTAAAACATGATTTGGTAGTTGGCTTGAATGATATGAATTTTGAAAAAGACAAACCTTGTAGTGCTTCTTAAGCGGGTAAGCAAGTAGCTATTTCACATCCGACCAAGCACATTTTTTCAACTTGCAAACCGTTGGAACTTTTGCATATGGATTTGTTCGGCCCTGCTGAACATCAAAGTATTGGAGGAAATAGTTTTTGCTATGTTATTGTTGATGATTTCTCCAGATTTACTTGAGTGTTTTTTCTTATCTCACAAATCTGAAACCCTATCTTGTTTTGAGAGATTTGCAAAAAGATCTGAAAAGGAATTTGAGCTCTCCATCAAGAAAATCCGTAGTGATCATGATGGAGAATTTCAAAATTCTGATTTTATTGACTTTTGTGATGAGTCCAGAATCAAACATGAATTCTCTGTGCTCTACACACCGCAACAAAATGGTGTTGTAGAACGGAAGAATCGTATATTGATTGAAATGACTAGAACAATGCTCGATCAGTACAGGAGGCCTACCCGGTTTTGGGCAGAGGCAGTTTACACAACATGTTATGCCATCAATCATCTTTATACCCATCCACTTTTGAACAAAACTCCTTATGAACTGATTATAGGGAGAAAACCAAACATTTCATATTTTCGAGTCTTTGGTTGCAAATGTTATATTCTTAAAAAGCACATGCATCTTAGAAAATTTCAAAGATGAGTTGACAAGGGTTTTTTAGTTGGCTATGCATCCATTAGTAAAGCTTATTGGGTTTTCAACACTACAACAGAATACATCGAAGAATCATGCAATGTAGAATTTGATGAATCTAACGGCTCTCAAGGAGAGCATGAGGATTTTGATGATGTAGGCAACAGTGGCTTGCGAGAAGTTATGAAGGAGACGACCATTAGTGATATCAAACGCAAAAATGAAGAACAAAAGTCACCTGATCGAAAGGATAAATCACCTATGACCACTCAAGCAAATGTTGCTCGAGAGCCCGCGACCACTCAGGATAATGTCGAGCATGGACATACGAGCACAAATACTGGTCAAGAAGATCTTGAACCAGAGACTGAAGAGAATGATGATCAAGTATCACCGAACCTGATACTTCATCAAACGTTCGCTAAAGATCACCCCCTGAATCAAATGTTGGGTGATGTTAGTAAGGGTGTTCAAACTCGCTCTCATATTGCTTTTTTTTGTGAACATTTTTCTTTTGTTTCTTCCTTAGAACCTAAACTTATAGATGAAGCACTTAGTGATCTGGATTGGATAAATGTCATGCATGAAAAACTAAATTAGTTTACTAGAAATAAAGTTTGGACATTAATAGAAAGACCTAAGGATCATAATGTGAATGGAACAAAATGGGTTTTAGAAATAAACAAGATGCGAATGGAGTAATAGTACGAAACAAAACTCATCTTGTTGCACAAGGATATTCTCAAGTTGAAGGTTTAGATTTTAGTGAAACTTTTGCACCCATAGCAAGATTAGAAGCTATTCACATTCTTCCTACGTTTGCATCAAATCTTAACATCAAGTTATTTCAAATGGATGTGAAAAGTGCATTTTTTAAATGGAGAAATATTCGAATTAGTGTTTGCCGAACAACCTCCCGGTTTTGAAGATTCAAATCTTCCAAATCATGTATACAAGCTCTCTAAGGCTCTTTATGGACTTAAACAAGCTCCTCGAGCTTGGTACGAACGTCTTAGAGATTTTTTTATTTCAAAAGATTTTAAAATTGGGAAGGTGGACACAACGCTATTTATAAAAGTGGTTGAAAAGATCTTTTTGTGTGTCAAATATACGTTGATGATATCATATTTGGGTTTACTAATGAATCCTTTTGTCATGAGTTTGGAGAAATGATGTCTAGGGAATTTGATATGTCGATGATTGGAGAGCTAAACTTCTTTCTTGGACTTCAAATCAAACAACTCAAGAACGGAATGTTCGTGAGTCAAAACTGAGTATGTGAAAGACTTACTCAAGCGCTTTGGGATGGAAGATACTAAAGCCATCAAAACTCCCATGGCCACCAATGGACATCTCGATATGAACAACAACGGAAAAGCCGTTGATTCTAAACTTTATTGATCTATGATTGGTAGTTTGTTTTATCTTACCGCATCTAGGTCCGACATTATGTTTAGTGTTTGCTTATGTGCTAGATTTCAATCGTCTCCTAGGGAATGTCATTTGATTGTTCTTGAAAGAATTCTTAGGTACTTGAAATACTATCCAAATATAGGACTTTGGTACCCTAAAAATGCAAATTTTGAATTAATTGATTACTCGAATTCGGATTATGTGGGTTGCAAAATTGATAGAAAAATACATTCGGTAGTTGTCAATTTTTGGGGAGATCACTAGTCTCTTGGTTATTTTAGAACCAAAATTTCGTAACTCTCTCCACCGCCGAAGTAGAATATGTTTCAGCGGGTAGTTGTTGTGCTCAAATTTTATGGTTCAAGAAAACCTTTTGGGTTTTGGAATTTCCTTTGAAAAAGTGTCATAAATATTACAAACAATCCGGTTCAACATTCTAGAACCAAGCATATTGATATTAGACACCATTTTATAAGAGTTCATATGGCAAAAGGGGATATTGATGTGAATTATATAAGAACTGGCATATAAGAGTTCATATGCCAAACCTTTCGATGAGACTAGATTTTGCTTTCTTAGAAGTGAATTGAATATTATTGATATATCAAATGCAAGTAAATTGTTTGTTTTGCTGTCCTCCCGCCTTTTTATGCTTGATTTCAAAGGGGGAGAGATTGTGGAGAGCTTCTGTATCTAGATGACATTATTGATCGTTTATATGCTTGTTGTTTATTCATTGTGGACTCTCAAATGACTCATATGTGTATTTATATATACATACATTCATGGGGAGTTCTTGTATATCTAATGTCTATGCATACACTTAGGGGGAGTTATTAAATTTAATTCGTTTTCAACACTTGTTGTCATCAATCATCAAAAAGGGGAAGATTGTTGCATCGAGGCCCTTTTTGGTTGACTTTGATTATTGATGACATTAAGTGTCTTGGACTAACTGTGTCTTTAAGCTATTTGTATGCAGAGATATTTCTGTAAAGTTTGCAAGTGATCCGGGAGGATTTGTAGGTCACAAGGGCAAGGTCGCAGTGTCGTCCGAGGTCGCAGTCCAAGGCCGTGAGCCAAGGCGCAAGCGCAAGGTCGGCAAGAAGAAAGTAGCAAAGACCTAAGGTAAGTGCTGGTTTATTGTATCGGTCTTGGTGTTTGGAGTATTGACCGGATTATAGAAGTTCTTTTTAGTTTAACCGTACTATTAAGAGGGGTTGCGAAATCTCTTTTAGTCCGACAAAATCTGAGAAACTCTTAGATCATATATTGCATTCGCATTCATTCATATTCTTGGTCAAAATCTGGGAAAAATATTTAAATTTCAAAGAGGGACTGAAATTGGTCATTCGAACACTGTTCATTTGACCAGATATTGTTTATTCGACCAGACACTGTTCATTCGACCAAATATTGCAATGGCTATTTACTAGTCGTTAGAGGTCGAAGCTGGCTGCTAGCTGTAATGATTTCTTTCCTTCTCGACCATAATGACTAGCTGAGAGGTTGGGCTATATATATATATGTATGTTTTGAGTAGTATTTTGAACACATCTCGGGCTACATTCACATATACACCTTTGAGCAGTTTCTGTACACATTTTGAGCAGTCTTTGAGCAGTTTTATAAACACTTTTGAGCAGATTTTTGATCAGTTTTATAAACATTTTTGAGCAAATTTTTGATCAGTTTTTATAAAAGTTTTTGAGCAGATCTTTATCAGTTTTTATAAACACTTTTGAGCAGATTTTGATCAGTTTTTATAAACACTTTTGAGCAGATTTCTCTACTGTTTCGAGCAGTTTTTAAAACACTTTTGAGCAGATTTCTATACATTTTCGAGCAGTGTTTTTAAAACAATTTTTGAGTAGATTTCTACATATTGATGAGCCATATTCATATATACACTTGAGTAGATTTCTACATATTCACCTTTCCAGAGTGGAGATGGAGCAACCCTAGTGGAAATATCCTTCGTGGATATTGAAGGAAGGCTCATTCATTTGAGTGATTCAACGAGGAGTAGGAGAGATCAGACGAGTATCCGAAACCTTGGGATACATCGTTGTGTTTGTTTCTCTTCCTCTCATTTTATTTGTGCAATCTATTTGTTTAATTGATTCAGTTTTATTTGCTCTTAGCCCTTTTAGCCTTTAATTTGCCAAAATTTTTAAAGCCACCTATTCATCCCTCTCTAGTCGGCATTCTCGATCCTACACTAATCAAGCCGCCCATTGTCTAGATAAAATATATCTATTAATGAGAGGAGATGTTTTGTTTGCTACAGATACCCACCACACTGTATTGTTTCAATTGTGGGTATCAATTGTAACTTGTCCTCTATCAATGATATGAGCTAAGCTGCTGACAAGGATTAATCATTCAGAACTAATCAAGTCATAAATGATTAAGATCCGTCCTGATAAAAAAACTATTTGACTATGAACAATTCTGGTTGAATAGCATCCGAAGCACTCTGTGACAAGATCGCAACCAATTACTCTTAAGACAATCGACCTCGACTAGAAGTCTGCAAAACTAGTCGAACCGTTTGTGGTCATGAGTCTACTGGTCATGATCGAAAGTCCATTGGTTAAAATCGTGTAAATATCCCCATCATTACCATACTGAGCAGTTTAAACACGATCTTCAAAAACCACTAGTAGTGGAGGTAATTGACAATTACTGTCTCGAGCAAAATGGCTCATGTACATCTATAAATAGCACATTTTTGTCAAAATAAAGGATGAAATTTTATGGAATACATACAATACATGACATAGACTTTTTACTCGATCATTCAAGGATCTGAACCTATATAAAAATTCTCTATGTCCCTCTCATTGTTTTGATACCTTTAATTTTTCTCTTACAAATCCGACGATCGACTTTCTGATCGTCGACAGCCGCGCTTGCAGCTTGAATTTCAAAAAGAAAATGTTTGGATAACTCTACCCTGGGAACTCAGATTAGTTAGAGTGCAGTATAAATTGCACATGTATACATACTATTCCATCAAAACTCAATTTTTCAGGTTAACTATCGTGGAAAAAGGAGAAGATAGATTTTTTTTTTATTTTAGATCATTAGTTTATCTGGATTGTTTAATCTATGATTAGACAATCCCAGATGGACATGTGCAAGAAGAGGAAAGTGTGGCTAGAAAAAAATTCTATAAGAGTGAATTTTATGTGAGAAACAAAAGATTTATTTGTTGTCTATTATATTATATGATTTAGCGGTACAGACATAATTGTGATTCATATCAGATTAAATATGTAATTTATATAAGTAATAGTATTTAGATTTCAACCAGCAAGTTTCATGGAACTACATGAGGCCTGTCTTATGAGGAGAAATTGCAAAAAGAAAAAGAAAATTCTATGTTCGACCTTATTTGCAATATTATCCCTTTTAAAAAGTAATTATTTCACTTCAAACCAAGTAATCTATTCCCATCCTAGTTATCTATGAAACTACCGGGCAATCATTGAGCTCAGCCCAGCTTTAGGTTGGGTTTATGGTCCCATCAATCTTGGTCTGACCTAATTTGGTCAAATATATTCAAGTCCCTCCATAAAATTAGCAAACTATGTTCGATAAATTGTTTTTGAAATGTTATTGTAAATAAAATTCTATTTATTCCGTGAAATAAAAATTATTATTTATTTCGTGGTAGCTTGATAGTAATCTAGTGTGTTATAGATAGTAGTGAAATGCGACTCTCGACACCGTGACACCAGTGAATTGGTCACCATTGCCTCATCGAAGGAGGCGGCGACGTAGTTCCGTGTGCTCGTTGGCCGCAACTATAGAGACCACCTTCTGGCACTTTGTGACCAAAATCTAAAGCGGTGCGGCATCCAAAATCTGATCCATATTTCAACATACTATACTTAATCTTCAATATGATCAACATAACTTAACTTGACCAAATCAGATCCACTTTGTGACCTAGCTCTCACACCATCTTGATTTTTATGTGAATACTAATTGTTGGTGGACAAAAATCGTGCACACATTTCATTGATAATCATGAAAATATATAGTATAGAGTGTATAATTGATTAAAGCTAAATAACCAAAAATGATTAAAATACATATCAGAAATAGCATAGTAAATTATGACAAGTACGATCTCCTTTAATAGTGTAGACTCATGAGGCATACATGATAGTGTAGCAACTGGTTGTAACCGACACAACTCAAGCGGTGCTCACGGCGTCCATGAACTCCTCGTCGGCGACGAGCCTCGCGAGCGCTTCCGGAGGAAGGCACACCTCCAGCGCCATGCTCCCTCCGCCGTCCGGCCCCTCGTATACCGTCGCCTTGCCGTCCACCTTGTTCCCGGCGCCGCTCCTGACGGCCACCGGCTTCCCCCACCCGAAGTCGTTGCCGTACACGTCGAACCGCGGCGAGCTCCCGGTATAGACCACCGCGGAGTTCGAATTCTCCAGAATCTTTGGGAACTGTGGCTCTCGATGCCAACAAGCCAGTGAATCTCTCAAGGCTGCCTCGTCGAACGAGGCCACGGTCCGGTTCAGGAGCCATGCCGTCCACCCTAGCCCCTTCTCCAAGATCTCGCCGGCTGTGGACGTCGCCGTGCCGATCTCCACGGCGTTGCCAAGGTAACCCTGAGGTATACCCTTCACCCGCCCGCGGCAACCGACAAGCACGTGGTATGACGTCGCCTGCGCCGGCGCGAGGCCCCGGGCACGTGACATCGACCGCCAGAGGTGAGCGAGAAGCGACTGAAGCGAGGAGATGGCGGCGGTGGCCGTGCCTTCCATCTCGGCGTTCGCCCTTGCCTTCAGCTTCTTTACGCTCTCCGCGGAGAAAGGGAAGAAGCATTCCTGCACCGGCCGGTGCTCCCACCGCTTGACGATGTGCTCCAGCTTGCCGAACGGCAGAGCGATTGGCACGGGGTAGGTGTCCAGGAACCACCTCTCGAGCACCGGCGGTGGAGTGGAAATCTTTCGGTGGTCAGTGTCACCACTTCGACTGATCTCCGACCAGGTGTTGAACAGGTGCCAGAAGGTTGTGCCGTCGGCGACACCGTGATTGAGCGACATGGCGACGAAGACGCCGTCGGCGAGCTCGGTGACCTGCAAGGCAACGACGGGGCCGGAGTTCGCGATGACGTCCGTCCCGAGCAGCCCGTTCAGAGGGAAGAACGACCCTACCACCTTCGGAATGTACAACGGCGCGGCGATGTCGGCGACGGTGACGCCTGGCGCCACTGCGTGGATGAACTCGGTGCCTTCGTCGCCGCAGCGTAACGAAACCGTGATGGTTTTGTCGCTGCTCTCCGCGACGGCGAGGCGGCCAGCTAACGGGTAGAAGCGGGCGAGGGCGCTGGCGAAGGAGGATGCAAGGTGATCGACGAGGTGTTCGCCTCCCGGTGGCGTGTGAGGCCTGGGTAAGAGGATGCCCTTCTGGATGTAATCCACGGTGATCATTCGGAGGTCCCACGGTGTCAAGTGGACAGTGTCGGCCTCCGACGGCGTCTCGCGGCTCGGCGACGACGGCGCCGGCCGGACCATGCGCCGGGACATGATTTGGACGCCTTCCATTTTGTCGGGTGGCCTGGATGAGGATTGGGTGGCCTGGATGAGGATGAACAGAGCTATTAGATTCGATCTTATCAGTAATTGGATGTGTTTGTTGGAGACATACTCATGTCCAAGAAGTTGCTACCGACGGTGCAGGCATTCACGTGTACAGAAACGAAATAAACGTGTCGTGTAAGGCTCTCACAGTACTAGCTTCTCCTTGGGAGTCACTTGAGAAGAATATTATTTGTCATGTGAGCGAAGGGCCTCCATAAAAAATTTTTTGTTTACAAAGGCACTAGAGTCTCTCTCTCCAATCCAAAAACTCTTTGGTAGGCCCCATGTATAAAATATCTAATTTAATTTTTTGCATCACAATGTTGATTAAATAATTGATACGAATAAATTAAAAAATGTAAGACAATAATTCCAACATATAAAAATTTAACTTGCGGATCGAAAATTCGACATAACGAAAATAAATATTTTGAAGAACGGATTCGGAGAGAGCGCATACATCCTGTCCACAATGTTCTTTGTGTTGCCGAGGCGACAGTATCCACCTTCCTCCGTACCAACCGCCTCCCGAGCCTCTCTTGGATTTACTTACTTCCAACGACACTTCTCTCGCTTCCCACTTCTTCAAACATATTAGGCAATACAATTCTATGTTTTCCATGACATCAATAGACACCAATATTTTGACTTCAATTAATGATGGTCGTGGCCTTTATGTATTTAAGATCAGTGGCCAGATGTCATCGTATTGGCTCTCTTTTACCTACAGAAGGTTCTGCACCGACATATGCACAGCTTTACATCTTTGACACTGAACATGAGGTTGCTAACCGGATGGGTGTTGCTTCTTCATTTGGGGATACTCGATTCGAGCCTAATCAGGAATTGGTTCGCCTTCTTATTAACATGCTGAATATACACAACCCCATTGTCAGATTATTTAGGACAGCACGTGATAGATTCCCTGCAGGATCACCTGACCACTATTCTATTAGGATATTTGCAAAGTCCAATGCACATGGTGATGTGTATAGCGCACCTGTTGCATTCGAAGTTGTTGGTTTGCTGATAGACGATGCGGACATTACAGATGCTGGTAGAGACATCATTATTGAGGATCGAGCATTGACGCTGCAGCACATTAGTGAGACCCATTGTAAATTTATGGCTATGCAGTACCCCATTCTATTCCCATATGGTGAAGATGGTCATCACCAAGAGCTTTCATATCAGTTTTCTCACCGTTGTACTTCGATACACCGAAAGTCTGTCACAATGGCAGAATATTATTCATATAGATTACACGACAAGGTTTCTGATTTCAATACGCCTCTGCGTTGCAAAGCATTGACACAGACTTACATTGTTGATAGTTATTGCTGTAGGATCGGGAATGTCGACTAGAGGAGGGGGGGTGAATAGGAGGCTCTAAAACTTTTCAATTAAAAACAACTTTTGCAAATAATAAGAGCAAAAATAATATAGCATAAATAAAAGAAAGAGAAAAGAAGACAAATACAAGAATTTTTCCCGAGGTCTCGGAGACACGTCCGGTCTCCACTATTCCTCGTTGAAGCACTCAAATGAATGAATCTTGCTTCAATATCCACGGAGGATATTTCTCACTAGTGGTTGCTCCTTGTCCACTCCAGAAAGGCGAGCACCGATGCCTTTTACAATTATGCCGAGCCTCTTCAACAATCTTCGAAACAGAAGAGGTCAACGGCCACACCACCAAACCGTCTAGGTGAGGGCGTTCACCAAGAGTAATAAGCTGCAAGATCTCTTCTAGACCTCCAACAAATATTGAAAAACTTCTAAGGATACAAATGAATGCTCTCAGAAGATCTCTCTCAAAAGATCAAGATTTTAACACTTGGGCTTAAGTGTATATAAAATATATCTCTTGGTTCTTAAAAAAAACTGCTCAAAAATTGTTTATAAATAGTGATCAAAATCTGCTCAAATGTGTTTATAAAACTGATCAAAATGTGAACAGAAACTTCTCAAAAATCTGTTCAACTACTGTTTAAAAACTGCTCGAAAATGTGAACAGAAAATGCCCAAAAATAGTTTCAAAAACTGCTCAAAAATAGTAGAAAAAATCTACTCAAAAGTGTTTTAAAAACTGCTAAAAAATAGTAGCAAAAATTTGCTCAAAAGTATTTTAAGAACTGTTCAAAAACAGTAGTAAAAATCTGCTCAAATGTGTTTATAAAAACTGGTCAAAACAGTGGAGAAATCTACCCAAAAGTGTTTATAAAAAACTGATCAAAACAGTGGAGAAATCTGCCCAAAAGTATTTATAAAAAATTGATTAAAAACTACTCAAAAACTACTGAAAGACTCCTCAAAAGTGTATAGAAAATATAGCTCGAGATGTGTATGAGAATGTAGCTCAAGGATGATGTAAATACTGCTCAAAACACCTGTATTTATAGCCCAATCTCTCAGCTAGCCATTGTGATCGAAAAGGAAAGAAATCAGGCCAGCTAACAGCCAGCTTCGACCTCTAACGGCTAGTAAATAGGCATTGGAACCTCTGGTCGAATGAATAGTATTATTGGTCGTATGAACAATAACTGATCAAATGAACAGTACTTGAATAGTATCTGGTCAAATGAACAGTCCCGTGTGACCACTGGTCGAATGAACAGTACTACTAGTCGTACGAACAGTACCTGGTCAAAAAACAGCACTCGGATGACCAGTTTCAGTTCCTCTTTGAGATTCTTGACCAAGATTGAATGAATGCGAATGCAACATATCACCTAAGAGTTTCTCAGTTTTTGTCGGAAGTAAAAAAGATTTTGCAACCCCTCTTAATAGTACGGTTTAAACAAAAAAATAATTTCTTATAAAACCGGTCAACTCCAGACTCCAAGATCAGTACAATAAACAAGCACTTACCTTAGGTCTTTGCTGCTTCCTTCTTGGCGACCTTGTGCTTGCGATCTTGGTTCGTGATCTCGGGCGACCTTGGACGACACTGCGACCTCGCGCTTTGCGACCTTGTCTCGCGACCTTGCAACCTTGCGCCTTGCGACCTTTCTTGTTTTCACCTAATCTTATTGATTATACTTAAGGCAAATAGATTAGTTTAAGACACTTGTTGTCATTTATCATCAAAATCAAGATTAAGGGCCTAGAAACAACAATCTCTCCCTTTTTGATGATTGATGATAACAAGTGTTTAAATGAATAAAATTTAATAATGACTCCCCCTTAGTGTATGCATAGGTATTAGATATGTAAGAACTTCCCCTGAATGCATGCATATATAAATACACATATGAATTATTTGAGAGTCCACAAAAAATAAACAATGAGCACATAAACTATCAATAATGTTATACAAGAATCTCTTCCCAATCTCTCCCTAATCTCTCTCTAATCTCTCCCCCTTTGACATCAAGCATAAAAAGGTGGGACGACAACAAAGCAGATATTTAACTTGCATTTGATACATCAATAATATTCAATTCACTTCTAAGAAAGCAAAATCTAGTCTCATCTAAAGGTTTGGTGAAGATGTCTGCTAGCTGCAAGTCAGTTCTTATATAATTCTCATCTATGTCCCCTTTTGCCACATGATCTCTTATAAAATGGTGCCTAATATCAATATGCTTTGTTCTAGAATGTTGAACTGGATTGTTTGCAATCTTTATGGCACTTTCATTATCACACAGGAGTGGCACTTTTTCAAAAGAAATTCCATAAACCAAAAGAGTTTGCTTCATCCATAAATTTGAGCACAACAACTACCCGTTGAAACATATTCCGCTTCGGCGGTGGAGAGAGCTACAGAATTTTGTTTCTTAGATGACCAAGAGACTAGTGATCGCCCCAAAATCTGACAACTACCAGATGTGCTTTTTCTATCAATTTTGCACCCCACATAATCTGAATCTGAGTAACCAATTAATTCAAAGTTTGCATCTTTATAGTACCAAAGTCCTATATTGGGATAGCATTTCAAATACCTAAGGATTCTTTTAATAGCAATCAAATGAAATTCCTTAGGAGATGATTGAAATCTAGCACATAAGCAAACACCGAACATGATGTCGAGCCTAGATGCGATAAGATAGAGTAAACTACCAATCATAGATCGATAAAGTTTAGAATCAACCGCTTTTTCGTCGTTGTCCATATCGAGATGTCCATTTGTGGCCATGGGAGTTTTGATAGCTTTAGAATCTTCCATCCCAAAGTGCTTGAGCAAGTCCTTCACATACTTGGTTTGACTCACGAACGTTCCATTCTTGAGTTGCTTGATTTGTAGTCCAAGGAAGAAGTTTAGCTCTCCAATCATCGACATCTCAAATTCTCTAGACATCATTTTTCCAAACTCATGACAAAAAGATTCATTAGTGGATCCAAATATGATATCATCAACATATATTTGACACACAAAAAGGTCTTTTTCAATCACTTTTGTAAGTAGCGTTGTGTCTACCTTTCCAATGTTAAAACCTTTTGAAATGAGAAAGTCTCTAAGGCATTCATACCAAGCTCGAGGAGCTTGTTTAAGTCCATAAAGAGTCTTAGAGAGCTTGTATACATGATTTGGAAAATTTGAATCTTCAAAACCGGGAGGTTGTTCCACAAACACTAATTCGGATATTTCTCCATTTAAAAATGCACTTTTCGCATCCATTTGAAATAACTTGATGTTAAAATTTGATGCAAATGCAAGAAGAATGCGAATAGTTTCTAATCTTGCTACGGGTGCAAAAGTTTCACAAAAATCCAAACCTTCAACTTGAGAATATCTTTGTGCAACAAGACAAGCTTTGTTTCGTACTACTACTCCATTTTCATCTTGTTTATTTCTAAAAACCCATTTTGTTCCAATCACATTATGATCCTTAGGTCTTTCTACTAATGTCCAAACTTTGTTTCTAGTGAAATTATTTAGTTCTTCATGCATGGCATTTACCCAATTTGGATCACTAAGTGCTTCATCTATAAGTTTAGGTTCTAAGGAAGAAACAAAAGAATAATGTTCACAAAAAGAAGTAATACGAGATCGAGTTTGAACACCCTTACTCACATCACCCAAGATTTGATTCAGGGGGTGATCTTTGGCGAACGTTTGATGAAGTCGCGGGTTCTGTGATGCTTGATCATCATTCTCTTCAGTCTCTGGTTCAAGGTCTTCTCGACCAGTATTGTTGTGGGTGGTCGCAGGTTGAACAGCATCAGTATTTGTGGTCGCAGGTCCATGTTCGACATCAACTTGAGTGGTCGTGGGTGATTTATCCTTTCGACCATGTGACTTTTGTTCTTCATTTCTGGGTTTGATATCACCAATGGTCATCTCCTTCATAGCTTCCCTCAAGCCACTGTTGCCTACATCATCAAAATCCTCATGCTCTCCTTGAGAGCCATTAGATTCATCAAATTCTACATTGCATGATTCTTCAATGCATTCTGTTGTAGTGTTGAAAACCCGATAAGCTTTACTAGTGGATGAATAGCCAACTAGAAAACCCTCGTCAACACGTCTTTGAAATTTTCCAAGATGCATGTGTTTTTTAAGAATATAACATTTGCAACCAAAGACTCGAAAATATGAAATGTTTGGTTTTCTCCCTATGATCTGCTCATAAGGAGTTTTGTTCAGAAGCGGATGGGTATAAAGACGATTGATGGCATAACATGCTGTGTAAACTGCCTCTGTCCAAAACCGGGTAGGCCTCTTATACTCGTCAAGCATAGTTCTTGCCATTTCGATTAATGTCCGATTCTTCCGTTCTATAACACCATTTTGTTGAGGTGTGTAGGGCACAGAGAATTCATGTTTGATTCCAGACTCATCACAAAAATCAATAAAATCAGAATTTTGAAATTCTCCACCATGATCACTACGGATTTTCTTGATGGAGAGTTCAAATTCCTTTTCAGCTCTTTTTGCAAATCTTTTAAAACAAGAGGAAGTTTCAGATTTGTTAGCTAAGAAAAACACCCAAGTAAAGCTGGAGAAATCATTAACAATAACATAGCAAAAACTATTTCCTCCAATACTTTGATGTTCAGCAGGGGCGAACAAATCCATATGCAAAAGTTCCAATGGTTTGCAGGTTGAAAGAATGCGCTTGGTTGGATGTGAAGTAGCAACTTGCTTGCCCGCTTGACAAGCGCTACAAGGTTTGTCCTTTTCAAAAATCACATCCTTCAAGCCAACAACCAAATCACGTTTTAAAAGTTTTTTAAGTTGATGCATTCCAACATGTGCAAGTCTTCTATGCCATAGCCAATCTTTTGAGGTTTGAGAGACAAGGCATGTTGAAAGAGATGCATCTTTAGAGTGAAAATCAACAAGATAAAGATTTCCAAAACGAAAGCCTTTGAAAATCAAAGAATTATCTTTTAAATTTTCAACCAAAACTTCTTTAGGATAAAAAATGCAACAAAATCCAAGATCACAAATTTGTGCAACGGAAAGCAAATTAAAATTAAGAGATTTAACAAGTAAAACATTCGAAATTGAAAGATCATTGGATATTGCAATTTTACCCAAGCCTACCACATTTCCTTGGCGATTGTCACCAAAAGTGATCTTCTGGTTTTCGCTTGAGTTATCTTCTAATGAGGTGAAGAACTTTTTGTTATCGGTCATATGTTCAGAGCAACCGCTATCTAGCACCCAATGTTTTCCACTGGTCTTGTAGTTCACCTGCATAAACAAAAAAAAATCAAGTCCTTTTAGGTACCCAAACTCTTTTGGGTCCTTCAATGTTAGCAATCAAAGCTTTGGGCACTCAGATTGATTTCTTCTTTTTATTTAGCATGGGTGCACCAACAAACTTTGCTATAGCATATCTTTTCTTCGACCTTTGAAGCATGTAGCAAGTATCAAAATAGTTTGAAGTCATTAAAGGACAAGCTTCATGTGAATGACCAATTTCATGGCATTTAAAGCAAAATGTGTTGCATGCTTTTACAAAAATGGTTTTTGCATTTAGTTTCTTTCCTTTCTTTGGAAAGTATCCAAGTCTTTTTTTTTTTTTTTCTAAATGAGCATTTTTGTTTGCTAAGAATGAGATCAAGAGATACTTTTCCTTTGTAGCAATTTTCTAATCCTTTCCAAGTTTCTCAATTTGTGCTTTAAGTTCATTATTTTCATTCAAAATTATTTCATTAGAAGCACATGGTATATCGTGACAACTGGTAGGAATAGCATTAGAAGGAGTATCATCTAGATCATATGAAATGGCTACATCTACCTTAGATGGAGCATTTGTAATATCTTTAATGAGAAGACTTTTATATAACTCTTTTAATTCTGAGTATTTAGTGCGTAAGGAAGAATGCTCTTCTTTAAGCGCTCTATACTTCTTTTTGGTAATTCCGAAAACTTCATTCAATTCAGTGATCATTTCAACAAGTTCATCATATGAAGGGTCATTGGAATGTACCTTTTCATCACCTTTGGCCATAAGACAAAGAGATGGACTAGTCGAAATATTGCCTAGAGCAAGTCCGGCCAGCTTCTTGGAGCAAGCTCCTTCATCGTCGGAGCTCTCTCCTCCAAACATCCATTTTCCGAAGCAGACTTCTTTGGTTGCACCATTATTCTTCTTGAAGAATTTCTTCTTCTTGTCCCAAGTCTTGTTCTTGTTTGGACATCTTGAGGCTATATGTCCCTTTTCGTGACATCCGTAGCATATGATGTCCTTGAAGTTCGATTGCTTTGGCCCCTTTGGTCGTGTGTCGATATTGACTCCTTTTTTGTGTAACCTGCGAATAAGTTTTTGAGTGGTCTTTACCATAAGAGCTAGATCTTCGTCGGAGGAGTCATCGCTTGAGTCATTTTTGGAGCCGGCTTTGAAAGCCAACGCCTTCTTTTTCGTCTCTGAAGGTTCGGCCGCTTCCTTCTTCTCCTTTCGATGCATCTCATGGGTGATGAGGTTCCCATAGAGATCAGTAGGCGTGGTGGTTGACAGGTCGGAGTTGGTGAGAACCGTTACTAAAGTGTCAAAACTTTTTGGAATAGCCATGAGCATTTTTCTCACAATATTGATGTCAGTAAAAACAATTCCTAGCCCCTTGAGTTCATTCACAATATTGTTCTACCGAGTAAACATGGAATCCACAGACTTGGTTGACGACATGGTGAATGTCTCGTATCGTTGCCTCACCATGAGCAACTTTGCCTCTTTGACTTTAGTAGTGCCCTCACATATTTCTTCGAGGGTGGTCCAAACCTTGTGAGTGGTGGTAAGATTGCTCACCCGATTGAACTCATTTAAAGACAACCTAGCAAAGAGAGCATTTTTAGAACGGGCGTTTAAGTGTAGTTTTCTCCTGTTGTCATCGGAGTGACTTGCCGGATCATCCGAAGGAGTAAAACCAAGCTTAACAATGTCCCAAACATCAAGCCCCATGGCCTCTAGAAATACCGACATGCGCACTTTTGAATAAGGATAGTTAGTCCCATCAAAAATAGGCGCACGACCGGTATGACAGAGAGAAAAACCCTCATTTGACGTCATCCTCACTCTAGGCGGTAAAGCCTAATTAATCGAGAGACGAAGCTCTGATACCACATGTAGGATCGAGGATGCAGACTAGAGGGGGGTGAATAGGAGGGTCTAAAACTTTTCAATTAAAAACAACTTTTGCAAAGAATAAGAGCAAAAATAATATAGCATAAATAAAAGAAAGAGAGAAGAAGACAAACACAAGAATTTTTCCCGAGGTCTTAGAGACACGCTCGGTCTCCACTACTCCTCGTTGAAGCACTCAAATGAATGTCTTGCTTCAATATCTACGAAGGATATTTCTCACTAGTGGTTGCTCCTTGTCCACTCCAGAAAGGCAAGCACCGATGCCTTTTACAATTATGCCGAGCCTCTTCAACAATCTTTGAAACAGAAGAGGTCAACGGCCACACCACCAAACCGTCTAGGTGAGGGCGTTCACCAAGAGTAATAAACTGCAAGATCTCTTCTAGACCTCCAACAAATACTAAGAAACTTGTAAGGATGCAAATGATGCAAATGAATGCTCTCAGAAGATCTCTCTCAATCACACTGAATGATACTTGATCAAAAGATCAAGATTTTAGCACTTGGCCTTAAGTGTATATAAAATATATCTCTTGGTTCTTAAAAAACTGCTCAAAAATTGTTTATAAATAGTGATCAAAATCTGCTCAAATGTGTTTATAAAACTGATCAAAATGTGAATAGAAACTTCTGAAAAAATTTGTTCAACCACTGTTTAAAAACTGCTCGAAAATATGAACAGAAACTGCTCAAAAATGGTTTCAAAAACTACTCAAAAACAGTAGAAAAAATCTACTCAAAAGTGTTTTAAAAACTGCTCAAAAACAGTAGCAAAAATATGCTCAAAAGTGTTTTAAGAACTGCTCAAAAACAGTAGCAAAAATCTGCTCAAAAGTATTTTAAGAACTGTTCAAAAACAGTAGCAAAAATATGCTCAAAGGTGTTTATAAAAACTGGTCAAAACAGTGGAGAAATCTACCCAAAAGTGTTTATAAAAAACTGATCAAAACAGTGGAGAAATCTGCCCAAAAGTATTTATAAAAAAACTGATCAAAAACTATTCAAAAACTGCTCAAAGACTCCTCAAAAGTGTATAGAAAATATAGCTCAAGATGTGTATGAGAATGTGGCTCAAGGATGATGTAAATACTGCTCAAAACACCTGTATTTATAGCCCAACCTCTCAGCTAGTCATTGTGGTCGAAAAGAAAAAAAATCAGGCCAGCTAACAGCCAGTTTCGACCTCTAACAGCTAGTAAATAGCCATTGGAACTTCTGGTCGAATGAACAGTATTTACTGGTTGAATGAATAGTGTTATTGGTTGTATGAACAGTAACTGAACAAATGAATAGTACTTGAATAGTGTTTGGTCAAATGAACAGTCTCGTGTGACCACTGGTCGATGAACAGTACTACTGGTCGTATGAACAGTACCTGGTAAAAAAACAGCACTCAGATGACCAGTTTCAGTTCCTCTTTGAGATTCTTGACCAAGATTGAATGAATGCGAATGCAACATATGACCTAAGAGTTTCTCAGTTTTTGTCGGAACTAAAAAAGATTTTGCAGCCCCTCTTAATAGTACGGTTTAAACAAAAAAGAATTTCTTATAAAACCAGTCAAACTCCAGACTCCAAGACCAGTACAATAAACAAGTACTTACCTTAGGTCTTTGCTGCTTTCTTCTTGGCGACCTTGTGCTTGCGATCTTGGTTCGCGATCTCGGGCGACCTTAGACGACACTACGACCTCGCACTTTGCAACCTTGCGCCTTGCGACCTTTCTTCTTTTAACCTAATCTTATTGATTATACTTAAGGCAAATAGATTAGTTTAAGACACTTATTGTCATTTATCATCAAAATCAAGATTAATGGTCTAGAAATAACAATTGCTGCATTGAAGAAGCTCGCCTAACTTACTATAGAAAGAAGGCTTTCCAAAACAAGTATAGAGCAAGCTCATACAAGTCTTTAGTTGATTCTGTTAGTACAGGCCTCACTTCTGCTTCCTCCATTGGTCAGCGTATTATTCTTTCGTCATCATTCACTGGTGGTCCTCGCTACCTATACCAAAACTATCAAGATTGTGTGGCTGTTTGTGAAAAATATGGGTGCCCGGATTTATTCATAACATTTACATGCAACGCATCGTGGGTAGAAATAGCGGATGCTTTACATTATATACCGCATCAGCGTTCATCAGATAGAGCAGATCTGACTGATAGAGTTTTCAAGATGAAGTTGAATATGCTTATCGATGATATCAAGAAAAAACACTTTTTTGGTCCTATAAATGCAGGTCATGTTTCTATAAGTGCACTTTTTGTTCCTCATTCGCGTCCACTGTTGCTAGCAATGATCAATACTATCACCTACTTGCTAAATTTATCTATTCTCTTCTCTTTTGATGTTTTGTAGTGGTTTACATCGTTGAATTTCAGAAGCGTGGCCTTCCGCATGTCTACATTATCATATGGCTTCAAAAAACATCCGCATTGACTGTTGTCCAAATTGACTCAATGATCTCTGCTCAGCTGCCAGATCCTATTCTTGACCCAATTGGATATAAGGCTGTTACAACTTTCATGATGCATGGTCCGTGTGGAGCTGTGAATCCATAGTCCCTTTGCATGTCCCAAGGAAAATGCTCTAAATCTTATCCTAAAGCTTTTTGTGCCCAAACCACTCTATTACAGAATGGTCGTGCACAATATGCTCATCCAGATAATGGCATCATTGCTTTGGTTGATGGAATACATCTTGATAGCCGATTTGTGGTGCCGCACAATGTTGACCTTCTTGTGAAATATCAGGCTCACATAAATATGGAACGGGTCAATCATGATGGCATGCACAGATATCTCTTTAAATATATTGCAAAAGGCTTTGATTCTGCTAAGATAGGATTTTCCCAGCCTACTTCCAGTCAAAATATGCAGCCTATTAATGAGATCAAAAACTATTTAAATTGTCGTTGTATTACCCCCAGCGAAGCATCTTGGCGCTTGCTGCAATATGATATACATCACACGGATCCTTCTGTTGAGCGCCTTCCTATTCATCTTCCTTTCTTAAATAGCGTTGTTTTTACAGAGGATGATGATCTTGAGCAATTACTTGACAATCCCGCCAATGCAATCACAAAATTAACTGCTTGGTTTGATGCAAATTGTCAATACCCCACAACTCATCAGACAACATATGCCCAGTTTCCAGAATATTGGACATGGCACGTAGATAGTAAATCTTGGGCCCCTCGAAAGGCGTCTAGAAAGATTGGTCATCTTGCTCATGTTAGCCCAAATCAGAGCGAATTATATTACCTGCGGATGTTGCTCCATATTACCAAGGGTGCTACATCATTTTATGCGATACGAACTATTCAAGGCCATGAACATTCGACCTATAGAGCTGTGTTGGGGGAAAATATTAGCCATGCCAGAATCATCAACCTGGAACGGGGGAAGGATCTCCTCATTCCCGGGCTCGTCCCCCGGGTGAGGGAGAGGATTCACTCCCGGACCCGTCCTCCGGGCTAGGGGGTGCCCTCACTCCCGGACCCGTCCTTCGGGTAAGGGAGTGGCTTCTCCCGGAGCCCTCCTCCAGGCTAGGGAGTGCCTCACTCCCGGAGCGCCTCCTCCGGGTTAGGGAGCGCCTCACTCCCAGACCCCCTCCTCCGGGCTAGGGAGTGGCTGCTCCCAGAGCCCCTCCTCTGGGTTGGGGAGCGCCTCATTCCCGGGCTCATCCTCCGGGTGAGGGAGAGGATTCACTCCCGGACACGTCCTCTAGGCTCGGGAGTGTCTCACTCCCGGAGCCCCTCCTATGAGCTAGGGAGGGCCCTCACTCCCGGACCCGTCCTTCGGGTGAGGGAGTGGCTTCTCCCGGGCCCCCTCCTCCGGGCTAGGGAGTGGCTGCTCCCGGAGCCCCTCCTACGGGTTGGGGAGCGCCTCATTCCCGGGCTCATCCTCCGGGCGAAGGAGAGGATTCACTCCCAGACCCGTCCTTCGGGTGAGGGAGTGGCTTCTCCCGGAGCCCCTCCTCCGGGCTAGGGAGTGCCTCACTCCCGGACCCGTCCTCCGGGCTAGGGAGCGGCTGCTGCCGGAGCCCCTCCTCCGGGTTGGGGAGCACCTCATTCCCGGGCTCATCCTCCGGGTGAGGGAGAGGATTCACTCCCGGACCCGCCCTCCGGGCTAGGGAGTGCCTCACTCTCGGAGCTCCTCCTCCGAGCTGGGAAGTGCCCTCACTCCCAGACCCGTCCGTCGGGTGAGGGAGTGGCTTCTCCCGAGCCCCTCCTCCGGGCTAGGGAGTGCCTCACTCCCGGACCCGTCCTTCGGGCTGGGGAGCGCCACACTCCCGGACCCCCTCCTCCGGGCTAGGGAGCGGCTACTCTCGGAGCCCCTCCTCCAGGTTGGGGAGCGCCTCATTCCCGTGCTCATCCTCCAGGTGAGGGAGAGGATTGACTCCCGGACCCGTCCTCCTAGCTAGGGAGTGGCTGCTCTCGGAGCCCCTCCTCCGGGTTGGGGAGCACCTCATTCCCGGGCTCATCCTCCGGGTGAGGGAGAGGATTGACTCCCGGACCCGTCCTCCGGGTTAGGGAGTGCCTCACTTCCAAAGCCCCTCAGTCGGGCTAGGAAGTGCCCTCACTCCCGGACCCGTCCTTCGGGTGAGGGAGTGGCTTCTCCCGGAGCCCCTCCTCCGAGCTAGGAAGTGCCTCACTCCGGGAGCCCCTCTTCTGGGCTAGGGAGTGGCTGCTCCCGGAGCCCCTCCTCCGGGTTGGGGAGCGGCTCATTCCTGGGCTCGTCCTCCGGGTGAGGGAGAGGATTCACTCCCGGACCCATCCTCCGGGCTAGGGAGTGCCTCACTCCCGGAGCCCCTTCTCCGGGCTAGGGAGTGGCTGCTCCTGAAGCCCCTCCTCCGGGTTGGGGAGCGCCTAATTCCCGGGCTCATCCTCCGGGTGAGGTAGAGGATTCACTCTCGGACCCATCCTCCGGGCTAGGGAGTGCCTCACTCCCGGACCTGTCCTTCGAGTGAGGGAGTGGCTTCTTCGGGGGCCCCCTCCTCCGGGCCAGGGAGTGCCTCACTCCCAGACTCGTCCTTCGAGTGAGGGAGTGGCTTCTCCCGAGGCCCCCTCCTCCGGGCCATGGAGTGCCTCACTCCCGGAGCCCCTTCTCCTGGTTAGGGAATGGCTCGGTTTCACCCCCGGACCTTTGTAGCTTCTAGGCCCCTAAAGAGTGTTTTAATAATTAATGACAACTACAAATGCTACACTAACGTTACCTGCCTAGTTGTGTCAAGAAGAGACTTAAAAGACAGGTTAATGAAAGGCGAAGAAAGAGCCTCATGATGAAGAAAGGGCATTGATCAAAAGGGCAAAGGTACGAAATATGGTCTTTTCCATTTTTACCGGTCTAAGGTGTTTAGAGAAGAATTTTGACCGGATTTTAGGATAGTTGCCGTACTATTAAGAGGAGCATGTGGTGTATCACAGAATACTTCATCTATGTGCCACAAATCATAAAATAAACTTGCATTGCATACTAGAAGATCATATACTTTGAAAATGCTTGGTTCAGTTCAATACTGCTCAGCAGTGTCTCAGTCGGTCTGACCGTCTGTTGGACCGGTCTGACCGAATTCACGGACTGACCGAATAGAATTCTCGGACTGACTGACGTTATGTCTAAAGTATAGTGTATTCCTTTAAAAGGTCGGTTTGTCCGTAGTTGAGACCTAGGTCAGACTCCTGGAACTTCTTGATTTATCCTTCTGTTGTTTTTGAGCTATGACGGTCTGACAGTTTGATTAGACCGGTCTGACCGAGAAATCAGTCTGACCGTGATTTTGAACTACGGTCTGACCGTATAGACGGTCTGTCCGTATTTTTCGGCCTGACCGTATAAAGTGTCCAGAAACTATGTCGTCTCTGGACAGTTTCACGGTCTGACAGAAATAGGCTCCGGTCTGACCATGTGTGTGCCTGACAAGGGCAGTTGAGCATTTATTACGCCTGTTTAATGCCGTTGCAATTGCGGCGGTCTGATCGAGCTTATACCTGCGGTCTGACCGCCAAGTGATCTTTTTCTCCCAACGGCCTGTAACGGCTATATTTATTGTGGGGGGTATATATACTCCCATGCACGGCCCTGTTCACAACTTTTGGCATAATCTTGAGCATTGTCATCATCCTTAAGAGTTTAAGCTACTTTCATACACTCTAGGGTTCAAATTCTCAAATTTGTGAGAGTGTGCATTTGAGATCTTCTAGTGCATTGCATTAAGATCATTAAATCAATCTTGTGGCACTAGAGGAAGGCTAAGTGATCATCACCGGCTTGTTACTCTTGGAGTTTGCCGGCTCCTAGACGGCTAGGAGAAAGGTTTTTGAGAGCTCTTCAAGGAAGATTGTGAAGAAGCCTCAAAACGTCTTGTGAAAGGGTTGAGCACGCCTTGCCGGAGCGGTAAAGTGCATCCTTAGTGAAATCGAGGTTTGGATAACTCATCACACTAATCCGGCTCAAGATCTAGGTTACTTCTCGAGAGAAAGTTGACTAGATAGAGGAGCGGTTAGAGATTTGAGTTTGCCTCAACGTGGATTAGGGGTGATTGGCAAATCATCGAGACCACGGGATATATCCTTGTGTTTTGTTCATCTTGTGTTATTTACTTGCTCTCATTATCTAAATCGCCTATTCACCCCCCTCTAATCGATATCTTAGATCCCTTTCAACCTTGTCCCGGAGGAGAAGGCACTGAATTCAAGGGCTGCCACGTGTCCGAGATCAGTGCCCCGGGTCTTCGCAAAAGACTATCCAACCCTCAATCCAACGATTGTCCCCGGGTTAATTTAGTCTTTTTGCTTCTTTTGGGGCTATATAAGCCCTTGTACCCCTCTCTTGTAACCTAAGACATTCATTTGACTCAATTCACAAAAAACGAATAGGCGTGCTTTGGAGCCCTCTCTCCGGGAGAGAGCCCCCTAGCCAACGCGTGTCGGGAGCACGTCGACAGGACTAGGGTCTCCACTGAGGCCCGAACCTGTATAAACCCTTGTGTCAATCTCTGAGATTGTCCAACGCGGGGTGACCCATCACACGGTCAACTCGCGTTGAGGAACACGTGTAGCACACATAATCAAACCTGCCGAGGTATTTTTTTATACCACGACAGTTGGCGCCGACCGTGGGGACTCATGACAAATAGTCATGGCTCCAAGAAGAACGAGGCACTTGACCTCCATCTCCAACGACGCCGGCCCTAGCAACCCTGCACCACCGGCGCAAGGGGCTGTCATCGCGGCGCCTCCTCCCGGGGACACTCGGGGGGAGGCAACATTCTTCTCTCCCGTCACCCTTAGCGATGCCTTCAACTTCGGGAGACCCGCTACTCGGGGAGCTCGTAGAGGGCCAACTTCGCGCGCAACACACTCTTGAGGAGTTGTTTCGCACCATAGCACGGCCTCCAGTTCCTGCGTACCCGCACCCGTTCCCGTTCGGGGGAATGCCACCGCCATTCATGTTGGGACACCCGGGAGCCTTCTTTGCGCCGGGAGCTTTCCCCTTCCCGGGAGGTGCTCCCGCCTCCGGAGGACTTCCACTCCCAGGGGGTACGCCCGTCTCCGGGGGCTATCCTTTCCCGGGAGGTGCACCAGTCCCCGGAGGACTCACACTCCCGGGGAGCACGCCCATCTCTGGGGCTATCCTTTCCCGGGAGGTGTGTTCGTCTCCGGCGGACCTCCTCCCCCGGGTGCTGGGGGTGCTCTCGCCTCCGGCGGACTCCCTCCCCTGGGGGGTGCCCCTTCTCCCAGCGGACCTCCTCCCCCGGGAGGTGTTCCCACCCCCGGTGGACATCCTCCCTCCGGGGATGCTCCCTTCCCCGGAGGGATCCTGTTCCTGGGAGGTCCTCCCATCTCCGGGTTGTCCCTTGCACCAGAAGGGATTCTCCTCCCCAGGACCTTGTCGGTCCCAGAAGATGTCTCCGGTACGATCCCCGTGATGCAGGCCGTTCCCCCGCTGGAAAGTTTTCCCACGCCACGAGTTATCTCCATCGTCGGAACCCTTTCGGCTCGCGACTCCTCTCCCGCATCACTCGCGGGCGCGCCTCAGCTCCCTCCCCCGGGGCCTCCTCCCCGGGCGCCCCCGATGGACCAAACGCGGTTCACTCGAGAGGAGGTAGAGTGCATGCGCACGGCAAGGTTCGAAGGAGCCTTGTCCCGCCGTCACCAAGAATCACTCCTAGCACGCGGACGTCACGCTCGCATCCCAACGGACAATGGTAAGAGCCATACAAGAGGCCTCCGTCACCTCTGGGGACCTCCCCGAGGTACAAGAGGTGAGCTCCACCAACTCCAAAGAAAGAAGGCAGTAACGAAAGGTAGGAGGTCCAGTGGGACCTCTTCCCGATTCGGACAAAGAACGCGCCTCCCCCGTAAAGGGGGATAGCGACGCGAATTTCCCGAAGGAAGTGGAAGGGGCCAATCATCCCCTTTGTCGCCACCTCCGGTGTGTTCGGTGGCCGAAGCCGTATCGGTCGCCCCATATCGAGCACTACAATGGGGAGGCCGACCCCTACGAGTTCGTGCAGATGTACTCCACGGCCATCTTAGCGGTTGGAGGGGACGAAAGCGTCCAATGCAACATCTTACCCATATACTTCTCCGGAATAGTCCGGTCGTGATTTTACAACCTCAAGGCCGGGTCCATCAAATCCTTCGCGCAATTGAAGCGCGAATTTTGCGCGAACTTCCAGGGGAACTACATCCGTCCCCAGGACTCATCGCAATTGTATACCGTTCGCCAACGGTTAGGGGAGATGATACGGAGCTTCTTCAAGCGCTTCGCCCAGATCAAGAGCAAGGTGGCTCACGTCCCAGACTCGACGATGATTGAGGCGTGCAAAAGCGGCATCCTCCCTGAAGAACTGCATCAGAGGCTCTCCCGGAGTTGCCCTTCCTCCACCGATGAGCTCTTCAACGTGCTCGAGAAGTACGCAAGAGCTGAGGAGGACGACCTCTGGAAGGAGAATCAGGGGACCCCCGGCCCTGGGGAGAGGGACTCGAGGGACTCCTCCCACAAACGTCCCCGGAAAGGACCTCGCAACGAGTCAAGGCCTCAGGATGCTTTCGTCCTCGAAGGCGGTGGCGGCTCTCGGGATCCTAACTGGGGACAACGAACCTTCTCCAAGCCCAAAGGCGGCGGGGGAGGCCAATCCTCCCACACGCGAGAGGCTCCCCAGCCGGTGGGCAAGGAGGCTGGAGCCACCCCGTGGTGCGCTTTCCACAAGTCCAACTCCCATGCCACCCGAGAATGCCACGCGCTCCTTCAACACTTCGTGGCATTTCTCGAGTAGCATGGGCCGGGGGGAGGAGGCCCTACCTCCTTACCCATTCCATCGCCGGCCCTGGCAACACTCCTCGCTCTGCTGGGGGGACACCATAGGCAAGGCCAAGAAAGGAGCTCGAACGATGAGCTCCCTTTCCAAACCTCCCAGAGGCATGTTAATGTCATCCTGGGAGGATCTGCCTCCAGGCGAGACTCAAAGCGCCAGCGTAAATAGTATGCACGAGAAGTGAAGGCGATAGGGATCATCAACACGTCCCGGCCACCAAAGTGGTCGGACGTCCCACTAACATTCACTGCGGAAGACGCGCGGGGGGTGTGCTTCCCCCATGACGACGCGCTAATCGTCTCCGCCATCGTGTTCAACTGTGGCCTTAGCCGAATCTTGGTCGACGGCGGAAGTGCTGTGGACGTCCTTTATTTAAAGGCGTTCAAACAAATGCAGGTGGACGAAAAGCTCCTGCAACCCGCGGCGGGGCCTCTGCAAGGCTTTGTCCCGGGAAAAACCATACACCCCGTGGGGAAGGTCGATCTCTCAATGAACTTTGGCGCCCCAGACAATGACCGAACCAAAATGGTTCGGTTTGATGTGGTGGATCTCCCCTCCTCCTACAATGCCATAATAGGGAGAACCATCATCAACCGCCTAGGAGCAGCGGTCCACTACAACTACCTGTGCATGAAGATCCCTGGGCCGAATGGGGTGATCTCCGTGTGGGGTGACCAGGATATGGCCCGCTCCCTCTACGAGCGCACCACCGCAGTGATCGGGGACATTAACCTGGTCAAGGCCCCGGGGAGAGGGAGCTCCTTCCCGACCCCGAACGAGCCGGTCACACCCCCTGGGAAATTCCTTCCCAAACCTTGCCCCGAGGGGACCTCCGAGAAGTCCCTCTCTCCCAAGACAGGGGGAAGACCGGCAAGATCGGGGCCGACCTCCAAGCAAAAGGAAAACTCAGCCCAAAATGGGAAGGGCCATACAGGATCTCCACGATCCTTGGCTCGGGGGCTTACAAGCTATCCACTCTCGAAGACCAAGAGCTGAAGCACACATGAAACGCGGCCCTGCTCCACAGATTTTACACTTAGTCTCCGAGCCTCCCCCCTTTCCCCTTTGGCGACTTCCCAAGGGGAAGGCGCGACAAGTGGAAACAATGGCCTCAAGGCCTTTTCCTCCCCCTTATGCGATTCTGCGAAGGGAGGAGGCGTTGTATCAACTCATTTTGATCAATGCAAATGGTTTTTCTCCCTGTTATGTGGTCCTGTGCAGAATGTCTTCTTTAAGCGCCCCTGAGGCGATACCCTCATCTTGAGGATGCCTTCCCCGCGAGAATGCCCTTTCAAGGATGCCCTCATCGCGAGGAGGCTACGGGCTCCAGCTTAGCCTTAAAAGTCCCGATGGCGGGAGCGTCGTTCCCCCTAGGGCAGCTTACAATATTTTCTCATGGACTGAGGGCATAAGCGGCAACCCGGTTCCCAAGGAACCGAGGTAATGAGTCACTTTGGGGGACTAGTCCCCCCCATACACTCCAGAGCTCATTTTTACGCTCTTCCTCCTCCGAGAGCGATCTAGGTCGCACGACCGATAGATCTTTTATTCCCACACTCACCTGCACGAGGATAACCCCTTGCGGGTGCCCCCCTCAAAGGGAGCGGCTGGGATTTTTCTTATAGCTCCAGCGCGGGCCGCCTATGTCGTCACCCCCCGCTGCAGGGGGGAGGAGACAAATATCAGGCATCTAGAGTAAAATACCCCGCTAATTTCGGGAGGCATCTGAAATTTTCATGGGATTTTCTCAAAAGCTTCTATCTCCCAGACCACTACTCCCCGAAGCATGGCTTGTCCGGACTAGGGGCTCCTGCTCCCCCAGATCTTGTCCTCCTCCCCCGGACTTTCGTCCTCCAGAGTAGGAGGCATCTCCTTCGGAGATGGAGCCTTACTCCCCCTGGTCTTGTCCTTATCTCCTCCGGAGGTGGAGCCTCGCTCCCCCGAACTTTCGTCCCCCCGGACTTTCGTTCTCCGGAGTAGGAGTTATCTCCTCCGGAGATGAAGCCTTGCTCCCCCAGGTCTTGTCCTCCAGAGTAGGAGTTATCTCCTCCGGAGGTGGAGCCTTGCTCCCCCGGGTCTTATCCTCCGGAGTAGGTGTTATCTCCTCCGGAGGTGGGGCCTGGCTCCCCCGGATCTTGTCCTCTCTCCTCCAGAGGTGGAGCCTCGCTCCCCCGGACTTTCGTCCTCTGGAGCAGGAGTTATCTCCTTTCGAGGTGGAGCCTTGCTCCCCCAGATCTTGTCCTCTGGAGTAGGAGTTCTCCTCCGGAGGTGGAGCCTCGCTCGCCTGGAGTTCATCCCCCAAAAGTGGAGTTCTCCTCCGGAGATTTAAAAGTGTGAAACAAGCGAAACAAGGCACCAAGTGCCATATCTTTATTCATGGAAAACAGGCCAGGAGATAGCCTCTCCCGTTGATCCGTTTGAAACCTAGCCTTGGTTTTCGCACTAGGCTCGCCCAGATTCTAATATGCGGAATAATGGATCTTATACCCGAAACCCAAAGTAATTGCACAACTCTTTATTTCAAAGAGGGCTTACACGTCGAACGTTAGACACACTTGTCTACGTCGAAGGAATTATAAGTGTCTAAAACTCATAAGTTCTATGACTCTTCGATTGAATTCGATGATCTAAACTAGACCTATTACAAGGTATTTATAGTCCAATCGTATGAGTACGTTTCATACTTAGAGACCTAAACGTATTAGACTCATATAACTAATCCTAAACAGATAAGCTTAGTCATACACATTCGGATCGGATTACAATTCCGAACAGGGAACGAATTCCTTTTCCTGGTCGCGAACCAATCCATGGTCGCGGACTCATCCAGGTCGCGAATCCTTTCCGAACACGGTTAAGGTCGCGAAGCCGTATGCGATCAGGACTTAGTCGCGAAGCCGCATGCGACCAGGACTTGGAGATCCTCCCAGATCATGACTCCCTTGTTGAGAAGGAGCCAACCCCTGTTGCGACCTCTCGATCAAACTAGAGATGTGGAAATTGGGCTTGTCCATCTTCTTTGGTGTACCACTTTGCCGCACGTGCCCGTTGATCTTTCCGACCAATTCGAAAAGTCTCCTTGGTGCCACTGCGGGTGGTAGTCACCTTCTTTTCCAGAATCACATCTTCACGTAGAGGTTCTTCTCGTTGATAGACCAAGTCTTTAACAGATGGTACTATAGTATCTGGCTCATCATCCAGCATTGAAGGCTCAAAGAGTTTGAGGTGCTCAACATTAACAACCGAGTAGATATCCATGTATGGAGGTAACTCGAGCTGACAAGCATTATTACCCACTTTCCGCAAAATCCGAAAAGGACCATAACGAATGGGTTTGAGTTTCTTACCTTTGTAAGATCGAGGATGCCGACTAGAGGGGGGGTGAATAGGAGGATTTTAAAATTTCTTTTCAATTAAGCAATTTTAATCACGATAATTGTTTGAGCTAAATTATACAATGAGGCTTAAAAGCAATTTAAACAATTTGTTGCATTCAACTAAATGAACTATTCAATATGACAAGCAAGAATGGTGAATTTAGCAATTGTGTCAAGATGAATGTAAAGCAAGTATGAGATACGCAATTGACACAATATTTTTACCGAGGTCTCGGAGACTCGCCCGGTCTCCCCTACTCCTCGTTGAAGCGCTCTCTCGGAGCCTCGCTTCTATATCCACGAAGGATATCTCACTAGGGTTGCTCCTTCTCCACACCGGATAGGCGAGCACCACACCTTTCACAATCTTTTGCCGGCCTCTCCGACAAACTTCAATTGGAGAGATCTCGGCTCTCCTCCGGCACCGTCTAGGCGAAGGCGATCGCCAAGAGTAACAAGCCGGATGCGCTTTCACTTGAATCAACCACGTGCTAGAAGCTCAATGATGCAAATGATATGCTCAACACTCTAGCACTAGCAATCTAATGGAGATGAAGTGCACTAAACACTCACACAATCTCCCTCAAGCTCTCTCTCAAATCTATTCAAGATTTGGGCTCAATTCTAGCCTCTAAATGCTATAACACATATGCAACTCAATTGGCTAGGTTTTCAGCTGAAGAATGAAGTCTTTGAGCGCCCAAAAATGAAGCCAAACACGAAGTATTTATAGCCTCAATGAAAAACTAGCCGTTTGCAAGAAACCGGGTCAAAAGTTGTACAGGCCGGACATTGTCCGGCCACTTCAGACACTGTCCGGCCAGTACAAAAATTTCAGCCGTTGCAAACGTGTCAGTGACCGTTGGGCGAAATTTGTGAAGGCCGGACGGATACCATTTGTCCGGACAAAACGTCCGGACAGATGGATATGTCTCTGTTAACTCTCGGCTCAAAAAACTTGTACAGGCCGGACAATGTCCGGCCATTTCGGACAAAGTCCGCCCATAACGGACAAATGCCCCGGACGGATGCATTTGTCTCTGTTTCAATTTTTGGCTCAAAAAATTTGTACAGGCCGGACAATGTCCGGCCATTTCGGACAGATAGCCCCGGACGGATGTATTTGTCCGGCCACTGCACACTGACAGTAAAATATGCATAACTTTTTATCCAGAGATTCGATTGAGGTGATTTTTGGCTTGTTAGAAAGATAACTCAGAGCTCTACAATTTTGTCAACAGGAGCAAGACCTAGAAAGGTCTAGAAACTTCTAGAAAACACAGAAACTTTCCTGCTATCAAAATGTTCAAGCCAAAATCATCTCAAATGCAATTTTAAAATATTTGCACATACGGATTTGCCGTTTTCTCGCGGATGTGATTTGTGTCACTTAGCAACGACCACGACCACACAGGTCTTGACATCCGATCGAAAACAGGTGGTCGATAGGGTTTGGTCGAGCGTACGCAAGCGAGTCGAAGACTGGTACGACCAGTTCGAACTCCTACGACCACGCCCAAACCCTAAACAGAAAGCCGCCAAACAAGCGACACGACCACGACCACGTATCAACACTGATACGATCAGAACATGCAAATACGACCACGACCAGCTCTAGATCAATAAACCAATTTAAACAGCTGGCGATCACGACTAAGTGCAGTTTTCAAAACATTTAATCTAATACACATGAACTACACTTAGACTCACTAGCAATGCAAGACACTAGTGCAAGATGATATGAATGCATCTGAGCTTCCGCACTAGATAGATTCAAGCTACTAGTTTCCGACCCCTCTTAATAGTACGGTCAAACTAGTAAAAAGAAACCTATCAACCCGGTCTGTCTCCAAACACCGAGACCGGTAAAACCCTAAGAAAACAATCCTTAATCTTGGATTTTACCTTAGGTGAAGTTCGACCTCGTGAAGTTCGACCGCTCGACGCTTGTCCCCGCAAGGCTCGACCTCGCTAAGCTTGACCTCGCGAAGCTCGACTACTTGACACTCGTCCTCGCAAAGCTCGACCTTGCTAAGCTCGACCTCGCTCGAGATGTCTCATATCGACTTCATCCTCTTCACACCCTTGCTCGCTTTTATCCTGCAATCAAACTGAGACTACAATACGTACACTCAATGCACAACATTAGTCTCATATATAAGTCGTCATTTATCACCTCCAGAGAAGCTACTCCACACAGGAGTTAGCTCAACGGTTTCTCTTTCAAATGACATGACAAACTATATTCAACGAGTAGCAAATGAGTATAAGATAAAATACAATCATATAGATCGTAGATGATAAACACATACGCACACGATCTATACTACTCATATCATGATATCAATCAACCTAGATGACCAAAGTGATGAGCTCCCCCTCAACATGTGCATCGATATAAAATCCACAATTGGAGTCATCAGTCTCAGATTTAACGTATTACATTTTGATCAATCAATCAGCACAAGTTTGATGTAACCACCGAGCTCATCCTCTACATATGCATTAATATCAAACCCGCAATCGAGAAAAACATCCAATTCAGGGTTTACCGATAATCAATTCAATTTACTTGTGCTAAATCAGGATTTATATAAATTGTCATTTAATCATCAAATCTGATATCTTCATATTAAATTTAATCATCATGGATTTATCCAAAACGTCATTAATCATCAAAACCTAGATACTAAGATCTACCTAGATCCAACAACCTTCACCTTTAAGTCTCTCCTTACTCAGATGTAACCATACCATATCACCTTCTTGAAATTGCGCATCAACTCGGTGCCGATCATGTCGCGCCTTGTACTTGAGTTGAGCTTTCAGCAAGTTCTGTTCAACCTCACGATGGAGTCGTTGAATACCTTCCAGGAATTTTTGTGCTCGATCCTGATCAGATGCTTCCTTGCTGTTCTGTGCTGAGGTAGGGATCACAAACTCCATGTCGAATGGACTCTGTGGTAGAAACCCCAAACAAACCTCAAACGGGGACTTTCCAGTCGAATCATGCACTGCTCGATTAAAAGCAAACTGCAGGTATGGTATGCTTTCATCCCAGGTCTTCGGGTGCTTCGAGTTATATCCTCTCAAGAGATGAACGACTGTGCGATTTACCACCTCGGTTTGACCATCAGTTTGCGGATGAAAAGCAGTACTCCTCTTTAGCTTGGTGTCCATCATCGTCCAGAGCGATCGCCAAAAGTGACTAAGGAACCGGGTATCACGATCAGACACAATAGAAGTCGGCAGTCCGAAGTGTGTCCAAACGTGTTGAAAGAATACCCGAGCTGCCTCTTCTCCCGTGATAATCTTCCGACAAGGTATAAGAACAATCATTTTGGAGAACCGATCAACGACCACGAATAGATAGTCGTTGCCACGTCGGGTCTTAGGCAATCCTCCCAAGAAATCCATGGATATGCTCTCCCATGGTCGTGATGGAACTGGCAAAGGAGTGTACAAACCTAATTTTCGGTTTGCCGGTTTCGAGATGCTGCAGAGACCGCAGTCTCGAACAAACCTAGCCACATCTTGCTGCATACGCGGCCAGAACACATGTCGGTGAAGATTTTGCAACATCTTTGTAACCCCAAAATGACCAGCTACCTTCGATGTGTGCGCTTCTCGCATCCATTGAGTTCGAGGTGCTCCACGAGGTATGCAAAGTAAATTGCCCTTGTACAAGAGTCCTTCTCGACGAACGAACTCTGTAGGGTTCCCTGTTTCGACCTCAGTCAGTGCTGTTCGAAAATCAGGGTCTTCACTGTACATAGTGGCATAGTCATCATGACATGAGGGCTCGATCTGCATGAACGCTGATAAACAGAGGGTCGTAACTGGTGGTCGCGACAACATATCCGCCAATTTGTTGTATACGCCCTTCTTGTACTTAATCACCAGATTAAACTGCTGCAGATACGACATCCACTTCATGTGCCGAGCTTGCTGTAGTTTGGACTGAGTTTGCAAATATTGCAATGGTTGATGGTCGGTATGGACAACCGTCTCTTTCCCCAAGAGATAATACCGCCAATGTTTCACGGCCTGATGCAGTGCGCATAACTCCTTATCATAAGTCGGATAGTTCTTCTGAGCTCCCTGGAATAACTCGGAGTGATATGCCACTGGTCGACCTTCTTGCATGAGCACTGTGCCCATCGCATAACCTGAAGCATCGGTTTCTAGCTCGAACGGTTTCTGGAGATTTGGCAAAGCTAACACAGGCGCCTCGCTGATCTTCCTTTTCAGCAAGAGAAACGTGTCCTCATGTTTCCCTGTCCACTCGAACTTCTGATCGATCCTGGTTAATGCATGCAATGGAGAAGCCATAATCGAGAAGTGTCGAATGAACTTCCGAAGATATTGGCATGCTCCCACAAAACTACGCACATCCGTAACTGTTTGCGGTCGCGGCCATTCGCGAATCACTTTTACCTTGTCTGGGTCGATTTGCAACGTACCGTTGCCGACCAGGAATCCAAGGTAAAGTAGGGTTTGCTGGCCGGACTCGCACTTCTTACGGTTGAGGCGAAGTCGATGTTGCCGAAGCTGATCGAACACCTTTTCGACATGAATGAGGTGCTCATCCCACGAACGACTATAAACCAATATGTCGTCGAGGTACACGATCACAAAGTCGTCGATGAACTGTCTCAATACGTCATTCATAAGACGCATGAAAGTTGCCGGGGCGTTGCAGAGACCAAACGGCATGACCAGCTATTCGAACAGACCTTGTCGTGTTTTGAACGCGGTCTTCCACGTATCTTCCTCTCGGATGCTGACTTGATGATATCCTGACTTAAGATCCAACTTGGAGAAGACAACAGCATGCTTCAATTGATCTAGCAGGTCATCAATACGAGGAAGGGGGTACCGGTTCTTGATGGTGATCTTGTTCAGTGCTCGATAGTCGATGCACATACGCCAAGTCCCATCTTTCTTTGGTACTAACACCACAGGAGATCCACAAGGTGAACTACTTGGTTGAATGACACCATCGTTCAGCAACTCACCAAGTTGTCTCTTGATCTCTTCATTCTCCAATACTGAGTTGCGATACATACTCAGATTGGGCAGTGTCACATCGGACACAAGCTGAATTTCGTGCTCGACTGGACGTTTCGGCGGACGACCCTGGGTAGTCTCGAACAGATCACTGTATTTCTCCAACAGTCTCGACAAACGACCAGAATCCTCTCGGCACGCCAACGACAATGCTGGTCGAGTACCCTCACTTTGTCCAATGGGTCGAATCATGACAAGCACATACTTGTGGCATGCATTAACAATTCGTTTGGCTTGATTTGCGGTAATCAAGTTCGAAGTGTTGACGTGGATGTCTCTACTGATCACGAACTTAACTCCGTCTTTGGTGAGGTCATACTCTTGCGCTCGCCGATGGAAATGAGCGTCTCGATCATACAGATACGGACTCCCAAATATCACCTAACAGATATCGATAGGGACAACATCACATTGCACCTCATCGATATATCGTGCAGAGATTGCAAATTTCAACACACACTGACTTGTAATCTGTTGATTCACGTCGGATCTAAACCAACCCAGTGGATATGGTCGCGGGTGTGTGGTTGTCTTCAAACCAAGTCGCCGAACCAGTCCAGCGGAGACCAGATTCTTCTGACTTCCTGGATCGAATATCGCTGCGACCACTTCGTGCTTCACCTGGATGTTGATGGTGAACAAGTCCTCTGTTGGGTGATGGTCGTTTGGTGGATCCGAACCCTTCTCCTTCGGCATTTCCATCAGAGACAAGGTCGTATCCGCCTCATTAACCGAGTTCACTCGGACAACTTCTTCGTCGGGTGAAGTCGCAGTAGTCGTGGCTGTTCTTTTCCCTGGTCCATTTTTCTTTGGTCGAAGTTCAGGATGAAGCTTGTAGCATTTGTCCTTGGTATGTCCCGCGACTTGACAATGTTCGCAAAAAGCACCCGTGCCCGATTTGGAAGCGTTCCTCTTCGGACTAGGCTTTTTCTTTGTCGAGGTCGCACTTTCCTTCGTACTTTTGTTGTTGCGGGATTTGTTCTTCTTCTCGATCGCCATAACAGTTGTGCTTGCGGTCGCGATGTCTTGGACGCCGAACAGACTTAACTCAGTACTGATCGATTTCTGAAGTCCAGATGTGTACTTCCTAAATACCTGAGGGTCGGATAGTGAGATGCCAATGACCATTGCTTGTCGCCGAAACTCTGTTGTATAGTCTTGGACGGTTTGGTCGCGCCGTTGGTACAATCTGTGCCAACGCTCCCATCTCTCCTCAAGGTAACCCATCGGATAGAATTCTTGTCGCAGAAGTCGTTTGAATTGACCCCACGCAAGGTCGTCAGCTTCACCACTGGCGACAAGGGCCTTCCACCATGTCTTGGCGTGGTCCTTCATCTTCAAAGGTGCAAATTTGACCTTTTGAGCGCTACTGAACCCTTTCAGGTCAAAGTAGGTCTCAAGTTGATCAATCCAAGAATCCAGCTTCTCGGCATCGATCACCTCATCATATATGGGTATATCAATCTTAGCATCGACCTTAAAAGATCCGATAGCTAAGGGGGTGTTGGCGAGGTCGTCGGTCTTATGGTTGCCTTCGTCTTCATCTTCGTCTACCCTGCGCAAGTCTTCACCAGTCTTCGCACCTATACCCTTCCTTACTTCAGGAGGTACAATCATGGTCTGCTGCTTAATCCAAGTAAGCACGGTTTCCATGTTGGTGGAGAGCTTAGCCACTTGTTAGGCTAGGTTAGCTTGAACGGAGGTATCGCCAGACATTGTCGGAGACGCGGCTGTAGGAACCGTCAATTGATCACCTGGAGTTTCACCGGAGGTTTTGTAACCCTGGCGAGCCTTTACCATCCACAGGATAGGAAAGTTGCTCTGATACCAACTTGATCCATTTGAAACCTAGCCTTGGTTTTCGTACTAGGCTCACCCAGATTCTAATATGCGGAATAACGGATCTTATGTCCGAAACCCAAAGTAATTGCACAACTCTTTATTTCAAAGAGGGCTTACACGTCGAACGTTAGACACACTTGTCTACGTCGAAGGAATTATAAGTGTCTAAAACTCAAATAAGTTCTATGACTCTTCGATTGAATTCGATGATCTAAACTAGACCTATTACAAGGTATTTATAGTCCAATCGTATGAGTACGTATCAGACTTAGAGACCTAAACGTATTAGACTCATATAACTAATCCTAAACAGATAAGTTTAGTCATACACATTCGGATCGGATTACAATTCCGAACAGGGAACGAATTCCTTTTCCTGGTCGCGAACCAATCCATGGTCGCGGACTCATCCAAGTCGCGAATCCTTCCCGAACACGGTTAAGGTCGCGAAGCCGTATGCGATCAGGACTTGGTCGCGAAGCCGCATGCGATCAGGACTTGGAGATCCTCTCGGATCACCCGTTAGGCCTAAGAAGTACATGTCCGGGAGTTGAAAACTCCCGGGGAACTAATCCGGAGGGCTACCCACTCCGGCTAACACGGGAAACTAGCGCCCTCCGTATTCTTCATCAAGCTCCCGCCATAAGTCCCGGTAAAGACTCCGAATCCTCCGCCTCGCTGCGTTGAACATATCCTCTAGCCAGTATCCATACCCTGCAGGAGGTCAGATTCGCAAGGGAATTACTTCCGCACTCCCGGGGGAGGCTCAGGAAACTCTGCGCAGTGGTTGTCAAAATTCACCATGTGCCAATCAGGCAACCACCGGAGTAAAGCTTGTTCCCCCCGGGGGACATTGGAGACGGGAGTCTCGGGGAAAGGAAGGTTCCCCAGGCTCTCCCCTGGGACCCCCGTCCCGGACACCTAATGATAATGAGACATGGACTTAGTAAGCCATTTCATTTAACGAATGATTTACAGTTCTCCGAGGTTCCCCCTATGGAACTACCGGAAGCAAAAATCTATGAAAACAAAAAAGAATCCCCTAATCAATCCAGGGGGGACAGGAGGCTCATACTTGCCCGGCATCGTCCCCCCCGGGGGAGGTGTCGCCCAGAATCTCCCCTTCAGCCCCTTGAGGGCGTCTCGTCCGCGGGGGCTCGATCACTCGATCGTCAAAGGCCCCCGCCAATTCCTCAAGCGACCTCCGGCGGGGCTCGTAGAACTCCCAGAAACTCAGGGGGACGAGGCTCCCGATCGCCCGGGCACCGACCGCCTGGTACTCCACCAAGGGGGCCGCGAGCGCGGTTGTGGTGGTTGCCAAGGCTCGAGCTCAGACGTCCGCGGCCTCCGGGATCGCCGCGATGTGCTGGGTGAGGAAGCGACGAGCCTCCTCCAAGGATGCCAGCGGGATGCGGGGATTCTCCTCCGCCCGGAACTCGACTTCGAGCCCGATCTGTGTGGCCCGGAGTCGATTCCCCGCCAACACGAGGGCGTGAGCCCCCTCGGACTCCGCCTCCCAGAGCGCCCGGGGGTGAGCGTGCTCGGAGGCAGTCAACTGCTCCCAGACGCTTCCCAACTCCCTGACGGCGGCGTCCCGGGCAAGCTCTGCGGAATTCAACAACCCTACCCGGACACGCTCCAACTCCCGGGTGGTCGCGTCCTTCTCCCGAACGAACTCCTCCCAGGCCCGGCTAGCCACGTCCCGCTCCCGGAAGGCCGCGTCACGTTCCGCCTCGGCGGCGGCTAGGGCCGACCTCAAGTCCTCGCTCTCCCGGGTGAGGCGAGTCCAGACGGCGTGGGCTACGGCGGTTGTCTAAAGAAAAGTGAAGGTTAGTAATGGTTGACATGGTAAATGAAGGGAAATGAATCCTCACCTGTAGCGCTAGGGAGACGACCTCCCTGAAAAGGTTGTCGACGCCTCCCTCCCGGACGTGAGCTCGGACCTTGGGGGTCACGAGACTCAAGGAGAACTTGCGCGTCTCCTCTGAGGAGAAGAGGGACGTCCCCCTCGCCGGGGAACGGGGTCACCTCCCATTGGTAGGCCCCCATCGCCAGCCTCGCTTGGGGGATCATCGCTACCCCCGGAGCCTCGGAGGGAGTCCTCCGGGAGAAGGGCACCAAGACCATCATCCCCGACCGGAGGTGAGCGCCGGGAAGTTCGGGGAACTCCCCTCCCCGAGCGCGGCATCGCTGAGGCGCTACCCCTCGGCGGGGACGTGAGAACTCGCTCCCCCTGGAGGTGGTGCCGGGGAAGGGGCGACTTCGGGGGCGAACAAGGCGTCCAGGCGCGGGAGAGCCCCGTCACCCTGGAAGTACACACCCGGGGGATCCTCCCGCAGGGCTTGCTCCGGGGAAGGAGTGGAGCTGTAGTCCCCGGAGGTGGACTCGTCCTCCTCAACGACTACGTGGTCGTACACACCCGATGCCCCCAAGGCATCATGTTGGGCGACCAATGTGGCCGTGTCCATCGGACTCCCCTCGTACTCCGGCTCCAAAGGCTGGAGTTCCCCTGGGGGAGTCGCTCGCACCGAAGATACACCCTCCTCCGGCCCCTGAGGTGTCGTCGTGGTCCTCCGGGCTGGAGATGGCCTCATCTCCCCCGGCGTCCGAGGCGTCCCCATGGGAGTTGCCATGGCTGGGGGAGGCCTCACTCCCCGCTGGGGAGTCACTTGCTTAGGGGGAGATCTCCCCCTCATCGGGGATCGAAGATCCCCCAAGGCCCTCCCGGTCGGGGCGGGCCTCGCCCTCCCCGAAGCCCGGGGTGTTTCCACCGGCCCCCAGATGGGCTTCGGGGATTGAGCGCGAGCTTGACCGGGGGTCCCGCCCGGAGTTGGAGCCATCTTGGCACGCTTCGCCGCCGGGAGCGCCCCCGTCTCCCTCCGCCTGTGGGAACTTGGAGTGGGGAGAGGCACCCGCTCCGGGAGAGTCATCCCAAAGGCCTCGGCAACTATGTTCCGTGAAGGACCTTCCCCGATAACGGCTAGGCACTGGGCGTGCTCATCCTCGTAGTACCTCCCGAGGAGGTGCTCCGCCTTCTCCCGGGTCGACTCGTAGGACCTAATTGCAAAACGAAGAATTTTCAAGCATGAAATGATAGATTTTTCAACTAAACTTAACGTTTTCTTATGCAATTCCAAGACTTACCAATCACTTCAAGCTACAAAACGTAAGCCCTAAACATGATCAACTCCAAACTTTCAACCACATGTGACTCCTTCAATCACCAATAGTCTTTGTATTCGAGGCCAGCTAAAATTCAAACCACTCATGAGTAACTGATTGAATTTAAAATGCATTCAACCACCACCTACATTTTCCCTTCAACCTCACCATTTCTCTGCAATTTTTAGGAGTGGTCAAATAGAACCCAAATTAACTCCAAATTGACTCAAATTTTGTATGCTTAATCCTTGAAATACATAGAACACAATTGCATAATAACTTTGTAAAAATGATGAAAATTCCACATAAAATGTCCTGTAAAAAAATTTGTAGCTAACTAGTAGTGTTCGAATCCCATTTGACCACAGCCTGAATTTCCCTTTCGACCAGAGCTTCCAATTCGACCTATCCTTCTACTTCCACCGATCCCCTCTTCCCGAAATTTTGCCCACCACATAGTTTTCTCCATCCAATTTTAAAATATACTGAAATATGACTCAAATGAACTCCAAATTAACTCAAATTTTCCATACTTGCTCACTGAAACACATACAACACAATTATGAAGTAATTTTATAGAAACAATAAAAATTTACTCATAAAGTGATCCGTTTGAGACCTAACCTTAGTTTTCGCACTAGGCTCGCCCAGATTCTAATATGCGGAATAACGGGATCTTATTCGGAAATACCGAAACCCAAAATAATTGCACAACTCTTTATTTCAAAGAGGGCTTTATACATCGAACGTTAGACACACTTGCCTACGTCAAAGAAATTATAAGTGTCTAAAACTCAAATAAGTTCTATGACTCTTCGATGATCTAAACTAGACCTATTAAAAGGTATTTATAGTCCAATCGTATGAGTACGTATCAGACTTAGTAACCTAAACGTATTAGACTCATATAACTAACTAACTAATCCTAAACAGATAAGTTTAGTTATATATTCGGATCGGATTACAATTCCGAACAGAGAACAAATTCCTTTTCATGGTCGCGAACCAATCCATGGTCGCGAAACCTTTCCAAACACTGTTAAGCTAGCGAAGCCGTATGGGATCAGGACTTGGTCGCAAATCCGTATGCGATCAGAACTTAAAGATCCTCCCTAATCATAAAGAATCATGACAAAAAATTTCTAATCATCACAGAATCAAATTCTACAACTAAACTTAAAGTTTTCTTACGCAATCTCTACACCTATCAGCTGTGTACTCCAAACTTTCCACCAGATGTGACTCTTTCCACCGCCAATCCTCTAGATAATCAAATTCTACAACTAAGCTTAAGGTTTTCTTACGCAATCTCTAGACCTATCAGCCGTGGACTCCAAACTTTCCACCAAATGTGACTCTTTCGACCGCCAATCCTCTTTGTATTCAACTCCGGCTAAAATTCGACCACACGTGAGTAACTGATTGAATTCAAAACCCATTCGACCACAACCTGCATTTCGCCTTCGACCACATCATCTCTGTCGAATTTTTAGGAGTGGACAAATACGAGCCAAATCAACTCCAAATTCGCTCAATTTTCTATGCTTGATCCCTGAAATACATAGAACACAATTGTGAAATGATTTTGTAAAAATAATAAAAATTTGCACATAAATATCATATCAAACAATTTCCAACCAACTAATTCTAAACTAACCAATACAACAACTGATCATACTCATGCCATTCATGCCTGCACACAGTCGACCACCACCACTACTAAACTAAAACCCAGTCATGCACATATAATTATAAAATCATCAATCCAATAACCAATACCTCGTGCCCATCCTCCATAGCATACCCATCTAATTGACACAACAGCTGATCACAACCATCCATCCCAAACCTGGTTGTCCATATCCAACAAAATATTTATACTAAAAAAAAGGTACTCCAACCACAAACAATACACAGCAAAACCGTACTCACAAAATAATCATCTCTAAACACACACAAACACATCCATCCTTTTGAATCTGGTAATACTGAAATAAATACTAACTCTCGCCATACAAATCAAAGACATACAAATAAAACCTCTATTCATCCTCCTCAACAACATACCTGATCAAATTTGACCAAAACCTAATCATAAACATCCAATTCTAAACTAACCAATACAATGACTGATCATACCCATACCATTCATGCCTGCACACAGTCACTTATGACAAAACTAGGCATACCTCAACAATCCGTAGACATCATACTCTGATTCACCGCCACCTGAAAACTACTCGCAACCGTTCACTAAAATGTTCCCACCCAACCAAATCTCATCATAATTAACATTTGAAAACTACTCATCCCATCCCAAAATTGTTCGTATTCTACCAGTTGTAAAGACTACCAATTGTCTTCACAATACTTTGAAAACAAAAAATAACAAAACCACAAAATAATCAGTACCAAATCTAATCCACGCACTCTATTATAATATGAATATACATTCAATCAATACCCGCCGCAACGCTCGGGCATCTTCCTAGTTATCGAAATGAGTTCATCCAATTTGTGGACATTGGTTCTAGTTATGTTTTAGTATACCAGTGACAAATGGGGAAGTTCTATTTTTCAGCAATGGGGTTTTGTGACTGTGAACTCATTAAAGATATTTCAGATATCAATAACCTTATACATTTTTTTAATGTTTCAGCTATCAACCAGTACATTAAAGACATTTCATTAGCTTTATCAAGATTGTAGCAAGGATCATGTCACTTCTTTATAGAACAAGTGCAGTTTTGTCCTAATTATCTGTCCAAATCAATCTTGGGCAAAAAATAATACGAGAGGAACTAAGCTATAATCACTAACAAGAATGAAAGAAGTAGGATGTGATGCAAAAGGCAAAAGAACAATAGAAACTGGATTCTATTTCCATCGTACTTTGCAAGTATCAAGCTCTCCTGCCTGGTTCCTTGTCGTCTGGTTACCAAATAGTTTAGTTCTTAGTTAAAATCCATGAAATATTAGGTTAAATATTTTTGCTGCTTAGTAGTCACTATACAACTACAACTGAAGCCCCTAAACATGAAGGCTCAACATCTTGTGTAAGCTTTGAATCGAAGCCCTGCTAAACGGTGGCAATAACTCTAACTATCCTAAGACGGAGTCCAACTCCGACGCCATGACGATCTGCCAGCTGGGGCCCGTGACAAAAAAAACTATTAAACAATCCACGCGAGAGAGAAGATGCCTCGTCAGGCTACACGGTCGAAGCTCTGACAAGTGGGCCCCACCGACGCCCAGGCGGTCGAAGCGGCTACACTGGACTGGTCGTGACGCCTGAGCACACGTTTTGTGGGCCCTACCTTTCAACCATGCGTGGCGGTGGCATGGGTGCACAGATCCGGTGAAGAAGTGGCGGCGGCGGCTGAGATGCGGTCGATGCGGTGAAGAAGTGGCAACTTCGGTGCACAGATTCGGCGAAGAAGTGGCGGCAGTGGCTGAGATGCGGTCGATGTGGCGGCGCATGCACGCACGCAGCAATCGGTGGCGTGGTAGACGGAGGTGCTTCGGGTTTTGGGGGGAGAGGAAGAAGAAGAAATTGCAACAGAGGCCGGCGGCTAGGTTTTGAGGAGAAATGGCATAATTGCAAAAAGACCTTCGGAGTTTTGAAAATCATAAAAAGATCTTCTCTGAGTTAGGGTTTAGATTTATAAGTCTTGGCTATTTTGCAAATGGGTGCTCGGGTTTCAGAGAGTTTACTGCTAGGTTTTGATGTTTCAAGCCCCCGGAGATTCCGATTTCAGCACGGTCAATTCCTATGTGTCTATAGAAACACGTGTTTCTATCTTTTATTTTGTTGTATTTGAATTATCCAAATTTTATTTTAGCGATTTTTTAATCTTTAATAAATATTATATACACAGGCCCATACGAAGCGACTTTACATTGGAGTGCTTGAGAAGGCGTCTCGTGAAACGTTTCACGAAGCGCCTTTATATTAGAGTAGAGGTGCTTTAAGTGGTATTTCGTACAGCACACCTGATACAAAATATGCTAAAGAATATTCTGTTGAAGGGCTTCGTCGAACGTCTTTGTATTGGACTCAGCTTAAAATAGAGAAATATAATAAAAAATAGTAAACATGTATCTTATAAGAGGAACCCGAGAACAACTTAGAGATAGTTGTACTTTTTATAGTCTTCAGGTTGGAGCACCTACAGGGGTATGTGGAAGATAAATTAGAGTTACATGTAATCTCAGTATGAAATCGGTTAAGCTCTAAATTGGAGCAACACAAATTCTTACCGTGTGGGATGTTCTTTTGTTTTGGTAGCTCACGGTATATATAGTTGATTGTGTTTGCATGGATTTGTTATGGAGTTGTTTTGGGGATTTGACCAAATTTTTGTTTCGTTGGACGAGTTGATATTTTGGGAATTTTTTTGGTAGGGATAACACATAAAAAAATAGAAAATATTGAAATAGCACTTAATAGAATTAAATTACAAAATTGACCTTAGTCACAGGACCCAGTGACAATTTACCCGAAAAGGCATTCAGTCGTCAGACCAATTGTCGACCAAAAACTTCAGTCACCGATCAAGCTGGTGACTACAAAAAGACCAACTGGTCGCTAGGCGAGGTGATGACTGATGGGCACTATATATCAAGCACAAATTCGGCCTCTGATGACTGAAGCATCCGAGTAGTTTCCCATCTGTTTCCGTAATTTCTCAAGGTAATCGACCAGTCAGTAGAAAAATTTGACCAATCGCCATCTTGGCTGGTGACTGGTCGTAGCGACTGAAGAGGTGACTTGAGTCGCCAGACCAAATGTCGATTGGTTGAATTTGTTGAAAGTCGTTAATCGAGTTGGCGATTTTTGTCGGTTCTGCAAATACTTTTTGATCTGTGCTATTTTTGTTTTTTTTTATATACATGTTATCCGTACAAAAAATTCGATATTTTGGTTGTTGCTGCAGGTTGATTTGTGCTGTTGATGGGTGGAATTTTTTTTTTTTTTTTTTTTTTGTGTGTTATCGCACTGGTCGCCTAATCCAGGCAACTACTTACCCTTTTCAGTTTTTTTTTAAAAAAACTCCTCCAGCAATATGGATTCCAAGTTCCAACCTCCTATTCCTCTCGTAGAAGCTCTCCCTCTCAGGAATAATGAAGTTTGTGACCTCTATTAGTTTCCAAATACATGTAAATGAAAATAGCACATGTTTGGTTTTTTTGGTGATGCTAATGTAATTCTGAATGTAAATACTTTGTCGGATGCCTTGTTTGTTGCCACTGTTGTTTAGCTAGATATTCTCAACTGGTTATTGTGATTAGTTTGAATATTTTTTGGTTTGTTTGGTAGTGAATCAAATCTCGACTGATTATCGATGCTGGTTTGTTGTTCTTGGCGGTTTCAGGGGTGTCGAGAACAGTGACGCTCTTCACGTCAACGATTTCAGCTATGTCGACAACAGTGAGCACAACTTGCTCTCACTCCAGTCTGACTCCAAGCGTCTGAACACCATCCTCGCTGATAAGCCCCAACACGGCCACCTATAGCAAGCGACACATCGGGGCTCCTAGACATGATAACATGTGTCTTTCAAATTGGTTTTTAGATTTTGTTTCGAAACTTAAGGAGTTGGTTTTTCTGTTTATGACATGGCAAATTTATGTTCCCTATTTTTTCAGTGCACTCGATTTTTGTTTGTTGCAGCATATGGATTTGTGTTGAAAATTTGCTATTGATTTGAATGGAAAATATCTTCTACCAGTGGAAGTTATTGGAACAAACAAGGATTCAAATGGGAAAAATCTTGTTGTAGATGTTGACATGATTCATAAGAGACGTTGCCAGAATATTTGGTAGTTTGTTTGTTGAAATATGTTGGTGTCGTGGCACCTTGTTGCCGCAGATTTGGAGACAAATATGACTAATTATGTTGTTGTTTGGATGATTGCGTGACCGATGGTAGTCTTATAAATAATAGTGTGAGTTTATGATATTGAAATGAATAGTTGCTATATTTTGTTAAAAAAATATTTTTTAAAAGAGTTAAATAAAGAGAGATATGAGACAACTACTTAAAATCATTTTAAAGAATATGAGAGTTAGTTTTCTAACTAAAATTTCCTCTTAATATAGTAGTTAGATAGGTGTGTCCAACAATTGTGTGTTCTAGATGAATAAATTGCAAATATAAGAACAGAGAAACTACAATATTCTAGGAAACGACAATTTCAATGAAACTGAACCTATACTGTGAACAACCCCAGATGAGATCAGGAAGGAGTTGGACAAGCTTTCATCTAGTTTGATACAATCAATAAGGAGCTGTTTATCAACTTTGAGCCATGTACGAAAACAAGAAATACAACATGATACCATATCATACAGGCATGCATATGCATGCACAACCAATAAGCTTTGCCAAGACTATGGCATGCTGTACGTAGTACGTACATGTATAGCCAATACAGTCTTGTGTTCCGTACATGAACAGGTATGAACTAACACCTCACGCCATGCTTCACCGCGTCCGTGAACTCCTCGTCGGCGTCGAGCCTCGCAAGCGCCTCTGGAGCAAGGAACACCTCCAGCGCCATGCTCCCTCATACACCGTCACATTGCCGTCCAGCTTGTTCCCGGCGCCACTCCGGCCGGACGGCCACCGGCTTCCCCCACCGGTCGTAGTTCCCGTACACGTTGAACATGCATTACTTATGCTAACCAGTTGAGATAGCTTCAGATCAAATGAAACAAAACAAAGTCTCATGCTTGAGCTCCAGCTCAAAATTTTCATACTTCAAATAGTTCTGAAGACTTACCTAAGCTGTCTTCAACTAGTGCAGTTCAGACTTCAGAGGTTGGTCAGTTGCTCTTCAGGTGATAGCTCTATTCTGAATTTAAAATCTCTGTAAATCACACATTAGTTGTCAAAAAAAAGTAAGATCAAGCAGTATCAATTGTGAATAGTACATAAATTTTACCTATATTCAACTAGCTGTAACATTTGTGACTGAGGGCAGTTAGATAGTAATGGTTGGTAATTTTGAATCTGCCGATGTATGAGTCGAAAACCAAGAAGGATTGGATGTGTATCTGGTGTCAGGAGAACTGTGACACAAGCAAGAGTCTAATATGAACTTCAAGTTAACAAGAAATTGAAATATAAATTGCAAAGTTCAGTTAGTTTATTAAGAAAAGGAACACATAGTTGGCAAGAGAGGCAAAATGTCCTCTGCTATACTCTTGACATTCTTCTATCTTATCATCCTTGATGATCCAAAATATGAGATTATGAAATTCAGAACAGATGTAAAAAAGAACTATTTTCTGCAAGAGAATAAACATCTCACTGTTACAAAAGCTAGGTTGCTTCTTTCTGGATGGTGCAAAAGTGTTCTTTTTTCTTTGATGGCATATGATGCTAAATCTGTGACAAGTTAACTAAAGCAGAATATCCTACCTCAGCCTGGTATGGTGAAATAGCATCTAATCAAGAAGAAAGTTCCATTTAGAAGTTTGAAAGTGAGCACATATCAGAAACACATACTTTTACTTGAGAAATAGCATCATCATCAACTAGCAAAGGACAGAGTACCTCTCGAAAGTGTCATAATCTGAGCAAAGGTGCTAGTTCAGTTGCTTAACCTTCACACCAAGAACAATGGTCCAAAATAACCTATCACATTCCATGTTTACTGTTATCCACCGACGGCTTCATCACACTTCATTTCCTCACTACCAGAGGAATCGGCATCTGTCATGTCGTTAGACAAGCCACCATGCTCATCATGGTTCAAGCAATCATCTTGCTCAGCTGGATATATGTCATATCTTGACTCTAGCAAGGAATGACTTGGAATCATATTTAGCTCCATGTCGTTCATTAATGATCTAACCTTAGCTAGCTCTGGCCAACATTTCGCTGATGCATACATGTTCGCAATCAATTTGTAGTGACCAGGGTGGTTTGTCCTCATCTCCATCAGCTTCTTTGCTGCTCGATCCCCGATTTCTATATTCCCATGGACCCGGCAAGCCTCAACAAGAGTTGCTAGCATCGCAGCAGTTGGCTGGAGAGGCATCTTATCAGTTATCTCCTCAGCCATCTTCAGCAAGCCTTCCCGGCTGTACAAATCAACCATGCAAGAAAAATGCTCCACTCTTGGCACAATACCAAATACAGTAACCATCTTTGAAAATAGCAGCTGCCCTTGTGTTACCAGCCCAGAGTGGCTACATGCCGAGAGAACAGTAACCATAGTTACATGGTCTGGGTCTATACCGTTGGCAATCATCTCATCAAAGAGCTTCAACGATGTATTCCCCTCCCTTTGCATTCCATAACCCAAGATCAATGAAGTGTAGGCGAGCCTATCTTGACATGGCATCCGGTCAAACACTCTCTGGGCAGAACGCATCTCCCTGGACTTTGAGTACATATCTACTAGTGAGTTTTGCAGTAAGTTAGAGCCATCCAGTCCATTCTTTAGGCTGTAGCAATGCAGCTCCCTTCCATGACGGAGGTGTCCAAGCCGTGCATCAAGGGAAAGCATAGTTAACACTGTAACATCATTCGGACACAGACCAGAACCCACCATCTCCCTGAAAAGCAAAGATGCTTCCTCATCCTGGTCTGTAAATGCAAACCCTGCCAGCATTGCGTTCCAAGATACCAAGCTCTGAATTGAGCATGTTCTAAACAGAAGGTAAGCAGAGCTCACCATCTTGCATCTTGAGTACATTGTAATCAACGAATTCACCATGCTTTCAAGCCCATCAAAGCATAGACGAACGGCCGCCCCATGCAAAACTCTGCCAATCATCACCTTCCCAGTCCTACTGCATGCCTTGAGGCCGATCACCACTGTCACAAAATCCACCCCAGGCCCACCGCCACCCCTCATCTGTGCCACCAACCTAATCACCTCATCATTGTTCCGCATCTTCAAATTCCCAACTGCAACCACATTCCAAGTGACAATGTTCGCCCCAGGCACACGGTGCAGCAGTTCAAATGCCTCCCCCAACATCCCCTTCAATGCATAGCCAGACACCATTGTATTCCAGCTAACGACATCCCTCACAGCCATTTCGTCAAACACTCTGCGGGCGTCCTCCAGCTCCCCCCACTTCACATGCATCCCCATCAAGGCATTCCAAACATACAAGTCCATACCACATCCGCGGGTCCCAATGCGCCTCACAACGTCCTGGCCCACGGTGAACTCCCGGAGCTCGCCGCAGGCACGCAGAACCGACGGGTACGTGAACCTGTCGGCCTCCACGCCCAATGCCACCATCTTTTCGTACGCCAAAATCACGTCTTTCCACAGCCTACGGTCAGCGTAAGCCCAGATGAGCTGGTTCCAGGGGAAAGCCCGAGCCTTTTCGTCCGCCTGCTCGACGGCGGCGCGCGCGGCCGGGAGGTCGTCGAAGGCTATGTAGAAGGCCGCAAGCCTGGCGAGGACGGAGGGGTGGGCGTGCGCGCCCAGCGCCATCGCACGCGCGTGGAGCTGCGCGCCCGGCCGGTAGACGCGCTGTGCGGTGCAGGAGTGGAGGAGGGAGGAGAGGGAGACGGGGCCGAGGTCGGGCGTGGGTGGAGGTGGTGGTGGTGGTGGTGGTTCTTGGGCGGGTGCGGCATTTCGCCAAACGAGTGGGAGGCAGCGGCGGATGCGGAGGAAGTGAAGCCTGGAGAGGGCGGCGGAAGGATTTGGGCGCATCAAACGGCCGCCGCCGTTGCATCACAAGACGCCGGCCGGGTGAAGCGGCGGCGGGCTATTGGGAGGTTCTTGGTGTTCGGGCGCGCAAAATGTGTCTTTTACAATCTTCTAGAACGGGGAAGTATCAGGTAGGAACTGGGTTTAGTGTAGGAAAATGCGAACTCTGGATATGGACCGTTTGATCCAACTTGAAGGCTGAGATATGGGCGGAAGTCCCAGCCCGCTACTAGATTTTTCAAAAAAAAAACCCACCGAATTTTTCCACCTTCTTGTTCCCCCAAATCCCAGGACATGGTGCCCCACATCTAGGGTTTGTGGAGGCCGGCGCGTGGTATTTGTCCAGGAATGGACTGGAGCAGAGCGTCAAGAACTCAACTAAGGTGGTGGAGGCATCGTGGCTAGATGGGCGACGCCTTTGCCTTGGAGGCCGGAGTCGATGGCATTGTGGAGGTGCAGTGGAGCGTCGGGGCGAGGTTGCATGGCGCCGAGGTGCTGCAGTGGAAGATTGGAGGGCAACTGGGGGTGCACGAACCCTGGATGTTGTGTAGCCAGGATGTGGGATTTGAGGGAAGAAGAAGAAGGAGTGAGAATGGAAGGGTGAAAAAATCCAGGGGGCTTTCTGCAAAACGTGTGAGACAACAAGTGGTGAGGTACTTCCGCCCCAATCTGAGCCATCCAAGTTGGATCGAACGGTCCATGTTTGGAGTTCGCATTCTCCTACTGCAAGCTTTGTTCCTACCTGATACTGCCCCCTTCTACTACTATGTTGTCTAAGAACACAGAGAGACACAAGTAACCCAGCATGGTATGGAATTGGAAGGAACAATCTCTCAATAATTTGCAAAAAAATTTCTGAAAATTTAGTTGGTATATAGGGTCTGTTTTTATGAAAATTTAGTTAGTGGTATATTTTTATGAAGATTTTTGTATTTTCATTATGAAAATACATACAACACGGATGTCGAAAGCAAGTTTCACTTCTGTGAATTTAAGAGAAAAAGTGGTACTCAAATCACCAGCCGATACTCCAAGAAGAAAATTTCAGTATAAATAAGATGACACTAAATGACCTGTAATTTGATTATATTTCTCTCATAATTGTCAAAACGGGTTGAAGAATCAATTTTCAGGGAGGGAAGGTAATCTGACATATACAATTGATGATTGTGGTGGTAATCAATCTTCAGCAAATATTTCAGACAGCCTAATGCTAAACTCAGGACACTGAATCTCTACATGAACAGGTCTTGTTTTGCTGCAGGACACCAAACCTCAGCTTTGGAGGTGGCAACATCTTGGCATCTTGCAGAACAAAACCTCTGTTTAAGGTACACTACTTTCTCCTGTATGATGACCAGGATGGGGATTGAAGTTGATTCAAGCCTCTTAACGGTCAGACCTGCCATTCCGGGTCGAATACAACAAGGACTCTGACTGGTCTCTCTCAATGTAATGCTTTCCCTTTCCCTTGTCGATGCGTGCTCTTCTTACGGCCTGCTGGATCTGCCGCTCATGCTCTCTGAGGATCTCATCCATGTTTACTCCAGGAGGCATCAACGGACCAGAGTAGTGGATTCTGTTCTTCTTAGTGCCATTCACCTGAACATATATAGAGGGGAAATTCCTCAGCAAGCAGCAACAGAATGGTATAGAAGGTAACATATACCCTGGCAATTACAAAGATTCTCAATTTTTGGAAGCATGAGTGGAATATCTTCCAAAGAAGACTATTTTCAGGTGAAATCTTTAGTCTGAGCTTATAATCAATTAATCATTGATCTTGCCAGTGAAAAATGTCATAAAAATTTCAGGACTGGAGAAAATGTATCGACTCCACTGTCATGACTCATAACTATTGACGGTCTTTTATAACTTGATTTAGTAACAATTTATCCATCAAGATTCATCCTCTTGATCATGCTCATAGCCACCAAAGATGCCATTGTAGAGACCTCTGCGGCTTGATCATGGTTTTTAAGGGCTAGAATATTATGGAGCATGCTCCATCTATAAGTTAAAGGTCAACTTAAGCTGATCAGGATAATTAACTCACCACAGTAGGCTCCTTGTTGGACACACCATCATCCTTTCGATGGGAAGATGACGGTCTTTCTTGGAATTGATGTGCCCATTCAGGTTTATCATTGTGGTCAGCAGCAGTGAGTTGACTGTATCTTGAACTAGGCCGATGCTCTCTCGAGTAAGGTCTCTTCACACTGTCTCCAAAGTTAGACAACCGAGCAGCATTACCTCGCTGCCCAGCTGCAGCAGATAAGTTAGACATCTCAGCAGCAACAATCTGTGAAGTGTAAAATCTCTGGGTCTTCTGATCCATGACACTTGATCGACCCAAAGTAGAGGATGAACGGCCAGCGTGCATCAAGGGAACACGCTGAGGGAAACCGCTGTCCACAACTTTTCCCGGAGGATCAATTGGAAAGCCAGTAACAACATCATCCTTTGGAGTAAACTTATTGCTACTGCTTTTCGGATTTACCTGAACTCGTCGTTGCTGCAAAACCATGGAAACACAAATTTTAGAGTAATGAGAAACAATGGAGTATATGTACTTAACAACATTAGTTGATATATGTACAGTATATCTACTTCTGAGTCCGCAAATGGCGTGTGTGGTCTATGTGGATGAATTGCTACATGGTTAAATTAAAACTAAAACATACTAACTTCCAAACAAATGAGGGGCAATGGCAGCAGTTGCATACACATTCATAGCACCTAAATGGTTGCATTAGTAGGTACCAAATGAAAATAATCGCATTCTTAGCATGTAGTATTGAATGAAATCTTTGTCCACAAGATTCAAAAACCGGCAAGTAATTGTTTGGTGGGTCAATAGTGCAAGTAGTTTGGCACCAGAGAACCATAGACCTGTAGATCCTTTGATATGACTATTATCAGCTTTCACCAAGAGACCTTCATATTTTCAATGATGATAAGATGAAATATCATGGTACCTGCAATTCACCATTGGCATCTGCTGCAGGAAGTTGCTTCCTCCGCCCAGTTTCAGATTCCTGTCCTTTAATAGCAGCTGCTCTTTGCCTGCCAACAAAGACCCAAGCTTAGATAAAATATTGAAATGTCCAGCAGAAAAGCAAAAAAAAAGTATTGTTATTGCACAGTAATCTGTAAAAATGTGTAGAAAGTAAAATGATGCGCTATATTTGTCCTAATTGTTTAGAGCTGACTACCTCCTAGCTTCCTCGTCTCGAAGCTTAGCATCATATTCCTTGCTTGGGGGGTATTTTGGTAGACTTGATGGATCGCAGGCATAAGGCTTCGTAATGAAGAACTATGATATAAAAGTAAAAGGACAAGATTATAAAACCAGATGCTAAAAATTTGACATAGGACATAAAGTTTAGAAGAGCATCTAACGTGCACAAAAAAAAAAATGGTTTCATATATACTAAAACAACCAAATTTCTGTGAACCAATCCATAAAGTGAAAAAGAGGAATGTCGCAAATTCCCAAGAAATGGATCAAAAATAACAAAGGATTTGTTCACTCTTCAAAAGCAATTCTTTCCAAATATATTTTCCACTTTTCAAAAGCAATGTAATGAGGTTCCCACAAACGGATGGAAAATAACAACGAAATTCACAATTTCAAATTCAGTGGGTAGATGTCATGTCAACGAAATTTTGATGTGATTGCAACAACACAAAGCAGATTTGGTGTCTCACACATAATTCAGTATGCTCAAGAGTAACAAATTATTCCCAACCAAGTCCCCATGGGCCTTATTTGCAAATTGAAGAAAGGCAAAAGAACAACAAATCCCAGAAGAAAGTGCGGCAAACTTTGAAAAAGCTGAGGATCATATCTCTATTGATTTAGGAAACAAGAGGTAAACCAACATGTGAAACACAATAGCAATCACCTTAAACCTACAGGAGGCAATATGCAACCTACAGAAATTAATAAACTTAAGAGCCAACGCTTACTTCGCTTTCAAGGGCAGAAGCAGCAGTGCCCCTATTCTCAGGTTCTACAGCAAGTAGACTGTCCAAAAGAGATAAAGCTGAAGGAGGGAAGTCCTTGTATGTATCGTTCACACACCGAAGATACGGATGTTGTGGCTTGAAGATGGTAGCACGTGACAACTTCAGATTAGCCCAGAACTCCTCTGATGGTGAACCACAAAGCTTAAATATCTTGTGCAACTGTTCCACCTAAGAGGATTTCAAAAGCAGAAAAAATGGAAATTCACATAGATGACCTGACAAGAGTCTAACAATAAGAGCATATGATAAACTAAAGACAATCATTCACCTTGAAGATAGAAAATGTACGCAAACATTGTTTATCTTAAACTGGTAATTTGATCGGTCCATGTAAAAATAGGCATGGTATCGCTCAACCTGTAGCATATGCTAATCATAAGAATATGCTGCAGGGATAAACGTATAGGAGCTACATAATGACAGCTTACTAGACAAACTACAACCCACTTAAGCTAATCATCATGTTCTGCAGTTTCTATACTGGGCTCTATGAACTTATCAATTTTATCACTGGCACATTAACTACTCATTTTCATGTTTGTCACATAATTTTGCCTAGCGCTTACCCTTACCATGTTCCAAACTTCTCAAAATGCAAAATAGGCTGTCATTGAAGATGCATCACCTTCATCTGCTTGCAAAAACTTTTGAATCCAGCTCAATTCAATAGGTTCTCAAGCATAGCCATGACACCACAAAAGGAGACTTATGGTAGTAGTCTAGGAGACAATATCAGGATTAACACAGGTAGAAAAATGTAGTTTCAGTTGATGTTAGACTGCAATGTCAACAAATTTGGTCAGAGAAAGTATAGTAAAACATTAAACAGTACCTCAGTTCGTCCTGGCATTATAGGCTTCCCTGACAGCAATTCTGCAAGAATGCAACCAGCACTCCAAAGATCAACAGCAGCACCATAGTTAGTAGCACCCAGCAATAGCTCAGGAGGCCGATACCACAATGTTACGACACGACTTGTCAAATGCTGCTTTTGGTTGGGATTAAAAAATGTAGCTAGACCAAAATCTGCTATCTTGAGGATGCCATTATTGTCAAGGAGGAGATTTGCACCCTTTATGTCCCGATGCAAAACACCACGATTATGACAGTGGTCCAGCCCAGAAAGTAGCTGTTGCATATAGCACTTGACCTGAAACAACCACAGTCCATACTGAGGATAACATGAAAACAGAAGGCACAATTGAAAAAGATTTTGAAATGGAAGAGCAAAGGACATGTCTAGAGCAAAAAACCTGAGGCTCTGTGAATTTTATGCCAGGTGTAGCTGCGAGTCCCGCAAGATCATGCTCCATGTATTCAAATACAAGATACAAGCTACTAGACATGCGCGACGTCACCAAACCTTCAAGCTTCACAACACTCGGATGATCAAGTCTTCTTAAGATGTGAATTTCCCGTGCCATAAACCGGACGCTCTCAGGGTCCATATTGGCAAAGCGAACTTTCTTAAGCGCCACAATTTTGCCTTTGTCAAGATCACGTGCTTTGTACACACTGCTGTAAGTACCTTGCCCTATCTGAATATTCAAGAAAATTAGGGTGAAAAAAATTATAGTTGCATAGAATCAGTATTACAATCACTTGTTGCAACTCTATTCAATCAGATTGCTTGACTAGAGTAGAAGGCTCATCAGGAACTTCTACAATGCTGCAGGCAATATGTTTAACCACCCCATTGCATTAGAATTTTCCTTCCATAGAACATCAAATTGCACTTACTGCCTTATTCCAAACCCTCAACACTGGCATTCCCAAAACAAGATTCCCTTATTTAACACCTAACATAATATCCTATGCGGTTAAACATACACACACTCCAAAAACCATTAACACTCAGAAGCATGATTTGGAGCATGCGAAGCTACTGAAGAATGAAGATCTTCATAATCAGAAGAAAGATAATAGTGTTGCATAAGTAAAGGTCAGCAAAAGAATCAACCTTGTCCAACTTCTCAAATGATTCTGCCTTTCGAGGCAGCCACCCACGGACCGCATCTGCCGCCACCTCCGTGAGCCACCTTGGCCACCCAGCCGCCACATACTCCCCCTGCACCCCATTGGGCACATCTGTGATCCTCGGTTTCGCCTCACCCTCACTCCTAGCTCCACTCCTCGGTTCTTGCTCCACCACACCATTAGATCCCACATCCACCGGAGTGCGCCTCCAGCTCCCAGGGGCAGCACCCACCCTCTCCCTATCGACCACACCAACCGCCATAGCCGTCACGTCATCTGGCAATGCTGGCACGGCCGCAACCACCGGCCCTGGGGGCTTTGGGATGAGCCTTGCCGTGCTTGCATCGTTCCCAATGCCACGCCCTGCATTTGAAGACGTGGCAACCACAACAACCCCTTCCTCGTCGTCCTCCTCCTCCTCACGCCTCTTGCTGGAACTGTAACTAACCAGCCGCTTCAGCGAGTTGCTCGACGGGCGCCGGCGAGGCTTCCCCTCTTCGCCGCCATGGAATTGCTTGGAACTAACACAGCCCATAAGCCGATAGGAGGATCGACGCAAGAAAAATTACTCCAAGAACCCAAATAAAACTTCAAGAAACCTTCTCCCGGTACACCACCCGCATCAGGTCACACATCAAAAAGCCTCATCAGTCAACGAATTGGACCAACCAAGTAGACTCCGCCGCAGATCCAAACCATAACACAACACCCACAACACTCTTCAATCTCGGAGCAGCCGAATCACGAACACACAAGGCAGGAGCGGCGCCAAGAACTGGTCTCCGGAAGTGCAAAAATTGGGATTTTTTTGCTTTTGCGCAAACTAACAACTCGGGTAGGGGCAGATCGGGGTGGGGAATCCGGAGGTGGGATAAAAATCGAACCTTGCCGCCGGAAATCGCGTGGCGTCGCCTCCGCAGGAGATCTCTCTCCCAATGATGAACTTTTCCTGGGGCCTTTTGTTTTTGGCAAGTACTTGGCCTTTTTCCCTTTCTTCTGTTTTTGTTTTTCCTTTTGCCTCTTTCATTAAGTACAATATATTGCGCTAATTACTGGTTGGTAAAAAAAACCAGAAAGTCTAAGTGAGCTTAAAACCTTTTGAGGTTTTTTTTTCTTATTTTATATACACTTCTTTCTATCATTAAATTAAATTTTCTTTTTTAATCTAATTTTTTAAAATTCATTTATCTCTCTTTTTAACGTCTATGGCAATGACAGGCGGAGGCGACAGTGATAACACCACCAGGCGTGGGTGGAGACAGTGAGAAGTGGCAAGGCAAGAAAAAAATAGCGACAAAAGAAAGAGAAACATGGTGCGGCGAGACAGTGGTGGGTCACTGACTACGAGTAGTGATTGTCAGAGGGGAGGAGGAGGAGGAGATGGGGGACGGGGCGGTTGCAAAGAAGATGTGGAGGTGAGAGAGAAGATCAAGAGAAGGGATAGAAGACAGAGGTTAAAATTAAATTTTTAAATATGTGATATAAATAATACAAATTTTTTTAAAAAAAATACAGACACATGCTCCCTGATCCCAAATCTTCTCTAGCTTTTTTTATAGTATTAATCTAAACTCCCATGGCTTCGCACTTCTCAGGAATATATGAAAAACAAAACTCTCCTGGTATATACATATATTATTTTGCCATGGTTCCTTTCTCCTCTCCTCTAATATTGTTTTAACCATAGTTGTGGTAAGTTAATATAACACACACACACACACACACATATACACAAACATACATATATATATAGACACACACACACATATAGCTCTAGTACGATGGATCAAGGGAGTGCTACTCGGCCACTAGAGGAAATGCAAGACGATAGAAGAGTTCGCTTCACCGCGTAAGATGCTCGAATCCACCACAGTCACTATCTTTTGCCTTTTGTTGTTCCCTTCTCTACCTGGGAAAGTGGATCATAGAAAGGTAGCTTGCTCCCAAGGCAAGTGCTTGCTTACGTTTCATGTAGCGGTCAGCCTTCCTACCTTCATGCCTCCTTGGTCGAAGAGCCAAGCCTGTGCAGGAAGCAAACAAAACTTGCGCGAAGGACATTTTTCTTCTTTGTCTTGTCCTCTCCCTTGGCCAAGGGAGAGACTACATCACTTTCCTTCGGTAGCTCTTTAGGTTTCCCAAGGATAGCGGTAGCTAGGGCAAAACCTGTTTTCTTCGCTCCGCGAATGAGAGAATAAAATCAGAAAAAAGATGTTTTCTCTTTGCGAGATCCGAAAGTGGAGAACGCATTGCGTTCTCTGGGCACATAGGGTCAAACGTAAAGCAACACTTTCTTGGCAGAGTTTGAGGTAGCAAAAAACTTTAGAGCTTGTTGGAGCTGCTGAGCATAACGAATTAAAGCTGAAGGCGGATCAAGGTAGCTTGCCCCCAAGGCAAGTGTTTGCTTATGCTTTATGTAGCGGTCGGCCTTCCTACCTTCATGCCTCTAGAAGCTTCTACAAAGCTTTGCTTCTGGTAGAAGCCAGTTGCTTTGGTAGCTTGCCTGCCAAGCCGCCTATAGGCGAAGGGCCGAAGGATGGAGCATGCAAAGTCGATCGTGCACCTGTCGTGTGACCCGTTGGTCATAAGCAATGTCTTTCGTGGAGCGACCCACCTAGAAACAGCTCTACTTTTAGGAGGCAAAAAGGTAGCTTCTTATATATATATATGAGAGAGAGATAGAGAGATATCTAGTGATAACTCTCTCGATGAGAACTCTTCTCTCAATTTTTTCAAAAATCCTCAAAAAATTTGTGGTAATAGGAAAGGGAATGTTAGAAAATCCTACAAAATTTCATGGTCTACTCTATTTAAATTGGGAAAAACAAAAAGACAAATTGTTAATGAATAATGGTGTATCATGAGTTCTCATGAAGAAAAGAGTTCTTATTAGATATCACACACAGATATATATATATATATATATATATATATATATATATATATATATATATAGACACACACACACACATATCGTAGTAATAAGTGTCGAATGAAGTGATGGAGGCCGTTTTCTCCTCATCTTCGAGCACCAAGCTAACTTGATGGTAACCTAAATAGGCTTCTCAGAAACTCATCAGCTCTCACCCAACGGTCGATTCGATCAGCTAATCTATTTTGGGTAAAGGGAAATTGTCCTTAGGACAGACACTGTTGAGATCTATGAAGTCTATGCACATGCACTATTTTCCATTGGACTTTTTTACGAGCATTGGATTAACTAACCAATTCGAGTGCTCGACCTCTCAGATTACTCTCGCACCGAGCAGTTTGTTGACCTCAGCCCGAATTGCTTCCTGGTGATCAGGAGCAAAACGGTGAAGTTTCTATTTGATCAGGCACAAGCCTTTGGCTATTGATAGCCTATGTTCGACAACTCCTCGAGGTATACTTGTCATATCTGATGGGTTCCAAGCGAAGACATCAGAATTCTCCCTGAGAAATTTTATCAACGCTTGAACCCCTTCTGTTGGTAGATCAACACTTATTTTCGCCACTTTATCAAGATTGACACTAAATGATACGAGGACGGCATCACTTGCGGGTTCCAGTGGTGCTTTGGAGGTTTTCTCCACAAGCTGTTTCCTGAATGGTGTTGACCTCCTAATGGGTAGGGCTTCGACCAATTCCAGCAATTGAGCAAAACTCCTTCGCGAAGCTTCCTGGTTCCCTTTAACAATGATCGTGCCATTAGGGCCTGGGATTTTGATGGAGAGATATGTGTAATGGTTGGTCGCCATGAGCTTGATCAGTGACATCGTCCCAATATCGCATTATATGTGGACGGTACGTCAGCAACGTCGAAAGTGATAACTTCCATTCTATAGTTGCGGACGTCACCAAAGGTCACTGTCAGATCGATCTACCCCCAGGGTTCAATTGTGACGCTAGGGGCTAGTGTTCAGAAGAGATTCTTCACTGGTCAAAACATGTCACGGGTGATTTGTATCGACGGAAGGGTGCTAGCGAACAAAATGTTCAACAAGCTACCCCTGTCTATGAGAACCCTTTTCAGCTTACAATTGTCGATTGTGGGTTCCACAACTAAAGGATTTTGGTGCGGGTATGCCAGCTTAGTGGGCTGATCCAGCGGTCCAAACAATAGCAATTGGTCGAACCACTTTGGCGGTGTCCATACAAGGGTGGATACGGCAAACACTTCCTGGAGCGCAACTTTGTGCTGTTGATAAGACTCGTATGCAGAAGAATCACCAATGATGACGTTGACCTCTCAGTCTACTTCTTGAAATGGAAGTTCATTTTCATCCTAGTCCCCAAGGTTTGGTAGATCAGAATTTTTGCCTTGTCCGGGCAATATGAGTTAATCACCAACACCTTTGTAGTACTGCTCAAGCTTATATTGCAAACTTGGTAGTCCTTGGTGTTGTGGATGACACATGATGGTACCAGCAGATTTTTTTGTTGCTTGCTCCTCATGTAGCTTGTTCAGAGTCTCTAGGACCCAGCCGTGGTTGTGAAGGAATACAAGGAGCATTTTACCCATGGCCTCGACCTCGACCGCAACCGTTGGAAGCGGGACCAAGACACTCAGAGTAGCTCATTGCGAGCACTTTCCCAACAATCTTCTTCTTGGCGCCTTCCTTGTCCTTTTTTTAAGGTTTGGACCTTCCAATTTCTTCCCCACCATCGCCGAAGTTCTTTTTCTTCCATTCGACGAATTTGTTACCCGTGGCATGCTTTTCAATGATACTGAAAAGCTTGCGCACAGTCGATGTCCGAGCCATGGAGAACTTATGGGTAAAATGCTCGTCTTGGACACCATTGATAGCAACATCAATGACACTACTTTCCTCATTATCAGGAATTGAGGTGTGGACTTCAGAGAAGCGACGAAGAAATTGGCAAAGGGACTCCTTACTTTGGCATACGTGGAACAGCTCATTTGCGTGTTTCGGGCGTTGGTAGTTACCTTGGAAATTCACACAGAATTCCTCATATAGCTATTCCCACGAATTGATCAAGTCAGGTTCAAGGTTGAAGATCCAAGATCTTGTAACGCCCTCCAGCACCATAGGTAAAAAATGAGCCATGGTCGTCTTGTCTCCGCTAGTTGTGAGTACGGCAGTGGCGTAAACTTGTAAGAACTCTTCAGGGTTGGCTTTCCCATTATATCTTTCGGTAAGGGAAGGCGAAACCCCTGAGACCAATACACCTCCCATAGGGGTGCAGCCAACGCCCAATAGCCGTGAGGGGTGTAGCGAGCAGCTTTATGGCCCTCCACCTATGTTGAGGCTCGTGATCATTGCTGGACCCATCGGAGGAGCCTAAGCCCCTTGATAATGAGGCTATAGATGGCTCACGCGATGGAGGATGGAACTGGAGTCCCTACCCTTTTGAAAACACTTGTACACTTCCTTGCTTGCCAACGCATTTGATGGTTGACGCCAATAGCCTCAGAGCTTTTTTCTTGTCCATTGTCACCGCCTTGAGTCGGCGGTGCAAGTACTCAGACAAGAGTTTGAATCTCTTACTACACCATTTGGACCACACCCATTAGTTTCTACACCATCTAGGCTAATGCTGCTAGATCGGCAACTTCCTACACCCCAAATGGCACAAGTCTAGATTCCTCTTCTCCACGTTCATTCTCTCCCATCGAAGGACCAGGAGAAACTCTAGTGGCCTGAGAAGCAGTTCTCTTTGGCATCATTGATGGATCAGTATGTAAATCGCCACTCCACACGATTGATGCCAACTGTTGAGGGATTGTCTCAACACGTGAATATGTTTGTTTAGTGGTAGGACACACACATAGAGATCGGAGTAGTTGGGAGCCATAAGAGAGAGATATGACACAGGATGTTTTTACAAGTTCAGGCGGAGCGGATCCAACCTACGTCCTGGATACTATCGTGGGGGTTTGTGGGAGAGCCAAACGATCCAGGAGTACCGTGACTATGCTGTAAAGGTGTTATAGTGATAGCCAAGCACTGGAAATGTTTTACACTGGTGTTGGAACAAACAGTCCCTATTCTCGAACATTGAAATGATATGATGTCTAGCCTAAGTCTTTTTCCTCTTCCTTTCTCCTCTCTTATGTTCTTCTTTGTTTGTTCCTTACTTAAAGCCTGTAGTAGCTGATTAATTCTCCTGAGATCTCGGGATATCACTGAGTAACTACAAGACAGTTACGATTCGAGTGTCAGATTCAGAGGTTTGTGGCCTCGAGTCTTATCTGTAGAGAGATCATGGGCTTTTTTGAACTGCTACCCTTGCTGACAGGTGGGTCCATGATATCAGGGACTTAATTACTACGTTTCGGTTGGATATTTGCCACGAGTACGGCGGCAAGACCTCCTTATTATGACAATTATTTACACTAGATCTTTGCCACTTGTATGGCGATTATGATCATCCTCAACACATCATAATGAACACATGTTTTGCTCCTAAAATAATTTTTGGTTTCTCTAGGGTTCGAATCACGAACCCTAGATATTTTTAAACTTTATTTTTCACAAACAATGTTGATCATCAAACAAATGTTTTGCTTAGAAAATAATTTTTGGAATCTCTATGATTTTCAAAAATTATTTTTAGGAAACATCCATAAAGGTTGCTGTTCTAACTTCTAACATTTGTTCATGGTCAAATTTGGGATTTTCTGTTCTAGCAAATGTTGATTGCTCATAGGTTTATGTGAGGTCACATATGTTGATGTTCAATTTCAAATCTGGAATTGCTGGGTATTTTCTTTATATAATTTTTTTTATAAATGACAAAAGATATCTACTTCTACAGATAAATTTCTTAAACATAAAAATATTTATTGAAATTTTTTTTAAACGACACAAGATATCTAATTCTACAAATAAATTTACAAAACAAACAATCATTTCTTACATCAATGTAAACATGTAATTTTTATATTTTTTTTCCTGTAATTTTATTTTCTAGAGAAGTTTTATTAAAAATTTCTGTGCTCATAGCTGCTGCTTTCCTAGATTTGTATGATTTCCATATTAATTGTTGTCTCCTGTTAAGTTCAATTTTTCTATTTATTTGTCATGTGGTTTGTACAAAGATGATTAATATTTTTATTTTTATTTTTTGAGTTGCCAAAGATGATTCTTAGTTGTATAGATGAAATTATAAATTCACACGAACACTTTTGACATCACTAGAAACAGATGTAATTTATTTAAATTTTATCTGTGATTATTTTTTTTCTAAATAAAAATTTGACAATTTATATCATCAAGCAACAAGAACATACTATTTTGTAACAACTTCTACCCTGGGATGCTAGAAATGTATATAAGAAATGTACCTTCTTTCTACATATTCATACATATCCATTTCTATTGCTGTTGCTAACCTTTCTTTTTCTTTTCTTGTAAATGTGTTCTTCACCTCGATTTGACCATCAAAAATGATAGTTAGGGTTTCTAAACGTATAATATGACTTCGGGCGTTGGTTATAAATACTGTCTACAGATTTATTATATATTTTGCGGACCTGTTAACATATTTATATCAATTTTTCACCAACTTTTTAGTTCTGACATATTATATTTTCAAACTATTAGTCTATACTATTAATTTTTATAGACCCGTTAAAATATTTGTGGACTGAACTCATTTATTTTTTTTCTATCCATCACTTCTTTTTTTTGATCCCTTAATCTAGATATTGATTAGTTGCATCTGACGGTTAAAAAAGATCCCCGATTAAAAAAGAGATATTTGTGACAGGCACTTTTTTTTACTGTAGAAAAATTGGAAGTTCGGGGCCCGTCAGTCAGAACACCCAAGCTAAATAAGCAGAAATGAAACTAAAAAACACTACTCCGTTGCACACACGCCCAGCCCCTACCTCTTAAACCCTCCAAAACCCTAGCCCTATCTCCCCGCCGCCGCCATGGGATCTGCCGCCGCCGACGCCGCAGCCGCCCTCCCGTCCGGCGGTGGAAACCTGGTGCTCATCCTGGACTTCGGGTCGCAGTACACCCACCTCATCACCCGGCGCGTCCGGCAGCTGGGCGTCCTCTCTCTCTGCGTCTCCGGCACGGCCCCACTCTCCTTCCTCACCGGCCTCCGCCCCCGCGCCGTCGTCCTCTCCGGTGGGCCCCATTCCGTCCACGCCCCGGGCGCCCCCTCCTTCCCCGACGGCTTTCTTGACTTCGTCGCCGACGCCGGCGCCCACGTTCTCGGCGTCTGCTACGGCATGCAGCTCCTTGTGCAGTCACTCGGCGGCGCCGTGGCGCGGTGCGAGCGCCAGGAGTACGGCAAGATGGAGGTCGAGGTCACGTCACCGAGCTCGGCGCTCTACGGGGAGGCGGCGAGCACGCGGCAGACGGTCTGGATGAGCCACGGCGACGAGGTGTTGAGCCTTCCTGAGGGGTTCGAGGTGGTGGCCAGGAGCTTGCAGGGCGCCGTCGCCGCCGTAGAGGACCGGGAGAGACGGTTCTACGGCCTCCAGTACCACCCTGAGGTAAACTTTCTTGGAAAGGAGCAATCTTTCTGTGGGATGTGGCGTAAAGTTGGGAATTGTATCGTTTGAGCTATTCGATCAGATTTTGGTGTGAAGATTGTCTTTTGTGGGAAAAATTCGCTTCGGATTTGGTGTAAAGTTGGGAACTTATTTAGGAAACAGGGCGTATGGAGATTATCAGCCATTTCTTTCTTAGTGAAATAGATGGAGATGGTTTCTATGTTAAGCTATGAATAGAGTTAGCATTTTTGGTGTGGAATTAAGTTACAAGATGGGAAAGGAGGGACCCTTCAGGGAAAGGTTGGGATTGTTCATAGAAATCTTGTGTGGAGTTGCAGATTTGTGGGAAGATGAAATTTTAGAGGGAGGTAAATGAGAATTGTTATTGAACGTTTTGTCTTGTCTTCAAACATATAAGGCCTCTATTGCATCAAACATCTGCAGTTTCTAGCCTTAATAGATGTTAGTGAAAATTTCAATCTTCTCTAATTTGATCTGGGTTGATGTTTTTTGGTACGAAACTAATAATCAGTACACTCTCTCTTTATAAATATGTTGTTTTAGACTCATGCAGAGGAATTAAGACGTTGTTTAAAATGATGAGTCTAACCCTATTAAAGTTTGTGTGGTGTATTAATTATGGTTAGATAAACTTTTGATTAACTCATAGAAGTGGAGGATATAAATGGAAACAATGTGGAAAATTCTCAAAAACGTAGAATGACATACGTTTGTAAAATGACATGCATTTATAAACGGAGGGAGTAGGAAATATCTTTTCTCTTTACTTGATGTAGTGTGGAGGTAATATTGCATTAGAGAGAAACATTGTTTGGTGAGATATGGAGAGTTCTTGAATTTTTCACTTTTGTGTTGTGTTCTGTTTGAAAGACTGGCCTTTTGCATTTGTTTTACCAGTTCATTAATTATATATGCCAAATTTAATCTAGAATCTTTGGCATAAAAAGAGAGGAAATTTATTATTATAGAGATCATATTGTAAAGTAAAGATTGTCCTTTTGAGCAAGGAATAGCCTTTCCATGAAACAGGATAAATATGGTCATGGTCATCAAGTTCTTGGTATTTAGTTGGGAACTGTCTTAACAGACTTGAGGACGAGAGTTCCTTTGGAATATGATTTGCGGTTTTCCTTTTAAGAAAGCATTATCAAGTTCACTAAAAAAGCTGGAGAAAATCTTGAATGCTTTATGATAAGAACTGTTGAGAAAAGTTAAGAGCAATCCTTTTAGCAGCAAAACCAGATCATGTTAGTTTGGAGCAATGTTATAATACTAAGGGCAGAATTAGAGAGAAAGATTGGCTTTTAATCTGATAAGCTGGTGCTAAAAGTTTTACATTGCTGGCTCCTAATTTTATGTGAGTAAATTTGTCGAAGATTGGATATGTGGCCTAAGAGCGCTCATTGATTCATCTCATTTCAAGTGATCCAGTTAGTGTTTAGTAGGAGTTCAGAGGAAAATGACGCCTTGATTAATCCAATTGGTTGTTGATTTCGGATGACATTACATTTATACTTTAACCCCATATATTTTGTCACATGGCAGAGAACCCTAGACATTAAAAAAAAGTTTCAGTTTATCACGGATATTTTTGCCAAATGTATTCATTTACCACATATTTTTCTGACCATCCATTAATTTTGATAGTTTTTACCACATTAGAGCCATGAGGCATCAATGTGACACCTTCATGGTGATGTTAAGATGTTTATGTGATGTTAACAGATTATTTTGTGTTAAAAAATTGAATAAAATGGGAAAAATAAATTGGATTCAAAACATTAGAAAAATATGGGAATTAAAACCAAACGATAAATTAATGTTTTATGTATGTCACATTTGCACTGTAGAGGTGCCTACAGACGCCACATTGCTCGAACATGGCTAGAACGGCCAAAATTGGTGGATAGTTAATAGAACTTGGATAAACTAAAATACTTGACCAAAATATATGGGGTAAACTGAATTATTTTTACAAATCTGGAGTTTTCTGACAATAGTGCCATAATACCTGGGGTTAAATGTAATTTCCTCTTGATTTAGTGTTTTTTCTGTAAAATGTTAATCTCTAAAAGGAAAGGAATCGTCTTTTGATCAAGAAGTTTAGTTTTGTTGTCAGTGGCTCTTGCTACAAATGTCAAAAGGACAAGACTGTGTGTTCTGTCTCTGTCCATTCATTTCCTGATCACATTGATTATTAGCTATTCATTACTTTGGTTGCATATAGTTGCCAATTTTGTTGTGCCAAATTTTGTTCGCTATACTAGCAACATAAAAAAAAGTAGCATGAGAATTATCAGGAATTTTGTTTTAGTTTTTGAAATTGAAATAATCTTATTAGTCTTAATCCATTGAGCAGGCATTTTTAAGTTTTCTGGCTGCATATTCTCTATTTCGATTTATTTAATAATCAAGATGATTGATCGAATGCTACTAGGTGATTAGCATAATTTGCATTTGTTGATTCTGTAGTTTACTGGTTAGTGTTTGTTCCTGTTAAATTGCTGTGGTATTTGGTTGCTCCTATAGCTTGCACGAATAGTAAGCATCATCCTTTCTAAACATATCTGTGCTGTATGATGAATATCTTAAATTTATTTTCCTTTATGTTGACCAGGTAACACATTCACCTCAAGGAATGGAAACACTGCGCCGTTTCCTTTTTGATGTTTGTGGGATAGCAGCTGATTGGAAGATGCAAGATGTGCTTGAGGAAGAAATTAAGACCATCAAAAACACGGTTGGGCATGATGAACATGTGATCTGTGCATTATCAGGAGGAGTTGATTCAACAGTTGCTGCCACTCTTGTTCACAAGGCAATAGGAGATAGGCTTCACTGTGTTTTCGTTGACAATGGTTTATTAAGGTTGTTATCTTTTCTTCCAGTATGCTATCAGCAAGAAAATTGGCACTGATTCAGAATCATTGTGTAGTGGAACTAACATGGGAACTCATCTGCAGATACCAGGAGAGGGAGAGAGTGATGTCAACCTTTGAAAGTGACCTGCACTTACCAGTGACATGCATTGATGCATCTGATCAATTTCTTAGCAAGCTAAAAGGTGTTAAAGACCCAGAGATGAAAAGAAGAATTATTGGCAGAGAATTTATAGCTGTGTTTGATGATTTTGCTCACGATTTAGAGCTTAAGATAGGAAGAAGACCTGAATATTTGGTTCAAGGGACATTATATCCAGATGTTATCGAATCATGCCCACCTCCTGGCAGTGGAAGGATGCATTCCCACACCATCAAAAGCCATCACAATGTTGGTGGTCTTCCAAAAGACATGAAGCTAAAGCTCATTGAACCACTGAAGCTCCTATTTAAAGACGAGGTCTCAATCCCTATATGTTTCCTTAGTACATCTCCGTGTTTTTTCAACACATGCTCATATTGAGTGACATTAGAAAAATGTTCTAACGGTTCAATTTTCAATAATTATTTAAAAATAGGCCTTTTAATAGTATTTTTAATTTGTTGTGATGTGTGTACTTGAAAAGGTGCGGAAGTTGGGGAGTATTTTGAATGTCCCAGAGTCATTCTTAAAGCGGCACCCCTTCCCTGGACCTGGTCTTGCTGTTCGTGTCCTAGGTGATGTTACAGAAGGAAACGCATTGGAGATTCTTCGTCAGGTTTTGCTTTTTGTAATTGTCAAAAGTTGGTGAAAATCAATTCTATCTATGATTTTAACTGGCTGATTCTCTGCTGGTTTCTTGCAGGTGGATGAGATATTTATTCAATCAATAAAAGATGCTGGGCTCTATGATTCTATTTGGCAGGCTTTTGCTGTGTTCCTGCCTGTGCAATCAGTGGGAGTTCAGGGCGACCAGAGAACTCACTCCCACGTTGTTGTTTTAAGGGCAATTACTAGTGAGGATGGGATGACTGCGGATTGGTATGCACCATTATACTTCCAGCTTGATTTTCCTTTATTTTTGCACCTTTATCATTTTGGACTTCATTGTTTATGTTGCAACTGAAACTGTAATAATTATTTGAGCCCTTTCTTATTATCACTGTGCAGTATTTTGTTAAGCAAAAAAAACACTAGGCAGGGGCTTAAAACAATTTAACATCAGTATTAACATGTTGTATGGTTCTGTATCCTTTATTTTGTCATTTTACTTCCGCATTCTCATCTCGTATCATTTTCTTTGACGACTCTTGCTCAGGTATTATTTTGATCACAAGTTCCTGGTAGATGTGGTGAGTAAGATCTGCAATAACGTGCGAGGTGTGAATCGGGTTTGTCAGGACATCACATCGAAGCCGCCTGCGACTGTGGAGTGGGAATAGCATTTTGTACTTTTCTGATGCTGGGGTCATCTTATACATGAAAGTGGTTACTAGATTGATGTTTACGTGATGGTTTAATTCTTCTGTCAACAGTTCCTGTGTAAGTGTAACATAGATGATAAAACTGAGCAAAAAGCATGTAAACTTAGGTTACTGGTATGCTTTTCAGACATTAAAGAGATTTCTTCACATCTATAGATTGTTGGTGTTAATCAAACGATTTTGGATGCTTGGCATTACATGATTTTGCTGAATTGTTGGCTGTCTTCTTGTGCCATTATATAGGACTATAAACATGAATTTGTGCACATTTTTCCTGGTAAAAATGAAGTATTCTGAACTTCTGACTCATCTCTAAGAGGGCATGCACTGCAGAAGATTAATGTTTGGCATAACGGAAATACCAAAGCTGTGTTCATAGAAGTCCCGCTGGCACTTTACAAGAAAGAACAGATCCAACAGATCAGTATGGGCTCTGGATGCAAAGTCATTTCTTCTCACTCCAAAATATTCTGCTGTGTCATGAATATCTTTATATGGATATTAATAAAATTTTAATAAAATTTTTCTATCTATTTCTATATAATAGATGTGTTGTGTGAAGAGATTGATGGAATGAATAAAAAGAGAACTAATTTTCTCACTATCTTTTCTTAAATTCATCTATTATTATTTATACTAACAATCCAAATATATACAAAAATAATAGAATAATCTATCAAATTATGCCCTAAATTTTGGGATGTTACAATGCGTAATGTGCGGGGTGTCAATCACTGCAAGGGCACAGCAGAACCACCACTCGTGTGCGTGGTAGACATGGGGTGCGCGGGTGCAAGCTCATGGCAAGTGGCACAGTCGGCGTGTGGCGAGTGTGTAACAGGCGCGTGGCGAGTGTGCAGCAAACACATGCGGCGCAACATGCAAGTAGTCGTCTCGTGGCCAAAGCATGGCAGCAACTGTGGCAGAGCGTGGCACATGCCATGGCGGAGTGGGTCTAGGGTTGTAGCGTGCATGAGGCAAACGTACGGCAGGAGTGAAGCACGGGTACCAACATGAGGCAAGCATACTCATGATCAGTGCATGGCGAGCATGCAAACTTGCAGCCAGGCAAACACCCGAGGCCATGTTGTGCACGTGGCATGCATGTAGCAAGGTTGCAATAGCAGCGGCAATGTCGTGGCAAGGGCACGAGCAACGACGCCACTATGGCGTTGTCGTGGCCAAGCAACACCGCAGCGTGGTGTTGGCGGCTAGGGTTTGGGGGTATAGAGCGGCACTATGGCATAGGAGGCGATAACGTTGGCGTGGACCGGTGGATTGGTGGTGGTCGGTGGTGCTTGAGGCAACGACATGCTGGCGGTGACCTAAAAGTTGTTGGTGTTGCCACCAAGGTGGGTGAGAAAGAGAAAGTAACGAAAAGAGAGAGAGAAGGGACGTACCTAGGGGGCCGATCGATGACGGGTGGTCCATCGGTGATGGGGTGACGGCTAGATCCAAACCGCCCTCAATTGTGTGCATAGGAAGCGATGTCGAGAGAGGTGAGATAAGGGGAGGGGGGGGGGGGGTGGGGAAGCAAGCCTAGAGGCTAGATCAGGTGGCTGGCGTTGTGGCGACGGTTAGATCTAGTCGAACCTGATTGTGCACGTAGGTGACAGTTTGGTGCAGAGAGAAGAAGAAGAAGAAGGGAGGAATGGAGGAGGCCGGCGACTCGCCAGCGCTGACACACACGTCGGCCATGCAATGGGCGGAGGTGCTGAGAGATGGAGAGAAAGAAAGAGAGGAAAAGGAAGAGAGAGAGAGAATTAGGGCTGGCTGAGAAGAAAAAGGGGTGGAAAAAAGAGAGAAAAAGAAAAGAAAAGAAGGGGAAGGAAAAAAAAAAAGAAGAGAAAAAAGAGAAGGAAAAGAAAAAGAAGAAAATTTATGGGATTCTGAAAATTTGTGAGATTTAGGGATCTCCAAATTTAGAATCAAATTTCGATCATTTTCGTGTATAAACCGAGAATACGGGAGTTAGGATGCATCTTTCTCATATTTATTCTTAATGGTCATTTTACGTCATTGTTTTTAATTTAGTGTATATTCTTAAAAATAGAAATCTGACATATCGGACGACAATCATTTGAACTTATGAAATTTATTTGAGTTATTTTTTTTCAAGAAATTTTGTAAGCTAGCTAGTTTATTACATTCCTTTACATTATAAGCAAAATATTTTATAGTAATATACATGTATAATTATATGTATAATTGTATAAGATTTTATATTCGACTTCACTAAAACAAACTATATATATTTCCTATAACTGTATGACTATGCGAAAATTTGTATATCTTTTAAAAAAGTGTTTTCAACTTTTCAACAATTTAGAATAATAATAATTCCTCTTCACATCACTATAGTTCCTACCAGACCTAATTTAGTATCTTTATCTCTAAATGTCTATCTCATGATTTTGAATATAAAACTTCATGTTTCCTTTTACTAATTTGAAGTGCTATTTTCATATTTTGAAATTGATTAAGAATAGTTCTGTTGAGGGATTATCTCAACACGTGAATTTGTTTGTTAGCGGAAAAGCACGTATATGTGAAAAAAGCGGTCGAGAACTGCATAACACAGGTTTAGACAGAACAGATCTGAACCTATGTCCTGGAGCACAACCTTGATGCTCAACGGTAGAGCAAAAAAGATCCAGAGATGACGTAACTATATTGTAAAGAGAATACAGTAATAATCAAGCGTAGAGCAAGAAAATTGGTTTTTTATCGAGTGCTGGAAAAAGGTTATTGGGGAGCTGGAATAGACAAAATTATGTTCTCGAGCAGTGAAAGATTCTATGAATTTCTAGAATTTGATTTAATGATTCCTTTGCGTCTTTCTCATTCCCCCTCTCCTCTACATCATCATCTGTATTCAAGGTAGGTAGTGGCTGATTTTTTCTTTTGAGTAATCGAGATACGGTGGGATTGTAGCAACGTACTTCTAAATAAGTTACGATTAGTCTTAATTCAGGCGTCAAATCCAGAGAATGTGGCGGCAATCCTTATATGCAGAGAAGTCGTGTGTTTGAAATAGTCGGTTGGGCTGATAGATGGGACCATTGTGTTAGTGACCCAACAATTTCTTCAACTGAATGTTAGCCACGTGTATGACAGCGATAGTTTTTTGGAACAAATTCATTGTTTCCTTAGTGCGTCAAAAATTTCTCTTGAAATATATTATTTGTATTTCCCTGCAATGTTGACTTTATGATACTGTGCAATTCTCTGTGTTTTTTTAAAAAATAGTTTTAGCCCTCTTATCAACTACAAAATTAATATTTTTGCTATATCTATATATAGACACACACAAATAAGTAATAACCTCACTCCTACATGCAAGTGTAGGTTTATAATTTCTAAAATGTGCGTAAATACACACATATTTTTTTATGCACTCAAATCATGTCAACACACACAGATATATATATATATAAACACCTCACTCTTACATGCAAATGTAGGTTTATAATTTCTAAAATGTGCATAAATACACGCATATTTTTTTATGTACTCAAATCATGTCAACACATACACACACACAACTGGGCTAGATGAATTCTTACTCTTATCTCGAAGAATTTGTTGAATTCATTTATTTCATCTCATTTAAAATTTTGATTCCAAATTTGAATTTGAATTTGATTTCTAAATACAAATACTAGAGAAATATTATATTGAAGATTAAAATTTGAATTTTGAAATTCAAATCTCAAATTTGAATTTTGAATCTGAAATTTTGAATCTAAATTTGAGGTTGACATTTAAAATTTAAAATTTCATAATTCCAAATTTCAAATTCAAATTAATATTCAATTTAAAATTTAAAAAAAATCAATTTTCATATATTCAAAATGGATTTAAAATCTCAAAATCAAATTTCAAATTTTAAATTCGAGGTTGAAATTTTCGTAATATACATATGAAATTGGGTCAACTTCATTCAATTCTAATTTCATTGGAAATGGAATTATAATTGAATTCCATGTGTCAATTCTAATTCCTGGGATCCGAACGGGTTGTTATGATTATTTGGATAATTAATGATGGAGAATGTAGAATAGATTTGTTTTAATTTTAGTAATAAACAAAAGGTAAAAAATAAAAGTGAGGGTTATAAAGCTAGTTCACTCTCCTCTCAAAAAAGAAAAAAAGGTTAGTTCACTCCAGCACTCGACGCGTTATGTCGCAATTTTTCAAACATAGACAAGTTGCAAGAAATTATGCAAACCTTAGCTCTAATCCATTCTATAGCAGCAGTAAACAGAATTTTGGACTTTGGAAATGCTCCTAATTAGGAGAATGCTAAATTGATGTTTTCTTTTATGATTTGTAATCCTCAAATAGAATTAAGAGACAATGCACTACACTAATAAAAGAACTGTGAAAGGAAAATTTAGTGATAAATCTTTGATCTTCACTTGGAAGTGAAGGTGGTTGTAGAACATCACGCAAACTCACTGTTTGAAACACTAAATCACCCAAAACTAAAAAAGAGGGTAAAAAAGGATAGGATCAACTTTGTTTAAATCATTCTTGACTTCATTGAGGGAGAGCTCATTTATTTTTGTGGTAAAAATATCCAGTTGATTGCTTAACTTGGTGAACTTTGACATCTTGTGGATTATCCAACCTTAGCATTTAAGAATCTTCTGGCTTGAAAGAAATGAATAAGAACTTCAAGGTCCACACCTGTAAAGGAAATGCAAATTTGGATTTCATAAAGTAATAATTAACACGGAAGATAAGATTATGAACTAGAGCTAGTTCTCCTAAAAATTTCTTAATCCCTTGATATGCACTGCATCAATGCCTTAACTATTGAGGTATAAGAAGATTCTTTTACTATCAAATTGTTCCTTATTTCATAGTTCAAAGTATGTATTCAATATACAATTTTGACTATTATTTTTTTATATAATATATTGATAAACATTTACAAAACTATAACACATCATAAAAATATTTTTAGATAAATATATTCGTATAATTTTTTTATAATCAGAGTATAAAGTATAATAGTCAAAGTAAAAGAATATATATATGAGCAACAAGCATTTTGGATGGGGGAGTATCGCACGAAGCAAGGACTTTTTGTTCCAATCCAGTAGACTTTCTTGTCCAATGCAGCCCGGACACAAGGGTACTAGTACACGCGTTTTTAGTTTTTACCTGTTCATGCTACATGCAAAGCATTACACTAATCCATGTCATTAGACAGCCGCTAGAAAAAAAAAATGCAAATGCCATTGGACTCAGCTGATGGCAACATCTCCTGTAGGCTGAAGCAATGGATGAAATAGTCAAAAAGACAGGTCAATTTTCAGTGATTTTTACATGCACGATTAAGATAGTGTTTGTGGAATTCAGATCCATTTTGGCAATCAAAATCTGCACACACCTAAGGTGACCAGCCATCATGGCAATATATAGTTACTTCACCCAAAATGCCATCGTGTCAATTTCAATTCTACATGGCCATTTTCTGTGCTTACTGTAATATCTTATTTAAGTGACTTGCTTCCATGCATTCAACAGGAAAAAAAATGAATAAATTGCACAAATTTTTAAGCAAATTATGAGTCTGATTTGTAACTACATATTACTGCACTATAGTATTACTTTAAGATGCCCTAAAATAAATTAATCTTAGAATGCACTAAAGCTATGTTTGGTATTCAAGAAACTCTGTTAGACATATAATTTTTAGTTATGGCCATTTGTTAACCACTAATATAAGGTATAACAATCACAATTTACTATATATGATAAGTATTTTTTATAATTATTATATTATACTGCATGCAGTTTATCACACCACAATCCCAAATAAAATTTTGAAAAATTTCAATTATGAAAAAAAAAGATCAAGAGGGATTAGAAGGAATTTTACATATGAGATATATGAATATCTTTAGGTACTTATGCATTGGAAGCAAACATCAAATGCATGCACCAACTTTGGATCATAAAAAGTAAAGTGGTTTCCAATGATTTGTGATCTTTGCTTCTGCTTGGAAACAACTCATCGTGATTGCTTGAAATGAACCACCAAATAAATCACCGAGGAAATAAAAAGTAGAGTGGTTAGAAGAGAACCAATTAATGAAACCAAACTTTCACTAAATCTAAGGAACAGGACACCATCAGTTAACATGTAGCTATCATAAGAAGGGACATGTTGCGTGTTAAACTGCAGCTATCAAATTAGGAGACTATAATTGCAAACAGAGCTTTCTATGAACTACTAGACAACATGACAAGAAACCATCCAAAGTTTAGGCCTGCACCACTTTGAAATATCAGTAGTATTATCATATAAATGGCAAATTACAATCAATTGCAAACAACAGGGAAAATAATAAAAGGCCCCTGGGAAGCATGAAATATTATCATTACACTAACACATATTTTACTTGTTAATAAAAAAATTGCAAAACACGTAAGTAGTGTAAATATATCACTCTAGTTTACTTAGGATGTATCAGCTAAGTTAATCAAATACTCCCCCAATCCAAAAAAAACTTGTTACATTTGACTTTTTATATGTTAGTCAAAATCATAAAATATAATATTATGATAGTATTTTTGATAAAAATCTAACTATGTCATTTTTAGTGTTTAATCTAAATATTTATAAACATATTAGTAGTTAAAATTAAACAAATTTGATTACACATAAATCATAACGATAGATTTTTTAATGAAAAGAGTAACTAGTTCTGAACATAAAATGGCTCGATCAATTCAACGTGCACAAAACTCATGTTATTTTTTTTTTTCTAAACCTAACTTCAATTTTGAATATGACTCACCAACCCTTTTCAATAAACAAAATGTCAACTAAACGACGGTTGGTAGTCAATTTTTAATAAACCAAATCTTAACAATGTCAACATAATTTGGATATTATTTATTTCGCAACCAACATTTGACAAGTTAAATTGATTTACTCAAGATTTTATATTTTTTTATATTATTCATAGTCAAATTTGTGACTCATTGTATATTTCAATACATATAATATATAAATAGCCAAATCACTACTCTGTCATATGGACCCAACATACCTACCCGTAGCGGTGCCCACACCAATTGGCAGTTGGCAGTTGGCAGTTGGCAGTTGGCACCACTACTCTGAAACGTGGACCCATGAGACTATTTCCTCTACTACCCCTCCCCCCCCCCCCCCCCCCCCTCTCTTGTGATCACATCGCATCGGCGTAGAGGTGAAGAGAGGCGGCGAGGGAAAGGCAAAAACCCTAACCCTAGCTTTGCTATCCCGCTACTGATGGCGATGGCCTTGCCGCTCGCCGCTCGCCGCTCGCCGCCGTTCTTCTCGCAGCGCCGGTGGTCTCCTCCGTGCACTCTATCGTCCAGCACGGGTTAGGGTTTTTTACTACGCATAGTCTCGTTTCGATTTCTATTGGTGTTGCGATTTGTATAATGTTTTGGTCTGGCTTGGTGCAGGGATCGGAGAACGATGGAATCGCGACGTTCACCGAGATCCTCGGGGATTGGTTGGGCTCCAAAGGTTGATAGCCTCTCTCTGCTCACTTGATCTGTGTTCTCGTTCATATGCTTGTGTTGGATGAATAAGTTGGCGTGTGGGTATCCGTTTGATGGGGACCCTGGTCTTGTGGGTTTGCGCTATGTGAATTGTTTAGTGGTTTTGTGCTATGTGAATTGTCTATTGGTTTTGTTGCTCGCTTTCTAAGACATTGCATTGAGGGGCCTTTTTTAATTGGAGATTGCAAATTCTTTTGATAAGCATATGAGGTAAAATCTGTTGTCAAGAGCAATGTTTTGGTATGGATTACATTATGTATAGACTGTTAATCTCATTTCCAACACGAATGCTAATAATTACGGGTCCCTGTTTGGACATGGCATCCCATATTTGGGCTGTTAGAACAACCAAAATGAAGAGATTAGATGTGTTTTAGGAAATTGTAGGCAGGATAGTGTTATTATGTGGTGCATTTTTTTGGGCGGTTATGTGTGTTACTTTTTCTTTAATTTGGAAAACGAATATCACAAGAAGCATGGAATGGAAGTATATCATTCATTTAGCTTTGCTTCTATAAGTGTAAATTGAAGTACTTATTTGCCTAGTTGTATACTGCAATGTTAACATTGAGTCAATTGGTCAGTCATTATCCATTTTAGTGATGTTGAATCAAACAATGTTTTGGAAAACTGCTCAGAGTATGTGGAAATTTGTTTGTTGGCCAAATTTGTTGACATATTTGTGGACATGACGCTAGTGTGTTATATAGGCAAGTGATGGAAATTTGTTTTTCTTATGTGAAGATATACTTTTAGAGGGTTTTTGGTTTGAGGAATGCCTCTATTCTAGAATCATCCAATTCCAGATGTTTTTGTTTGGTTAGTGGGATGGAATGATCTTGTTCTAGCACCAACTTATTCCACAAGAGGTGGAGTTGAATTAAAAAATGTGGAATGGGGTTATCAAACCGATTTTGTGGAATGACCCCTTTCCATCTAAGTTGGAGGATGGTTTCCCAAACCAAATGCCTCCTAAGTATCTGCCTATTCATAGTCTGCTCTTTTATTTTTAATTGAGAAGTTAATTATTTTCACAACCAGTGAAAGCATGGTCAATTCACACAGCAGAAACCAAACTCTAGTAGCGAAATGAGTGTCACATCTGAATTTAAGTGCCACAACCTAACATTCAGACACTGTAGTTTTTAGCAGAAAAAATACAAGCATGTAGCAACATAGCCTACAAATTCAATATAAACTTCACCCATCTAGTACATAAGCTAGCTCAAAGAGGGCGTCATGTTAGTATATAGGGTGGTCTTACCAGCTTCTGTAATGATGTATCCGGCAGTAGTGGCTACAATGGAGTTAGGATTTCCATCCCCAGAATCATCACATTGTCAGCTGTTTGAGGGGAGTTTCTTGAAATCGACAAATAGATTCAAGTTTCGATTCTGGTTTGCAAGCATCTTGAAGAAGATAACAGATGTAAGGCTACTCTAAATGGAACAGAAATTGTGAATCTTCAATCTTCTGACTGATAGCATTCCATTGAAGACAAGCTCTTGTGAACTAGGTTGGAAATGGTGTTAGATATGCATTTGTCTAGATTCAGCAATGAAAGGATTATTTGAAATGAAAATACCAAAAACTACTGATGTATCATGTAGGGGCTGATTGGTGGCCTGCATAAGACTAGGCTGGTTCAGTGGGACAGGTTTGGTTAGTTAGGACAGGATGAAAGGATGAAACTAAGGGTTGTTTGGTTGGTTGCATGATGTGATGCGGGTTGAGATGAGATATTGTTTGGTTAGTTGCATGAGTGATGCAATGGAAGATATATAAGGTAAAAAATATTGTCAAAGTTATTAATTTGATTTTATTATACTTAAATGACTCTCAATATATCTTAATAATTTTTAATCCATCCCAAACCATCCTAAAAGCCCTTAATATGTGTTAATCACTCACCTAATGATGTCATTAAGTTAGCGTGGGAAGCTCAACTTGAGATTCTCTCTAAGCCTGGCCTAATTCATGCTTTTTGCACCAACTAGCTTGGCTCATTGATGCAGCTCAGCTAACCAAATAGCCACCTGTTCCAAAGTTTTTGTATGGATGAGCCAGGCTGGGATTGATGCAGGTAACCAATCATCATCACGATAAATGACTAGAGCCTATAACCAAGTGACCTGTTGGCTGAAAACAAAACATACTATTTATAAAAAAAATGAAACAAGCATATCATTGTCTGCATTTTTATTTGGATTCGTGCATGGTACGACATGAGATAATGCCAAGATAGACTTGCAGCAAAAGTACTGCTCATCTTTATTTGTCTGTCCATAAGAATTGGTTAAAAACACACTCGGGAAAAATAAACCTGCTAAAGACCCATCATTGATATAACCAGAACAATATTGCTTGAGAAACTATCAAAGCAACAAAAGTGGTATGTAATTCAGGAGATGGTGTGGGAACACGCAGGTTGGTCCCACATCTAAGTTATTGGCTTATAGATCTTCTGTCGGTTTGATCTGTTAACTTATAGGTCTATCGATGGCAGCAGTGACTTCTAAACCAAAAAAAAAGGAAAAGGGTTTGATGGTTGTATTAACTCATAAATTCTTGACAGGTATTTTTTAGACCACCTACATGTGTGTCTGTGTGCCTATGTTCTTTTGGGGTTTTAGGGGATAAAGTTCAGTTTTGATAACCTCATTCTTTGCACTATATTTAGCTGTGTATGGGACTTGAGTATGCAGGTTAGTGCGTGCTTATTTTTGATGCATTACTAGCTCATTTTATTCTTTGCAGTCTGGTTTACTTTGCATTATTATTGATGCCCTGAACAGGAGATGTATTCAAACTTTGTTCTGGTTCTTTTGCCTTGAATTTTGTCAGGTCAGTTTTCTTTGCTAATATTATCATTGCTTAAACATTTACATATGGCTTTTTCTGTGGACTAACTTGAGATTGGTGAAATTACAGGCGCATGTTGCCCCTAGATTACCTCAAGATGCCAACTGTGAGTATTCTATTATATATTCCTTTGGTCACACCCTTGTAACAAGGGAATACAACCATGCATGCTTCTTTTTGTTTCCTTTTTTTGCCAGACATTTCTTTGTGCTGTAAATTGTAAGACCTACTGGCCCGTGTGGATTTTATATGGTGCATATCACATGCTATAGGGATTGAGGCCAATGTACGTGCTTGTACTGGAATAAAAACCATTGTATCTGATTAATCAATTATAATGGTAAAGATTTGTATAATGTAAACATGAAAAATAATTAGCTACTCAATTTGTCCTGTGGCTAATGAACTTGATAATAAGCCTTTTAGTTTTATTTTCTATTTGTGTTAGTAACTGTATACAGCATACCTAATAACTCATGTGCCACTTTATGTTTTCTTAACCTTGCTAAATTTCACCATCCCAAGAGGCATTTGCTTTCCACATTATCTTTCATAAATATTAAAATCAAAGATCACATGGAAGCAGAACACCTTAAGTGCTTTTGACCATGGTTCTTTAAAATAAATTTTTTGATGTCAACATGCATGAATAATGGTAGTTTTGTTTTACTTAGGCTGCTATTTAGCCTACTTTCCCCTGTTCTCTAGGATATGGCAGATTATTTGAAGGGATGAAGGTTTCTTCCAAAGCTTAATAATGAGATTCCAAGTGAAAGAAGTGCTACCTACAAGGAAACGTTCAGCAGTTGGAGGATTTGGTGCTAATCATGGATTCATGGTAAAGAGCACCATTCAATGTTTTGACATTGTTATGCAATATATCACAACTTGATAACAAATTCACTTTTGGTAATTTGAGAGCGTCATGCTAACATTAGCAGTATATGCACCTGGCAAACTGAACTAAATTTGATCACTTCAATTGGTCTATGCACTATTGATTTCATGTTTCATAAAAGACGAAATGGTTATTAATCTTTCTGTTGCATTTGTTTTTAATTCTCAAAATTCATCAAACTTGTCTAACTGAATTGAGATAATAAAAATTTCTAATTGAACTGTAAAACAAATACCCGAGAGTAGTGACTTTTTGTTTATTTCAGTTTAGTCAATTTAGCATAGATATACCTGTTACACTACATATATGTGCTTAAATATCTCCAAGTTAATATGGAACTATGGATATAGGTATGCTCCTGCATGTTTTTGTCGCCAATCATATGCTTATGCCCACCTGCCCACCAATTTTGGAGAGAACTAATCATTTGTCCTTTTAACTGTCCACAGTTTGAGAATGATGCTGTTTTTATACCTCAAGAATCACCATGGTTTGGTTATTATCCTGATGGTGCCTTTGATCTGGTTTTGCCACCCCAGAAGGTAAATCATCATACAGAATTGTTTGAACTATTCATCTATCAGGCTATTTGCCACAAATTTTATCGGAAGTGACACCCTGCAGTAGCAGGATGTCTTGGAAAAATAATATTATTACATCATCAATATGATTTTGCTTTATGAAGACATATGCGGCGATTTTGTGTGTGCATGCTTTACAGTAATGAAATGTTTTCCGTGTAGACAAAAAAACTCTATACCGCAGACTGGATCGGTCTGAAGGCTCTAGATTCTAGAGGATCCGAGATCTGTAGATTCGTTTATGTGCCGGGAGGTCACCTGCGTATATCCGGAAGTGACCTGGAAAGATACATTGTGCCTTGAAAGGAAAATCATCAACGCAGACCATGATATGCAGATGATCTCGGATGGGTTGGATGTTAAGGAAGCAGCTGGATTTTGGGGAGATAACCCCTCTGTACATATATGGGACTTGCTTGTATTGATGAAATGCCGCCTTGCAAATACGTTAAAAGATTTGGATGGTGTTGCGGTAGGTGGGGCCTGATTATTTCTTAGTATTGCATTTAGGCCTTTGGCGGCCTACGCATTACTGGGCTGCGCTTAGGACGTTGCTTGGGCTATAATTAGGCTAACAGTGGAACTTTGAGTGGCCCACCAGGCCTTTAAAGGGCGGTCGGTGGGTGCATATCAGCCGTTATTGAAACTTTCAATGGCCGTAATTGGGCTTTTCACGGGTCTCAGATTAAACCGTAACTAGGCCTTTTATGAGTTTTAATAGGACGATTAGTGGGCCTCAAGATGTCATTCTTGGGCCATATTTGTCGTTGTGGGTCTGAAGTATTATTCTTATGACTTTATTGGGCCGTTAGTGGGCATCAATTGTTTTTGGGTTTTTATTGGGTCATCGTGGGCCGGAAGGTATCATTCGTGGGTATTAATTAGGCCGTTAATGGGCCACAATATGTTGTTCGTAGGCCTTTATTGGGCGTAAATATGTTTCTTGGGCCTTTATTAGGTCGCCGGTGGGTCTAAAGGTATTATTTTTGGGCCTTATTAGGCCACAAGATGTTATTCTTCGATCTGTATTGGGCTATTAGTGGGCCTGAAGGCGTTGTTCTTGGGCCTTTACTGGGCCATGCTGTATATGCTTGGCATCTATTAAGCCGTACGGGACTGAATGTGTTGTTCTTGGGCCTTTACTGGGCCGTAGATGGGCCTGAATGTATTGTTCTTGGGCCTTTACTGGGCCGTCTGTGGGCCTGAATGTTTTGTTCTTGGGCCGTTAGTGGGCCTCAAGGTCTTGTTCTTGGGCCTTCATTGGGTGTTGTTGGGTCTATCGGGCATCTTCGACGACTTACTGTCGATATGATGGACCGTTAATGGGCTTCTCTGTTCTTTCATTGTACCGTTACCTGGCCTTTCATGACGGTTACTGGGCCTTTCATGGGCCTTCGGTGCGCCGCTAATATCCTTTCATGGGCCACGATCCCCCTGCTCGGCCTTTCATGGGCCTTCGTTGGGTCAGTACTAGGCCTTTATTGGGTCTAATGGGTCTCATTGGGCCGTACTTGCATCAATGTTCAGGCACCAGCAAAAGGTATCCTCTACTCTGCTCTTTATTGGACTTCTAGGTCATCAGGCCACACTGCCTTTTCGTTGGACCGTCCGTTGGCCCATAGTGCGGTGTTTCCTTTTGCTGCTCCCTCTATTATACTTTTGTTGGGCCATCCGCCTCCCTCTGAAGCCTGAACTCACGATTGTGGTATTTTATGGGGCTAGTGCTTGATAAAAAAGAAAAAAAAACGAATATATAATCGCATGGTAGCACGAATGTCCATATGCAATATTTAAATGCCTGCACACAACATTGCAGCACGAATGCCCACATGCAAGCATGTAACATTGTAGCCTAGGTCCGGTACAGCCTAAAGCTTTCTCATCATCTAATCACCGACATCATAACTTCAAAAATCTGGAGAGCTGCAAGGGGAAAAAAAATTGAAGGGAATACAGCGCAACAAAAATAAAGACACATTGTTCTTTCCACATGACAGTATATGACCGACCAACACCAAAATTGCCTTCAGAAATTACCTAATCTTTCAGAATAATATCACGTCAGTGTAAGCACTAGTGTTTACAGGACCATATTCAGGTGCAAGAATTTTGCTCTTCATGTGTTTAAGGCTTCTACTATCCAGATAAGCAAAATATGTTTCTTTATTGCAACTGATACGCCAAATATGAACAGAGACGACTCCAGCTTTATTTGAATTGATCTTATGACCATGCTTGTAATCCTATAACTACGGATGTCAAAATAATACAGAAATAATTAACCATAATCCTGTAAATTGAGGAGCTGATAGCAACACTAGCTCTCCTCTAATTGCATGCCTGTTTCAGAATACACAACCAAAAGGCCTCATTGCATACACCGTCAAACAAACATATTACCATTTTAAAGGAGAAAAAATCAAGTCTAAGACCCACTGAACACCACTAGATCATTATCAATGAGTTTGCAACTTAACCATTTAACTGTAATCTGCCTAACAAATAATTCAGTAATTCACTACTATATTGGCGAAATGCCACTTGGCATGAGTATTACGATAAGCCTTATAATAACACAATCCGACAAATAGGAGATCATCTAAGGTATCTGAGTCTTAAAATATTGACAAACAGGTCTTAATTGAAGCCATCCAATTCTAACCATTCAATAACTGAAATATGCGCTAAAATTTAACTGAAGAAAACCCAAAGCTAGCTGCTAGTTAAATCAGAAGAACAGGTTTTCAGCGAAGCCTCCAAAAGAGGGTAGTTCATGGTAGAGGCCTCAAGAGGACTAAGTTTATGCATCATACTGTACTGTAAATGCATCATAATTCAATTAAAGAGACAATTTTAAAGCTAGAAAACCAAGGATAGGTCAACTTTTTGACATGATCGTACTGTTAACACGCCAGTAATTGTCCCATTATAACTCAGAACGGGAGGTCAGAAATTAATATTAAAAGAAAGGCAAACACCTTAAGCAATCAAATTCATAAACAGCATAACTTCCATGAAACATACAAGCAAGGGCAAGCGCAGATGCCATTCTGATCCTGATGATGAGCAATGGTGCTTACCAGAGTAGGACAGGCACTGGGCACCTTAAAAAATGTGGAGCTACCAGAGCAGAAGGAAGATTTCACACTGCCCCAGCAGCTGTCTCATGAACATGCTGTAGAAAGAATAAGTTAACTATATATGGAGTAAAACAGAAGCATTCAAGCTTTGTATGGTAAGTTGAAATAGATGGCTTATATTTCAATAGACAGAAACAAAGGTGTATGACATTCACAAACTATAGAATCACTTAGCATGGGAGAGAAGCAGTGGATCTTAACAAGCAATTGTGGGTGTCAAGAAAGCACTACTTTTCTTGCACAAACCTAATTCTGACCAGAGAACAAATTGTAAATGAAGAAATTAGCACCACACATGCAACAAAGTAATACTAACAATTTTAGCAGTGTTTAAGCTAAGCATGAATAATTTGACTAATTGCTACACATGCTTAAGGGTAATCCAAAGAACAAATCACTTTCAACTCAGAGCAATATCCTGAATAACTGTTAAGTTTGTTTATTAGCTTCCTATGAAGTTTTATCAGTCAAGTAAATTTCAAATTAACTAGAAACTACAGAGGCTAAAACAAGTAATGATCACAGAAATTTCAGTAGTCATATCATCCAACAGTCCAGATTTCCCATTGTGCCTTAAATAAGTTGATTAAACAAACTAAACTTGTTTTATATGACCGGCTCAATATGACCAAGAGTTCGTTCTATGTTAAAACATTAAGACAAGCCTCAAGGCATTAACAAGTTCTGGTAAAGCATCACAATGTAACATCAGAGAAAAAACATACCATACCATTTTAACTTCTTAAGTCACTCAATCTTATATTCCTTCAGTGTACATGAAAAGATACCTTATTGAATACCATAAAAATGTCTTCTAAATATGTCTCAGGTGCTTACAATAACACCAAACATGGGTATCACACGCCCCTAAACATGTCACAGCATTAGTATAACTGACAACCAAAAATTATAAATTTAGTACATGTTCTGACATCTGTGAATACAACACAACCCCAATGATCCTAAAGCTTGCACTTCTTTATGAGTTTGCACTCTAGTGCTAACGACAAATGTGAACAAGATAATCCCCAAAGCAAAGAAGGACAACTTCCTCCAACCACAATACTTAAACAAAACAGTGCTGCATGGAGGTGGTGAACATTGGATGTTTATACAGGTGGCAAGTGATGGTTATTTTATATAGCTGAAATTTGAAGTAGTTAAGAACTGTTACTACACTAGTTCTAGTTGCAATCCCTGTCCCGCAAGACAAACATCGACACTGCATTGGCCCTCCTCCTCCTCCTCTTCCCTACTACAATACCCTCTTGCTTACATTTGCGATGTGGTCGTGACATTTCTTGGAAGGACTAGTTAAGTACACTATTTGATGTGATGGGAGATGGGGAAAATTCATACCTTTGAGGGAGAGGTAGGAGAGGACAGCAGAGCACATTCATCATCTTCCAGTGATTGGAGAATAATAATGTGCAGAACAAAGTGAGAAATTTTATGAAAATTTCATTAGGAAAATTTCTCATAAATCTGGGCGAAATGATTTTTCGATGTAAAATCATGGAAAATTTAGAAATTTTGAGAAAATTAGCAAGAAGGAATAAGCTTAGAAAAAGAACAACAATACCGACTTAGTGAAATTTGGAGCTTAAACCCACAAAAAAATCGATAAACTTTGTTGAAAATGTTTTAAAACACGTCTAATTCACAGAAAATCGAGAAATGTTTTAAAACACCTCGAAAATTAAAAAAGAAGAAGAACAATACCGACTTAGTGAAATTTAGAGCTTCAAGTCCGAAAAAAATCTAGAAACATTGTTGAAAATGTTTCAGAACACCTCGAAAATTCCAAAAAGAAACGAGGAAAGGGAAAGATCGGGAACTTCACCAAAAATTAGAGAAGGAAAAAATTGACCGAGTCCACAAAACCGACTGGAAAAGAGTACAAAAAATTTTAAAAAACCGTGGAAAAATCGGGAGCGAAACTGATGGAAACATGGGCGGGAGCGGGAGATTGGACGCACTCACACATCAGGGATGTGGCAGGATCCCGGACGCCCTTGTCCTCCGCGGTGTTCGTGGCTGCCATCTACCGCGCCGTCGCAGTCAACGTCTTGCAGGAGATCCGAGTCGAGGAGGGTCGCGGTCTTGGGGGTGGGAGGGGAGTGCATCAGGATTCACACACCTGGGTGACTGGGTAGTGGTGGTGGAGAGCGGCGGCGATCGTCGGAGGCTGCCGGCTAGGGTTTGCGGCGAGAGTTCTAGAAGCTTGAAACCAGGAGGGGAAGCTAAACTATAATTCAAAAGAGCCTTCGCGAATTGCTTATTTGTCTCATCTCATGCGGCTTCTGTCTATCCAGAGAGAGAGAGAGAGAGAGAGAGAGTTCTAGAAGCTTATTATTACAAGCAGGAGGGAAGTTAGAATTTAAAAGCGCCCTTTAAAAAATACTTTGGTTTGCACTAAAGTATTTGTCTAAAGTGGGGCGTTTGAACACAATATTCTTTAGTATATTCTGTGTTACGTGTGTGAAACACTATTTGAAGCATTCTTTTACTCCAATGCAAGACGTTTTGCGAGACGTTTCGTACGGACTCATGAGTAAATTAAATTTAGGTAGTTTTAGTAAAACATTAATAACTTTTAATTTAAAAATCAAATATATGCGATATTTGGTCTTTATATGAAGATAATTTAAATATCTACAACTTTCTCAATATAATCAACATCTAATTTGAACTAGATTAATCATAAATTAAGAAATAAATATTATATGTATTTGATCGCACGTAAACCAAGACAAAAAAAACAGACCCATATGCAGACTGGGTTTTGACGTCTCAATAGGCGACTTCTCTCTCCTCTTTCCGCCGAAAAATTATTTTTTTAATCGTAAGGCCCACACACAAACAGTTGAGACTGTGGTGTTGGGGACAGCCTAATCAAGTCTTCAACAGATGAAAAATGATATGGCATTTAACAGAAATCAAGATGATGCTCTACGTCATCTATGAAATATTTACATGTACATGTGAAAAAAAAACTTAAAAATTATGACAACTTTTTATTAGACTGTACAATGCAAACGACCAGACTGTTTCTCGACCGCGCTGACATGCGACTGCAATCCATGCTGTACGCCATCGACACACGCTCCAAGCTCCCGGCATCCAGTGGCGTGCCTCCGTACCGCAGTCTGATTGCCGCGCTTCAGTACATGACGTTCACCCGCCCAAATGTTGTCTATGCTGTCCAACAAGTGTGCATGATACTATACAGTCTAACACTTTATAACTATAATAGTTCTGTGATAATATTTACGCACATAAATAATTTATATATGACGTAGCATTTATGTGGTTTTCCGTTAAGTGCTACGTCATTTTTTTCATCTGTTATACTAATTCACAATTCACATGATTGATTAAATAAATACAACTAATATATATATATATATATATATATATATATTCAAATAAACAAAAGTTAGAGTTCTAGTGATTGATAAGGCAAAATCAAATTATAGAGGGTCATCTAGTGTAATTTTGCCTTAAAAAAGATACCTCATTCACAAGGTCCATGAAAGCCTACATCCCTTGAACACTAACCAGCCCATCACGGCCCATATCGAAAGCTTTTGCACATGAAAAGGCCCATTAGGGCCCACTACCAGTGAACCGGCACATGAGGGCCCACCACCAGTCTAATCCAGGACAAAGCCAAAGCCGAAGCGAAAACCTCATCCCTTCCTCCTTTCTCCAAAGACAAACCAAACCGAATCAAAGAACAAGAGAGAGAAAGAGGGGAGAGCGAGAGAGAGATGGGGAGGAAGAGGAAGGAGCTGCTGTCCTCGGCGCCATGGCGGACGGGGGAGGGGGAAGACGAGGAGACGTCCAGGTTCAAGGACGGCAAGGTCAGTGTGACGAGCAACCCCGGCGAGACGCCCACCATGCACGTGCCCCGCAAGCGGCAGGACGACCCCGCCGTCGACGACTTCGACGACGAGGACATCGACCCCGAGCTCCGCTACTCCTTTCAGCGCAACAGCAGAGTATGCCTCTATGTGCTTGCTTGCTATCTCTTCGTCTGTCTGTCTGCTTCTTGATGTGGGATGGTGCGCTCTGGGTGTTCGACGAATTGACATGACACCGTTTACAAATCAGATGTTATTGATTCCTCCTGATGTCATGGGTGGTGAATCTTTACTTCCGATAGATTTAGTGATGGAAGAATTTGCACTGAGAGCAATAAGCAACTTCATGGTGCAATCAAGAAGAAAAGCAATGAACTTAAACAAAAGGATAACCAAATTTTGGAGAAGAGCATAACAATTGTGAAAAGTTACAAGGTTTCTTGTAGGCCTCACAACCCTATCTTCTAGATTTGCTCCCATCTCCTGTTTCCATCAATGCACAGATAAACTGTTGCTCTGGTCATAGTTGTAGACAAAATCATTCTCTTAGTTAACCTATAACTTCTCTGCTCTATTTATCTATATGCCACTTGCTGTATATGGAAAAAAAATTAAATGGGAACATGCCAATCTCCACCATGTTATCCATTTGTGTTTATCTCAGTATTTGCACTAACTTACCCTCACTCACCTTGTATTGATATCGAATTATATGAGAACATGCCACTTAGCATTAGCCATGTCTTTTGAATTTTTCTTGATCAATGCATCAACTAGTCTCTACAACACCAGCACATCCTCAATCGAAGTTTGCTATATAGTTAATGTATTTTTTCCCATCAACTTTCTCAAATCTGAAACTTGCATGGTCTTTATCCATCACTGTGCCTCTTCAGACTCTTGTCTTAGCTGTCTACTCGTCCAGTAGAATGTTAGTTGGCTTTTGTACAAAATTTTAAGGTAAACAATGGAGGCAGGTAGTAACTCTGTACTACAAATAATTAAATCCATAGATCATGCAGCAAAAGAATAACAGGGAACAAAGAATTTGCACAAAAATCTGGGTTCAATTGAGAAGAAAATAAACTACAAGCAGAAGAAAGACCAAATTGTGGAGACATCTACAAAGCTATTATTTTGGTTGTATGTGGCTTATCATTTGTATTCATGGATGGTAAGCAGGATGGTTTTGGTTGCTGGCCATCCTTCTATGAGCTTAGTTCTTGGCACAAATGATAAGTTGTGTATTTTCATTGCTTAATTTTCTGATGTAAGGTCCTCTGTTTTGCAGTTTCTGCGACGAGTGTTTACTGTGGACACACTTGTCAAACCTCTGCCTCCTGTTATGGCATACAGTGTTTCCCGCAATCTGAACTTTTTCTTTCGGATCTTCACACAGTTCTGGGGTAAGCTTTTGCTGCTGACTGCAAGATAGTAAAATAGTATAAACTGGTTTACTCTTCATTTTGCTGAGTCACCGTTATGCTTACCAGCATTTTCTAGTTTGTTTCTATTGATTCTTCAAAATTTTAGAGTAAGGAATGGAGGAGCACTACTTATTGCTTTCCAGACAGAAGATCCTCATGTTCATTGAGCTGAGAGCGCTGTAGAATATGTGAAGAATTGTCATCTCCTTAGCCCCTTTAGGCGCAGCTTTTTATAGTAAACGTATTGGCATTAGAGTAACTATGTGTTTTTACTTGGAGGCAGCATTTTTTTATCAAAAATAATCTGCCACAAATAGACAACAAATCATATTGATGTATCTGAAAACAGGTCCTGCTCTTCCTGATCCCAGGGGGAAACAAGTTTCCAAATAGCATTGATTTCTTCTTAATATTGCTCTGTCATCAGTCACAGATAACTAAGTCATATTATGTAATCTTAAATATATGCAGTGTTTCCCCCTCATTTCGTCATGTTCAAATTATGCATCAGTAATTACTTCCATTATATTTACACTTCTGCTGCATCTCTTGCAGATGAAGAGGGAATTGCCAATGCACAAAGATCCCTGGGACTGGGGAATGAGGACAGCTCCCGCCGGGTTCGCTGATGATCGATGCAAAATTCAATCAAGCACCGACATTGAAATCAGAACTCTCTGTAATAGATTGTGCTGGAAAGTTTTTCGAGCTACTTGCTCTAGTCTACTGAGTTAATATTATGTATGTTTTATGCATTGCCTGCAACAGTGCAACTAAAACTTCCTGTGTGATATATGAAGATCTTGTACTCCAAAAGATATAGGCTCTTTTGGATTTTTGAAGCAGGCCTGGTGGTGGATACAGATATGCTGGGTGTACTTCACATTAAATCCCTCACTTTCATTTCACTCTTAATTAGTTTGAGTTCTACCTCTTTCAAGTCTCATATGATATGGAAGTATAATTATTGGATACGTTTCTCATTTTCTTTGGCCAATTCAATGAAAACATGTAGCTAGTATGTACATATTCGGAGCACGGATTCAAGATTGATAGCATGTACAAGCAAATAGTTTATTTTCCATATCTATTGGACTCGCTGACCACCCTAACCTAGCTAGAAGAGGCCACGTAGATGACTCGACCAAAGAATCTACCTGAAATTTATATAGAGAATATTTGGTTCGCATTTTTACTGTATTGGGAGGAGTCATGATTGAAATTTTGCTCAGATATGTCTAAAAATACCATTCTAAAAAGACATAGAAGCGGCTGCTTGAGTGTCCATTTAAACAGTAAGCGCCCACTCTCCGCTTATCTACAACAAACAATTTTAGTACTTAAACAGGTCATTTAAGTGGCTAAGTGTCTACTTAAATAGTTAAGTAGCCGCATAAGCAACACAAGTAGACACAAATGTATATAATTTTTTCTTTTGCTATTTTTTATTGGTTTGAGTAAATTCTTAACAATACTTTTTTAAGCAAGCAGTAATAGTGTTTCTATTTATCTTTGATCTGCATGGAAAATTATTTATATTATTATAAATAATTTTTTTATTAATAAATATGTAATTCGTTTGCAAGACTACATTAATAACCATTTACCATATAAATATTAAATGATGGAGTGATTGCTCATTCAGCGCTTAAAACTTTTCAAACGTTACCTAGAAGTCCCACGCATTTAACATTAGAGTGCCTTAGGCTAAGTCCAACGCCGCAGCTTCAGCGCTCTGACATGCGGGCCCCACGGGAAAAAAATAATAAAAAACGCGCGCGAGGAGAGAGAGAACGCCACGGCTGGCGTCGCAAAATCGCGGTCTGACAGGTGGGGCCCACCGACGCCTCGCACGCGTGGCGCCCGCGTTGGAGCACACGCGGCGCCCCGGGACGCGGTTTGTGGGCCCCACCGCTGTCCCCCGCGTGCGCTGCTACTCGCTGATCGCGTGCACTGACATGTGGGCCCAAATGCGCGTCACGGCCCACATGTCAGCGAGGTGGGTGCACGGTGCGTTTGTCGCCACGCGTTTTGGTGGGGCCCACAAAACGCGCGGTGGCAGTAAAGGCGGGAAGTTTGGTGCACACGCGGGGTTTTGGTCAGGGTCGCTGATTTGCGGGCCCGGTTGCTGCGGGACCCACCTGTCAGTGAGGGGGCTGTTTATTAGGCGCAGAAAACTAGCCGTTGCGCAATAAATCTCCCCGGTCCCACCTGTCAGCGAGACAAAAAATAGCCGTTTTATTTATAGCCGTTAAAAACTAGCCGTTTTAAATAATTTATTCATTTTTAAGCCTAGAAATTCATAAAAAATACCAAAAATTCACCAAAAATCACCAAAAAATTCTGAAAAATTGTGTGCTCCCCTGGCTATAAATAGGAGCAAGTTTCAGCTCATTTGCACTCAACACAAGTTCAAACCACACACTTTTCCAGCAAAGTTCAACCCGTTTTTTCCCAGAAAATTTTCCGATGGCCAACACTCCCCCCCGCGGTTATGTGAACTGGTTTGGCGAGCCTAATTTCGATGAGGAGAGCCCCCAAGCGCCAAGCGGCCAAAATCCGACCAGTTTTCAGCCCCCTCCCCCACCATATCCGATGTGCTATCCACCATACGCCCCACCCCCTCCATACGGCCAACCATATCCATATGCACATCCGTACGCACAACCCCCCTACGGCCCTTACGGTCAGAATCCTCATTTCGTTGGAGCTCCAACCATCCCCGCGGAAATGTCGCCTCCACAAGCACCGGCAAAGAATTCCCGCTCCACGTCGGTATCAGATACCGGCAGTCCGCATAGCACGGGCCCGGTCGAGTGCGAGGACGCCGACGATGCCGGCAAAAGCGAAGGAACCGCCGCACAGCGGCGTAAACGAATGAACTGGTCACAACCGGACGACATGCGACTTGTGAGTGTTCATCTAAATATTAAATATTTGTATGGTACATTTTTTGTCCACAGGGTTTGTCTTAGTTTTTGAAAAGTTGAATTTTTCGTCCTCCAGATCAGTGCATGGTTTAATAACTCTCTTGATCCGATGGAGGGGAACTACCAAAAGTTCGACGTATATTGGTCGAAGGTCGCTGAGGCATACAACAGGAGCAGTCCGCCCGACCGCAGACGGGACGTTAGGCACTGCAAAGACCATTGGCTGAAGAACAATAAGAAAATTGTTCACTTCAATGGCATCTATTGTAGGTTGAGGGATGCCTACGCCAGTGGTCGTTCGGACGACCAATTAATGTCTCAAGCAGGGACATGTATAAGCAGGAGGTGGGTCATCCCTTCATCTTGGAGCACTGGTGGACTGCCGTGCGTGGTCAACCGAAGTGGTGCCAAAGCTACCTCGACTCTTCCAAAAGAGCTCGCCTCAACGAAGAAGGTGCCCACACGTCGTCGTCAAACAACGACGACGAACCTGTGGAGCTTCCACGACCGGAAGGGCGGGATGCCGCAAAGAACAAGCGGAAGGGTAAGACAAAAATGAGTGAAACATCCTCGGCGTCCTCGGCGTACGAGGAGACCCTGCAGCGCATCGGCCAAGCCAATGCCGACCTCGATAGGGTGGCCGACAAAGCCGTTGCTGCAGCCGAGAATTTGCAAGAGATGGCCAAAAGCAAGGAAAAAGCCACATTTATGAAGTCGCTGACGAAACTGATTATGGGGGATACATCCAATTTCTCGGATGCTCGTAAGAAGGCGCATGAGGCCGCATTAGAGTACGTGAACGACATGATTAAGAAAATGAAGAATAAGTAGTAGCTTGAATGATGTACTTTTCCTTTGTAAAATTGTACTCGCATTATTTAATTTAAGTCGTTTTGGATTTACCTGTTTGAATTTTAGCCGTTGCTTTTGGCATGTGATCGATATGTGTTGCATGCTTTTGGATTCTACCCGTTGGAACCAACATATGTGATGGATGCCTTTGTATTTAGCCGTTGCTTTTGGCATGTGATCGATATGTGTTGCATGCTTTTGGATTGTACCCGTTGGAACCAACACATGTGATTGATGCCTTTGTATTTAGCCGTTGCTTTTGGCATGTGATCGGTACTTTTGAATTTTAGCCGTTGCTTTTGGCATGTGATCGATATGTGTTGCATACTTTTGGATTGTACCCGTTGGAACCAACACATGTGATTGATGCCTTTGTATTTAGCCGTTGGAAGAGGCCCATGTGCTTGATTCTCTTCTCTCCCTATATATCAGAACCCCTGGAGCCTTCATCTTCACAACATCTTGCCTTGTCCAAAATATCTTGCCTTGTCCAAAATATATTGCCTTGTTCAAAAAAAATGTCCTCTAGCTCAAGCACAAGTAGTGGCGACGATGAAGCCATCAACCAAGTTGAAGAGTTCGTGGCGGCGTTTGTGCAGAGTGGGTTGACGGTCCAACCCCTGTACCGTCGCGTTGTTGACGACCTTCAAGCCAGCATAGACGATGGTACCTCGCACCGCCGTCGACGAGGTACCAGAAGGTACATCGATAGAGATCGCGAAGGCGGTTATGGCCGTCTAGTCGCGGACTACTTCGCCGATGTTCCGGTCTACCCCGAGTATTTGTTTCGCAGACGGTTTCGAATGGGGAAACCCCTCTTTCTGCGAATCGTCGAAGCTCTTAGGGGGTGGTCCCCGTACTTCAATGAGAGGAGAGATGCCCTCCTTAGAAAGGGGCTATCTCCCTTGCAGAAGTGTACAGCGGCATTGCGCATGTTGTGCTACGGCTCCCCCGCCGATGCCGTCGATGAGTATGTACGCATTGGAAAGTCGACGGCTATTGAGTGTCTGGAGCGTTTCGTCGAAGGAATCATTGATCGGTTCGCAGAGGAATATCTTCGTCAACCTACTGTCGACGACCTCCGGCGTCTGCTCCAGCAAGGAGAGGAGCGAGGTTTCCCAGGGATGCTGGGAAGCATCGATTGCATGCACTGGGAATGGCGCAATTGCCCAGTTGCGTGGAGGGGCCAATTCACCCGCGGTGATCAAGGAGTCCCTACAATAATACTAGAAGCGGTTGCGTCCAAAGATCTGTGGATATGGCATGCTTTCTTTGGTGTCGCCGGGTCCAACAACGACATCAACGTGCTAAACCAATCCCCCCTTTTCAAGGATGTATTGGCCGGCCGAGCTCCTGCTGTTCAGTACTCTGTTAATGGGACACAGTACAATATGGGGTACTACTTAGCCGATGGTATTTACCCCGAATGGGCTGTCTTCGTGAAGACCATTCCCTTGCCCCAAACGGAGAAACACATGTTTTTCGCACAGCAGCAAGAAGGAGCAAGAAAAGATGTGGAGCGAGCTTTTGGGGTCTTGCAAACTCGATTTGCTATTGTCCGTGGCCCCGGTCGATTTTGGCAACGGTCAACCCTTGCCAATATTATGAAAGCGTGTGTCATCCTACACAACATGATAATCGAGGATGAGCGCCACTCTCATGACCCGACCGATGTGTCGTACGATAGCCAAGGGACATCTACCGTTACACTGCCTATTCTCCACGGGAGTGCTCCGCCAATATTCGCACATATGCTAGCTCAGAATGATGCAATCCGGGCTCGCCCAACTCATCGGCAACTGAAACGGGATCTAATTGAGCACATTTGGCAGCATTTCAGGGGCGACGATACCGAAATGTAGTAGTTTGTGCGGAGTTTAGTTTAAAATGTATTAGGATTTTAATTAGTATGTGTCTTGTTTATTTCTACGTGTGTCATTTATTAAATAAAAAAATTTAAAAACATTTTGAATTTTTTTAATGTTATTTACAATTTTTATGTTTTATTTGGCCGTGTTCGAATTATCCGAAATTCATTTTAGTAATTATAATCTTTAATACATATTATATATGCGGGTCCCGCACGAAGCGCCTCTCGAAGCGCCTTTGCATTGGAGAGAGAGACGCTTGGAGAAGACGCCTCGCGAAACGCCTCGCGAAGCGCCTTGCATTGGAGTTGGGGGATGTTTGGGGTGGCGCTTCGCACACGTGGCACAGAATATACTGAGGAATATTCTGTTGAAACGCCTCGCGAAGCGCCTCGGGGTTGGACTTAGCCTTAGAAAGTTAGGCTTGTCTAGCAGGCCTATTCCAACTAAAAAAATCACTTTCATGCATGCTTATCCATTAAAAAAATACTCAAAGACTTCAGGCACGTGAATCTCAAACATACTTGAAAGTCTAAATATACTAACAAGCACATAACCCAACAGTCTCTGCCTCTTTATTGCCTCCCGAATATTACCCATGTAGAGTTGCAGGGTGTAAGTGTTAATTCATAAAATCCTGAGTTAAGAGTCTTTTCATACTTATAATTATCTAAATTTATAAATTATTTGTATTGTATTCGTTAATTCGATAAAAATATTATTGAAAATTTTATTTGTTTCAAGATAAAAGACGTTGAGTTGGAATGAATCAGATAAAATACATGAAAAATAAGATTAAAATAAACTCTTTGAAGCAAATTCAAGGAGGTCAGAACCCGGCACAGGATGCGCCCGAACTCGGGCCTGTTTCAGACCAAAAAATGCACGAAGAAACGCAACAAAATGCGACGACAGGGCTTGGCACGGATGCGAGCATACCTGTGCTCCGTGCGAGCACGGGTTGTGCCGCCCCATGCCCAGTTCGGCCACATCAACCACTTGAGGGAAATTGTCATGCAACGCACGGATTTGGAGACAGTTAGTTTAGTAATTCTTAAGGTTTTTTTTAGGCTATAAATAAAAAGAGTTTTGACCCAAAAATTATCTAAGAAATTTAATTTAGTGACACCCTCAAATTTGGATTTAATTTTAGCCTAGTTTTTAATCAAGTTATAAGTTAATTTTGATGGTTAGTTTTTCTTCATCAATATAATTCGGTACGTTTTATTTCATATTATTTGTTAGTATTTCTTAATGGCTTCTCGTGATTAATTTTTTTCCTATAGTTAAGAATGACCTAATATGAAAGACATGATTTTCACTCTGATTTGTTTGAAAGATCACCAATTTAATGACCTGAATTTTTATACTCTAAATTATAGATTACTTTAAATTCGTGTTTCTTTTGCGGTATCATTCATACTCCCTAAGACTGAGATGCAGTATTTGTATGCTGTGACAACATGTGACCGCTGCGCTCTAACAATTAATCTCGAGTTTGGAAAAGATTTTGTTTCTAGTTGAATTAGAACAACAGACATAATCCTGTGTAACTATTGTATGGTTCTCAAACCATCAACTTAATTTGTTTATGAGAATCTCGATAATTAGTTTGTCGATTTACTGTCTTTGTAAAAAGTTATGCCTGAAGGTGATGGAATTTTTGAAACCCTAGATTTTCTCATTGATTTCTTTAAACTGATTTCTGTAGTTTTAAATTTAACTTTCAAAACAATTCAACCACTCGCAAGATTTAGTTTGATAATTTCAATCTGAAAGTTGGTTCGAGATTGTTCTACATGGACTCAACTCTTATATTTTCAGCGAGAAGTTGTCCAATTATGATTTTAATAAAATATATCATGTTGAGACATATCACAGGCAGACAAATATATCTTCAGGGAGAAAAGCCTCAATTCTTTGATTAGATCATCTCCATATATATATATATATATATTGGTGGGACATTTTCTTTTGTAGTTCTAATTGGCCCTTAGAAGTCACAACTTACAATGCATTGCATTGGCTGCTTTCGGTGTTGCAAGATTCACGCACACCCAAAGGCAGTGGTCCTGGTTGTTAGCATTAGCAATAAGCATTAATGCATGATTTAGTTAGTACCTAGAACATCATGGCTGGCTTTTGCTTTGTGGCTCCTCACAGGCTTTCGCCACCGACTTCTTCTTAGTGTCTGGGCCCGTGATTCCTCCGTCCACGAATACTTATCTTTGTCAAATTTTTTATTTTTATATATTTGTCACTTTATATATTCAAAACACATTTCTTTTCCATGTTAAGAGTAATTTTATTACTTTATTAATTGTTAATTTCTTCCTCTGATTAGGTGTACTATTTCAGAAGTAATAGTAGAACTGGTGTTATTTTATCTAGAGTTATTATGGGTATTTTTGACATATTTTAAAAAAAAATGTTTGTTTTTGTTAGTGTAACTAGAAAATAAAAAGTGAAGTATTCGAAAATGGAGAGAGCACTTCCAAAACACATACAAATACTTTTGGTTTTTCCCCCTTGAGGGGCATAACAATCAACAACATAAGTCGGTGCACTATAGAACATAAACATCACAAGTTCTTGATCATTGCTTTCAAAAAAAAAATGTGGAATTAGCTATGTTTGAAAATGTTTTATATGACAGTAGGGGGGACTAGTCTTAAGTACAGGAAACTATAGGTATATATACTGTTCATAATTCGTACTCTAGCTATGACCGAGGTATATACGATTGACTAAATTTATTTATATTTTTTTTCACAAAAGATATACGAGGTAACCCAAAATATTAGAAAGGAAGTATTATTTAGTTTTTTTTTTGACAATTTCCAAGATTTTTCATAATATTCATCATCAAATTTTATAGAGGGCGATAAGTGGACGGAAGAATGACATGAAATAGAAGAGAAAGATTGTCTGTAAAAATGATTCAAACGCGTTGCCAGTCGTGTAATAGTGATTTGCCAGTATGTCATCCACATTCATGGTAGCCTTCATACAATTAAACACACTTTTTTTTTACAAACTTAAAACACTCACTCAATGCTTATTGTTAACTAATTAACAATCAAGTGGTCCAGAGCTTCACCAAGAGTTCTCCATAAGATGCTCCATTAAATTACAAGCCAACTAGGAACCTTGTAGGGCATTTGTTAATTGCCCTAATTCATGCAACTTCGCATCTCAATTATGAAACAAGCACTAATGCCATTGCAAGGGTTAACATAGAATTATATATAATTAATATCTACTAAAACTTTCTCTTTTTCACAGTTAGATTTGCTGGCCTCTTTAATCTGATGATGTTACATAACATGATTGGTTGTGTTACTCTTTTGATGTCCTCAGATGATTCACCTAGAATAAGACTGATTTTAATATTTGATCATGTTGAAAGGGCCATACTTAAATAGAGACATTGTTCTATTCTCTCATTAATTAAGATTGGTAATCCTTCTGTCAGGAGAGTCTTCTTAAGTACACAATTCTTAGCCGTACATGTATTTATTCCAGCATACACTTTATCTTAGTATTACCTTCTTTCAGTGTATATGTGTGATATAAAAACTCAAAAGAAAAAGAGAAAAAAAAAAAGAGTATGCATTGTGGTATACAACACCCAAACAATTTTGTTGTGAACTTTTTTAGTTGTTTTTGGAACCTGATATAGGTTAGATTAGAGTGATGTCATTCTTATGTAAAAGTTGTATGTAAGTTTTATATAATAGAAGATAAGTGTGTAGATTAGGTTTGGTATAAATATATTTTGAACCTCAAATAGTTTAGATTAATCTTTCTAGACTGTTTCTAAGTCCAAATTCTATCGTGGGACGAGCATTATAGATTGTATTAGGTCGCAATTTGGATACATGGAAGTTGGGAATGGTTGTAAGGAGAGAGCTAGGATAATAATCCATATAATAACCCAAAAAAATGAGAAAGCTCTCCTTCCATCTCGGATCGGTATAACATACACAAATTCAATGATAGAGGAGTGAATCCTTATGAGTGTCGTCCTTGTAAAAGTGGCCTTCCCCATACAAGCATATGGAGTCTAGTATACTTACCAAAATCACAAATAACTAGAGCACTGATGGATCTTTCACTACAGAAGGAACATGCTACTGGATAGAGAAAAGAGGCATCTAAAAGGCCTGCAGCCTCATAGGCCAAACATGAACGGAAATGACACCAATCTTTTCCTTAGTGCATGCCCAATGAGCATTCTTCTTCTTTGTCTTTGCAATCAATTGTTTTTTGTCTAATCAAAAGCCAATTGGAATCTGATTAAGCTTTATGCCAAAACCACAAGCATATATGAAGCATCCCACAATGAGATGTCTCTTCATCTCTAATGCCACCAAGTGGCATTCTCCGAAAAACCCTGGGATTTCAGTCATGAATCTGGACAGCGGGAGTGAGTAGGAGGTTTCTTGCTGTCTTGCTTCTTGTAAATTTTTAGGGTTTCTCTACATAACTTTTCAGTTTTATTGAGAAAAATTAAAAGTAAACACCTTGTCAATTATTGTGATGGTGATACCAACGTAAAACTGTTATAGAAACATAAAAGAATTATTGTGGTTAGAATATATCAGACTCAAACAGATTGTAAATTATTCACATCATTCTATACTGTCAACTAATAAGATGTCTTTCTTTGATTTCTCTAGTGGTTTCATTAAGAGAACATTTAGGTTTATAAAGCTACTCTATGTTCATGTTAGAGTGTACTTCAGACAAATTCGTCCATATGAATTCACATATTTTCTACTATACAAAGAGAGTTCTAGAAATGAGGACTTTTTATGAGAGCACTATAAACAGATAAGTTTTCATTAATGTCAAAGAATCCTTTTGCCATTGCAATTCTTTAGGGAAATTTTATAAATCAGCCATTTGGAAAATGTTGGTAAAGATTCTTTTTCCAAAAAAAAAAGGGGAGGAGAAAAGAGGGGTTATGTATTGATGCGACCCCAACGAGCATCCTGTGGTAAGCTAGCAAAGCTAGCTATCTTTCTAACAAGACAAGACATATAGTCGTAAAGCTAAAGGCATGGGAATAGCCAGCCCAACGGCTTGGGATGGACCTCCGGCTCATCCCATCGCACCAGAAAAATGCGTGCTTTGACAAATGATGATACAGCCGTCAGGCACTATTGATCTCGTAAGTAACACGATCAACAAATTGTGCCATGCTAGGCGTGACATCAAAAACTAGGCTTATCATGTTTACTTGTGCCTTGTCATGTCGACTTGTTTAGTAGTCGAGCCGTGTTGTGTTCAAGTTGCTTTTCCTTGGCTCGTGCAATGATTGTGTTGTGTTCCTGTTGGGTTAAATGGGTTCTTACAACTCATCTATGGCACTGAGAAAAGGGAGATAAAAGCTTTTCTTTAGAGGTTGCTCGACGGGAATCAGAACCAGACGACCACAAGAACTAGACTGGTTGATTACCATGCAATAGTTTAGCAATTACAACTACTCGTTGTGATACTGTGACGTAACAAGTTTGAGTTCTTACTACGACGGTTAAACATTACTAAGATATTCTCTTGCTAGCTCTCTCTCTCTCTCTCTCTAGCTCAAAAGTCTCAAAAAGATTCCAAGATTAGAAACTTTGCTGCTACTGACTTCAAATTATACCCGTCCACGTGTGTTGTCCAACAGACGAACGGCAGAAAACAAACTTATACACAGATCAATCTCACGTGAGAACCCAGTTCCCAATCGTTAGAACGGCGTGGTCACCATGAAGGCCGTCTCATGTAATAGCCCTCCATTGTACACCACACTGATGGCGTGTCTCGTAGCCTCCATGGCAAAGCAAACATGAGCTGAACCTTAATACTGAACTGTAGAAGATGCGTGCATCTCTCCCTGGCTAAAATTATTCCAAGATAAGATGGGGAATTCATGCGCCCACTATATAAAAGCCATCACACTCCAAAGTGCTAAGCAAACAAGTTAGTAAAGCAGGTGAGGGAGAGAGAGCTCCAAGAGCCATTTGCAGCAACCTCGAAGCTAGTCCAAACTAGTGGGAGGTTGTGTGCAGGAGTTAGAGGCTTTGAGACAAAAGATCAAGTCCATCCGTCCATCCAATCCATCCATGGCGAGAGGGAAGGTGCAGCTGCGGCGCATCGAGAACCCGGTCCACCGGCAGGTGACCTTCTGCAAGCGCCGGGCGGGACTGCTGAAGAAGGCGAGGGAGCTGTCGGTGCTCTGCGAGGCCAACATCGGCATCATCATCTTCTCCGCGCACGGCAAGCTCTACGACCTCGCCACCAGCGGGTGTGCAGCACTTGTACTTTCACTTCTTGCTGTGACAACAGAAAAAGAAAGAAGAATTAGAGTTGTTAAGCTTTGATCTCTGACAAATTAATGTGCTTGCTGGGTTTTCTTGAGTAGAACCATGGAGGACTTGATTGAGAGGTACAAGAGTGCAAGTGGAGAAGGCCTTCAGGTTGATGGTAGTAGTGACCAGAAAATGGTTAGTTGTTGTGTTACTTAATTTTTTTTTCCCTTTCAGAAGAGAAAAGTTTGTATGATGCATACTTTCTATAGTGCCAATTCTCATGCATGGCATGAATTGCCAATCAAGTTGAAATCTGGAGCACTAGATGTTTTTATGGTTTTACCTGAACTGTTTAATTACATCAGTGTTTCAGATTTCTTGGCAATCTCCTCTGTTTGCAAAGTTTTAGTTTTAATAATTGCCGACTCCTTTCAATTTTGCTTCAAATTTGATCATGCATGTGATCAGGACCCAAAACAGGAGGCTACGGTGCTGCAACAAGAAATCAACCTACTGCAGAAGGGCCTGAGGTAATCATCTTTAGTTTGCATTGCAAAGGAATAGAAGTTATGCTCATTTGCATACCAAAAAAAAAAAAAGAATTATACTCATTTCTAGTAAATATTAAGCTCAATTCTCAAGCACAAACCTGTTTAATTTGTCAATTTAAGATGCTAGAGAAAGGTAATATATCATATGGACACTTTCCTGACATCTAGGTTTTATTAGAATTACGGCATGGATTCAAATGGGTCGTGATCTGGTTGGTCCATTGCCAGAACCTCTTGTCTGTCGAGTGGCAAACCTAGAAACTTTTGCTCTTACATAGTATTGATTAATGAATTTTGTTCTGTGTTCTAATTACATATAATGAAATTTTGTTACTTGTTATTTGATTAAACTACTCTATAATCATAATATTATACTCAGAATACATTTTAATGTATTTTTCAAATACATCCCACCTGAATGTATTTTAAAACCATCTCATCTTATTACATTACTTACTTAAACCAAATATATTTTATATTTACTATTTTACCTCTAACTCCAATATAATGTAAAACCCATTACGATTATAATTCTGATATGAACCAAACATTACCTAAGTGAACTCAATTGACAAAACGAGTACTTAGAAAAACATAAGTTTTTAACAGAAAACATCAGATTTTACTTATACTTGAACAAATAATGCTATTTACTTTATGACAAAGAGCAGAAAATGTCGACAGGTACATCTATGGGAACAGGGCAAATGAACACATGACTGTCGAAGACCTAAATGCCCTTGAGAGGTACTTAGAGATTTGGATGTACAACATCCGCTCTGCAAAGGTAGTTCACTAAGTTTCGAAATTTCCTGAAGAAAATATTGTGTCACAGACATATGTTAAACCCCTCTTATCAAACAGATGCAGATAATGATCCAAGAGATCCAAGCACTGAAGAGCAAGGCAAGTCCAACAATCTTGTCTTGATCTATCAATACCCAATGCAACATGTCCTAGTTTACTGAAAAAATAGCTGACATATCTATATGCAGGAAGGCATACTGAAAGCCGCTAATGAAATTCTCCAAGAAAAGGTATTGACTATTGGTTTGCACTGAACTTTCAAAAAATTTAGGCAAAATTACAGGTATAGCTCTTGTACTATATCATGTCAGAAAATTGATGCTGTAAACATGTTACCTGCAGATAGTAGAGCAGAACAGCCTGGTAGATGTCGGCCTGATGGTAGCAGATCAGCAGAACGGGCATTTTAGTACAGTCCCACTGATAGAAGACTTCACTAACCCACTGACTATACTGAGTGGCTATTCTAATTGTAGGGGCTCAGAGATGGACTATTCCTTCTGATGGTAATAATGCCCTGGGGGAGTAGTTGTGTTGATTGGTAATGCTGTAATCTTGCTAATTATGCATGTGACATAGTATTCTACTTGTTTCTTGTATCTGTATAGGTCAATGCCCCCCCAGGAGTGTCCTTCAGGATCATATTGTGTTGAGTTATGCTTTCGTTTCCCTAAAGAAACTCTTGAAGAGTCCTAGTGTTCCATTATCTCACTTAATTGGTATTATGTTTAGTTGTTGCATGGAATGCTTATGTACTACATTACTTACCTGCAGAAGTAGTGAAGTTACATTGGTCTAATCTGGTACTGACTATCTGACACATGATATCAGAGATATCAATTTAGTCAAATAGAGACAGGTGAAAGTGAAACAGATATACAAAAAAATGTGTGTATGTGGGGGGGGGGGGGGGGGGGGGGACTGATGTCTATAGCATCATTCTGATGTCTTGTGCTGATTTTGTACTAGTAGTAATAGTTCCAGCAATACTAGAGGGGATACAACCTCCAAAACTTAGGATTTGCAATAGGTTAGTCTCATGGTAAGGATGCCATTCACCTACGAAGACGCTCCAATCAGATTGCTTCAATGTGCAAAAGAGATGTCAGATGCAACAAGGCCAGCAGCACAGCATTAAAAGAATGGCCAAAAGAAAACCTGCAACGCTTGACACCAGGCAGGAATATGCTGTATTGGTGTAGTTCAATCATTTATCTCATCCAAACTTATATCTAAGAACAAATGCATCATTAGTAACTACAATCTTTGATGCATGCCTCAGATTTTCAGGCCCTCACAGATCATAACATTAACAGTGGTCAGTTGGCAAGCACTAGAAAAGCTACCAATGAACAGTAATAATGATTGTAGTATGCAGAAACTTATGGCGGCAAGCTAGAAACATCAAGCAATACTGGGACCAGAAGCAAAGCTCAGGTATATTATATTTGAGATCAAACAACATTTGCAAGCTGCTAAACACTCGTTCAAGAGCCTTAGTTGTTAAGGATTGACATAGTATTTGCACCTTTGCGAACAGACTTTTGAGGCTTAGAACAAGCAATTCAAATTAATGAGAAGAAAAGGCATTCTTATATCAAATGTATCTGGGTAATCATCATATCCGGCATGCGCCTTATTTGAGAAGACCGGGGATCAACAACTACAAATCCCATGAAAGAGAGATCATTTTCTTGTCAAGCTACTATGCCAAGTAGACATCAGGCAATGTGGGTTCAACTTTTCTGGCTTCCTGGTCATAAAAGCACAAGATACACAACAAGGTTAGAAGAAAACAGGAAGCCTGAACATGTCATCTTCTAGTGAAGCTAAACAAGATATTATCATGTAGTCACTCTACACAAATCACTCATGCTGTCACGCATACCATATGATTATGTTGAAACCGATGCACTTCACTCAGTACTACTCTTATCAGCAGACTCAATTCACTGAAATGACAGGAAAATTCAGACCTCACACCTGCAAGTTCATAATTTCCACATAGCTACAACCAGCATTACTACATTCAGTTCTTTCACATAGGAACTGTCTCCGTTTCAATGCAAGCTTTCTCCTTTTTTTTTTTTTTTTTTTCTAAACTACAAGTATTCGACATTGTTACACACATATTTGTCATGTAATTACCCTTATTACCCTTTCGACATCTCTTTTCTCCTCTAATATTTCATCCTAGGTTTATCCCACATATCTTATGAAACTGAGACTAAACCAAATCATTTCATCTCATCTTAAATTCTTAAACTCTGCGCCAAAACCTATAACAACTTATATTTCAAAATGAAGGAAGTAAGGCTGTGTCCACTCCATGCGCCTGAACCGATGCCCAGATGAAATATACGACCCGCCGGGCAACCAATTGTACGGCGACGCCTGGGCAAGCGGTTGCTGCCTGGAGCTATGACAAGTGGGTCCCACTGGCGCCCAGGCATACGTTTGCGTTGAAGGAAACGATGGTGCATGAGGACGCGGTTTTGTGGGTCCCACATTTTATTCGCTGTGCGTCTCGAACCCACCCCAGAAATAACACTGACAGGTGGGACCAGATAATATGCGGGCCCACAAGTCAGTGAGTGGGCGAGTATCAAAGAGTGCGGCGCGCAAAGCAATGCGTCAGAAACGGCCCCCACAAAACACGTGAACGTGTGTGGGTGCGCTCGCCTCGTATACCGCATGCCCCGCACAATAAATTAGTCACCTTTAATGACAGGTGGGCCCAAACAGATCTAGAGGCCATATGTCAGTTGCCGTTTTGGTTTTTTTATAGCATGAATTTTATATCTAAATTTTTATTTCCACTGCTGTAATAAGAGTTGCGTGGCTCACAGTGGGCTCAAAGGTAAACTGGGCCCATATGTCAGACGGGCATGTTTGGGATGGTTAAAAATAGCTGTTGGAGTTATTTATTTCTCAGGTACCACTTGCCAATGACTTAAAAAAAATTACCGTTGCAATATAACGATTAAAAATAGCATTTGCAATTATTTTAATTATTTTTGGGCCAAAAATCTTAAAAAATTGCTAAAAATTCAGAAAAAATCAGGAACAATTGTAAAAAATTTGTACCGTCCTCTCCCTATAAATATGAGCATAATTGAGCTCATTTTCACTCAAACCCAATCACAACCCAAGCCTCTCTTCTTCGAGCACTAAGACCTTATTCTAGTACTCCCACAAAAATGACGTTTAACTCAAGCTCAAGCACAAGTAGTGTAGAAGAGGAAGCCATCAACTAAATTGAAGATTTCGTGACAAAGTTCGTACAGAATGGGTTAGCCCTACAACCTTTACATCATCGCATTCTCATTGATATTCAAGCCAGCATAGACACTGATACCTCGCATCACCGCCGACGAGGTACTAGAAAGTACATTGACACAGATTGTGAAGTCAGTCATAACCGTCTAATGGCGGATTACTTCTCTGATGCTCCAATCTACCCCGTCTACTTGCGCCGCAAAAGGTTCCAAATGGGGAGACTCCTCTTTCTTCGAATCGTCGAAGCTCTGGGGGAATGGTCTCCGTATTTCAACAAGAGGAGAGATGCTCTCCTCCGTAAGGGGCTATCTTCTTTGCAGAAGTGCACTGCAGCAATGCATATGCTATCATATGGCTCCCCCGCCGATGTCATCGACGAGTACATACATATAGGAAAGTCGACAGCAATCCAGTGCCTGGAGTTTTTCGTCGATGGCATCATCGACAGGTTTGCAGGAGAATATCTCCGTAAACCTATTGTCGACGACATACAGCATCTACTCTAGCAAGGAGAGGCTGATGGTTTCCTAGGGATGTTGGGAAGCATCGATTGCATGTATTGGAAATGGTGCAATTGCCTAGTTGCATGGAAGGGACAATTCACTCGTGGTGATCACGAAGTCTCTATAATAATATTTGAAGCGGTTGCTTCCCAAGACTTGTGGATATGATATACCTTTTTTGGTGTCGTTGGATTCAACAATGACATCAACATGTTGAATCAATCCCCCTTTTCACTGATGTGTTGAGGGGCCAAGCTCCTAATGTTCATTATTCCGTGAATGGGATAGAGTACAATATGGGGTACTATCTGGCTGACGGTATTTATTCCGAATGGACTGTCTTCGTGAAGACCATACCCTTGCTCCAAACGGAGAAATTCAGGTTATCGCACAACAACAAGGTGCAAAAAAAGATGTTGAGGGAATCTTTGGAGTCTTACAATCACAATTTGCTATTCTCCATAGCCCTAGTTGATTTTGGCAACAATCATCATTTGCCAAAATTATACAAGCATATGTCATCCACCACAACATGATAATCGAGAATGAGCGAGACTCTAAAGGTCCGCTCACTGTTTCGTATGAGAGTCAAGGGACATCTATTGTAGCACCACCTACATTCCACAATGGTGCTCCACCAATTTTTGCCAATATACTCACTCAAAATAATGCAATCCGTGCTCGCCCATCAAAGTTTGATCTTATCGAGCACATTTGGCAATGTTTCAGAGGCAACAATACCGAGTAGTAGTTTAATTAATTTTTAATTAATACATTTATATGGTCATTAATGACCGAATGTATCCGAATTTTAATTAGTATGTTTAATGCTATTTTCTATGTGCGATTTAAATAAGAAAATTTAAAATTTTTATCTTTTATTTTTTATTTTGTTTTTTTATTCGAATTATCCAAATTTAATTTTGGTAATTTTTTAATCATTAATAATTATATAATGCAACGTATTACTATATAAATATTTTATCCGCGAGCCCGACGCGAAACGTCACCCAAACAACAATGCATTAAAGTGCTTAGTACTTGAAAAGATGCTTTGCATGTGGGTCCTTGGCAGGAGTCTCCAGGAGACTTTGCATTTGAGTAGTAGGTGTTTCGGTTGGTGATTCGCACGCATGACACAAAATATGCACAAAATATTCCTCTAGGAGTGTGCTTAGACTCTCCCCATTGTACTCAGCCTAATAGACAATTCTTGGAACTAAATGATAGACAGGATCATAGAAGGGAGGACCTGAAGACACAAACCTGAGACCTTGTCCTCCCACCAGTAGAGAAACCTGAGGTTGGCTTCCTGCTTGTCCATCTTGTAGAGCTGGTACCAGTGCTCCGCCACTTCAGATCCGAACACTGCGCCGCAGAGCGCCCCAAACCCGGTGGCCAACACAACACCTGCAGCAGCAAAGACCACCACCGCCGCATTTTGATTAGGATTCAGGCACGAATATTAACAACAAGAACTCCCACCCACAGCTGCAGATGTCAAAGTCGCACCATGCGGGCTCTTGGAGTATCTGAAGGCGACGCCGCCGAGGTGTGCCCCGCCGAGAAGCGCTCCGGTGAGCGCGAACTTCCTCGACTCCCTCAGAGCCTTCAGCTGCAGACAGATGGAAACACCGAAACATCTTGTTTAGAAAAGTCGGCGACGGCTAGTGGAGGGATCAGATTGGACTGGACCTGTGGGCCGTAGACGGGGTCGGCGGCGACGAAGTGGTTGACGTCGGCATCGGACCACGGCGGGAGGGGCTTGTCGCGGCCGTAGACCTTCTTGAAGTAGTCGAGGAAGGCCAGGTTCCGCGCCCAGTGCTGCTTCACGCCTTCCACGTGCTCCCCGATCCCCATATCTGTTCCTTGATTTGGTTTTGGGAGAGGGGAGGACGAAGGCGAGGAAGAAGGCGACGGGTGGATCCGGTTCTGGCGGACCGGACCTTGCGGGCCGGTCGGCCCAATTGTCCGTTCTGTGTTAGGCCGGTGTGGACCCGACGGGCGATGGTTCCGGCCCAGATCACAAGGTATGGGTCCATAATATCAATATTGGGCCAAACTGGGTATCACAGCCCGGTCCGGAGGATGAACAGATCTACCCGTATCAAGGGCAGGATCAACAACAAAAGAAATTTACCCTTGTTATTTTTCTATGATAATCGATCCAAATGTTAGATTCTTAATACTATGTACTACACGCATACACAACCATAACACTACTAGGATCCGGTTTCATTCAGGTCAAAAAGGCCCAAAAGACATGTTCAGGAGGGACATTCAATCGATGGCTTAAATGAAGGTATGTGAGTTTTTGATCTCAATCATCCCCATCCATGGTGTTACTAGGGTTCGGATCCCCTATTTTCAAAGTCAAAAAACACATTCAGGAAACCGTTTGATTGCAGATCAATACCTTAGATGAAGACATGTGGAATTTTGATATACTTAAAACCCAAACGCATAATGTTACAAGAGTTTTAGATCCTCTCTCTTCCAAATCAAAAAATAAAAAAATAAAAAAATAAAAGCACATTTGAAGGAATGGTTCCATCACAAATCAATATCTTAGATAGACACATAAGATAAGATTTTGATATGCTTAAAATGTTCTGTAAGATATTTAAATTTTTTGTTTTTTACTTCAATCTCAGTTACGGGGTCCTTGATATAACGACATACATATTCCATAGTCAGAAAAAACAGAGGCTAACTTTTGGACTGGGAACGCTAGAGTATCCGAATCCAGCACTACAAAGTCTGGAGCCATATTTATTGTGGTCCAATTAACTTCTGCTGCCGCTGCTGCCTACCCCAAAAATTGCCGATTTCCTGCAGATCACAGATTGTACAGTGGCCAAACAAATCTGATACCAAGATTGGGGGAGCATCCGTGCGGGACACAAATGCCACGTGCCAACAGAAGCATACCCATACTGTACCATTCCAAGCCATCTCCTCCTCCACATCTTTTTACTGTCATGCACTCACCCCGGCCCTAGCGCCATTTACTCCTCCTGCCTACGCCACGATACTGTCGCCCGTTCGGTCAGTCCTTTAGGCTGGAATAAAAGTATAGGTTCGCTAGTAACTCGGGTTCCATTTCGTATTTGACTCAACTTGAGCATAAAAACTCACCTATCTTATAAATGTTTGAGCCAACTTTCAAACTTAAGAAATCTATATGAACACAAACAATATGAAGCTAGAAGATCAAATCAAAAAAAATTTTATAAATAAAAATATTACAATTGGTCTTTTTTGAGATTTGCACATCACTAGTGGTTATATCTTATATTTTTTTCTAGTATTGTTTAGGTTAATATATAATCTTCCGTATTAGATTAGTTATTTTGCAAAAATCTAGTGGATTCTTGTGACCCATTAAACTCCACGTAGCTCCACCAACATGCACACATATAGTAACAAAACATACGCATATCCACAACTCAACACCACTTCCTCGTCTTGGTCATCCACATGTCTCCACCTCATCCTAGTGCCACCTCCTCACCATGAATCTTACTCCACCTCCATCTCCCGGCTCCTCACCACCGATTTACCTCCACCTCCTCTTGACTATCCTACTATCGACTTATGTCCACCTCAGTATCAATATAGTTGCTAATGGGCGTTTACTATGAAACGAATTTGAGCCAGCTCTCCAACTTTCACAAATCTAATCAAGCAAAGCCAAATTAGCCCGCCTATTACAAACAAGGTTCAATGTGGAGATCAAAGTTGTGCTCGGCTCAAATTAAGCTCGAGCAAACTCAAGACAAGCATAGATTTGAGCCGAACTCAAATATTTTGACAACCGTACAATACTAAGTCATGTCACTTTAACTCCACACGCTATATACATACCCAACTCCAACCACCGCCACCGTGGGTCCGTGACACACCACTTCTGCAGTTTTGCCATGGCGAAACAACGCTGCCCACGGCCACTGCTGCTCCTCGGCTACTACTGCCTGGCTCTGCCATGCTTGTGCACGCTTACGCCACCGGCGGCCGGACAAGACGGCGCGGTCGCAAACGTGACCGGGGCGGCCGACGGGCGGCGGGCGGTGGTGCCGGCGATGTTCGTGTTCGGGGACTCGCTGATCGACAACGGCAACAACAACAACCTGGCCTCCTTCGCCAAGGCCAACTACTTCCCCTACGGCATCGACTTCGCCGCTGGCCCCACCGGCCGCTTCTCCAACGGCTACACCATCGTCGACGAGATCGGTAAGTACGTGTGTCAATTAACTGTAGAACCTACCATCCATTATGTGCCATCATGAGTACTTGTACAGTTGTATTCCTGTATATACTACGTACATAACGCGAATCGTGATACAAGATAGATACCCTGCAGTCCGTACATCTTTTCTGTACTTTAAAGCTATCATTTCAGCTGCGAACATATGGAGTGGGCCATAGCAATTACTAACGCGGAATATCTCTGTGTACAGTGTACGTACTTTTGTTACTTACATAAAATATAAAGAGAGTATTTACTGTCATCTGTATCAAATATCAAATATCAAATATTAATCTAATATGCATTAGATACAATTTTAAAATAAACCGTGATATACACCTTTTACTTACGGTGGTACGCAAAATCATGTACAACTTTTACTTAAGAAATCATAGCTTCATTGAACGAGTGCTCTCTCTATTTGTTTGCATAGGCCACAGAGCATGTAAAACACGACCAAGGTCGATTTAACTCATCACAGATGACAGAACTCTTTCAACTATGGAACAATTTAATATGTCCACAGTTTTGCAGAGCAAATGGCATTAATTACCGTTTGAATTCCTTTTTTTTTTTTTTGACGACCTTCTGTCAAAGAAAGGAGAAAGACATATTCGTCACAACAAATACGATACTACATCTCATTTTTTATGAAGACATATGTATAGTCTCTAAATTTTTCGAGGCACGATGCATGTGCCTAAAATTATCCCTATATGGTTGAAACTTGGATTGATCTGAGCATTTTTGGATTTCTCCAAGCTCAATTTGAGCCACCAACAACAACAACAAAAAGACTGATTACATCAAGTTAGTCAGAGAAAAGATGTTGAATCTTTGGGCTGGGTTGGGCTTTTTGATTTTTTAGTTAGGCCCAGTACTAACCTCATGCCGGGCCGGGCCATTCGGGATGAAAGTAGTAGAAGACTTTTCGGTCTTGGAACACACCTACTCATGCTTCGTTTAGAGTATAAAATTATGACTGAATCAATTCGCAGTATGTCTCATTTCACATGATCTAGCTAGCAATTTCACAATTTCTTTTTGGGTTTGCATGCAGCTGAGCTGCTTGGTCTGCCCCTGGTGCCACCATACTCCCAAGCATCCGGTCAACAAATTCTCCATGGTGTCAACTATGCCTCAGCTGCTGCTGGAATTCTAGACGTCAGTGGCCAAAATTTTGTAAGATGCCATGCAACCGCTCATCCATCTTTAGGTAAGTTAGTCGGTACATGAATCTGAACACTTCTACAGATAGGACGGATACCATTCAATCAGCAGATCCAGAACTTCGAGACGACTGTCGATCATATCGCCAGCGCCATCGGAGCAGACGCCGCCGCCGCTGCGCTTGCGCGGTCCATCATCTTCGTAGGGATGGGGAGCAACGACTACCTGAACAACTACCTGATGCCAAACTACAACACCAGGAACCAGTACAACCCTCAGCAGTTCGCCGATCTCCTAGTCCAACAGTACACTGCCCAACTCACCGTAAGCCAACATACCACATACGCACACACAAATTTCAATGGAGAAGTTAGTTAGATTTACCATAGAAGTGTCTAAGCTGACATTGACATACCATGTAGTATACCACATGATATTTCAATGATAACGTGGCATGTACGATGGCACACTACGTATGTCATCTGCTTGGATGACATGGTGCACCTATGCCATCTGGTGTGTCATATCAGGCACGTCACATCAATTTTCTGGTACATGGAAATATCTGAAACTGACTGATGGACTAAAAGTGGTGCAATGAAGTAGGCTTACCGACAATTTAAACCAAAAATTTTATTCCAAGACACTTTATATTTGTGTGAAACGCAGAGGCTGTATAATCTAGGAGGCCGGAAGTTTGTGATCGCTGGAGTCGGCTCGATGGGCTGCATTCCGAGCATCCTGGCGCAGAACCTCCTCAGCCGCTGCTCTCAGGAGATCGACAATCTTGTGATGCCATTCAACGACAATGTCAGATCAATGCTGAATAACCTGAACGATAATCTCCCGGGCGCGAAGTTCATATACCTCGACAACTACCGGATGTTCACTTACATCCTCAGAGACCATTCCTCGTACGGTAAGTATGGGTTATAGTCTAACTGATAAGACATCCGGATGCCGTTTCTGAGATGTTTGTTAAAATTTTTTTGCAGGGTTCAGTGTGTTGGACCGCGGGTGCTGCGGGATAGGGAGGAACAGCGGGCAGATCACCTGCCTGCCGTTCCTGCAGCCGTGCACTGACAGGGAGCAGTTCGTGTTCTGGGACGCCTTCCATCCGACGGCGGCGGTGAACGTGATCATAGCACGGCAGGCCTTCTCCGGCGGCACCGATGTGGTCTCTCCGATCAACATCAGCCAGCTTGCCAATCTTTGAACTATTGCGATCATAAGGTTAATTTAAATCAAATTATAATCACAAGTGGACATTGTAACTTCTGATGCAAGTAATGCAGTCTTTAGCATGTTCATGGATGTATCGTCTTCTGGCTGCGTGATTCACAACAATTAGTCATTGTAATGTGACTTCTGATGCGATTCTTATTAATTAGCATGGGTGTCACATCTTTTGTGACACTTCCGTTTTGTCTCCCGAGTTTGTAACACCTTGTGTGTAAGTTTGTGTGTCTCTCTGTTATAGTGTGTAGACCACAATATTCCATATAAATCACAAAGGTACATATATGGTAGAGAAAACACAAATGATAGAGGGAATAGTTTTATTATTATTATTATTGTCTCGGCGAAATGTCAGCCCATTGCAAACCAATGGGCCCCTTTGAGTTGACCCATTCGATCGCCATAGCAGTCCATTCGACCTAAGCCCCGATGTCCAGCCAGGACAGACTTTGGAGGCCTGAAAGCCAACTCGGGCAAACCCCATTTGCCCCAAATAGATCTAGACTTTTTGATGACTCGGTCTACTATTTACACAAGTCTATTCATGATCCACAGATAGGATTGCAAGAAAAGTTAGAGGCTCAAGAGCCATTCAAGTTCAGTTCAGCTTTTGGCTTGGCTCGAAATCAACTAAAAAAAAAAAAGAGTTGAATTTGAACACATTTTCTAGGTTGGGTGGAAATGAGCTGAGTTCAATCCTAAGTCAGCTCGCTCAGTTTTGACTCAACATAACTCAGATTTTCTAAATATTTCTTTATTTAAATTTTAGTAGAAAGAACTAAATTAGGACTTTAACTTTTATTTTAAAAAATTGCTATCTCTAATAGTTTTATGTAGTCCCAAATATATATAAATTAGAATTTTAACTTTTAAGGAAAATTTCTCTATGACTCTACAAAAGTTTTGAAATCATCGTTTATAACGCTAACAAGGTGAGATTGGACCCATATGCCTGTGAGACATCTAGTGACAAATACAAAATTTTGAAATTTTGTAATGATATAAAATTTTCGCTCAATTTTTATAGTTATAAATTAGAAGTTTATCTAAAAATTTTGTTATTCATATTTGATTTTATATTAGTTTGAGATCAGTTCAGGCTCGTTACTAGTAAATATGAACTAATTTTTAACTTGACTCAATTTGAATTTACTCAATTCCTAAAACAAACTGAGTTGAATAGAATCTATCCATAAGAAATGACCCTGTTCATCAGGTATGTGGTCTTCGATCAACCCAACCCGGCCGACTTGCACCCCAACCAGTAAAAATGTTCCATTTTTTTTTTCCCTTTGTGGAGATCTATCTTTCATCACCAGCCATCGAGCTCGAGTCCACCAATTGTAGTCTTCTCACTTTGTTTTTGTGATGGTAAATTCAGGTCAATACATTTTTTTATTGGTCTTCTGAATTCCATTTTGTATGCGGATTTTTGTTCAACTAATCGAAATCCCACATAATTATGTGGTTAGTCTTTATATATTTAAAATTTTATTTATGTATAGAAAAATATCTTTTTTTATATTATAATAGAAATAGAGTTCATTTTAAATATGATTTTTCACATAAATTTATATTATAATAGAGATATTGTTAATTTTGAATATAATTTTTGAAATGATAAATCTATACCATTATAAATATAATGAATGAAATAAATCATTTTTTTATTTATGTGGAAATTTTTAGCAATTTTTTTATAATTAATGTGAAAATTTTGAGTATTTTTATGTGAGATCAAAATTAATATAATACTTTTAATATTAGTAAAAATATTATATTATAAATCCAAGCTATTGAAATTCGCCATACTTCACCATTACCGCGTTTGAAGTTGGTCAATTGTGCATTGATTGAAGTTTGAACTAACATTTAACTGTACCCACTGTAACTTTCTCAAGGTATTGGTCAGTAGGGCCACTGGTCACCCGAGGAATTCCGCTCACGGTGTTTAATATTACAGAGCTTATGATCCACTAGATGATCGTCTAATTGAAGTGGAGTTTGCAGGTTACTTAGGCTTATCACCGAAGTGTAGTTGAAGTGGTTCCTGTAATTGACTATTTGAGCAATATCTTTCCTTTTTTTTTTTTGGATAGCAGTCCTCCTGTTTCCACTTGGAAAAAAAAAAAAAAAAAACTCTCTCAAGCTGCGGTACAGAGCACCTTGGTGTACTGTGTCACCAGCCTCTCCTTTACTCTGTATATGCCATTTATGCGGCCTTTCCAACTCCCAAAAATCCTCAACAAGTTGATTGTCATGTAATTTTTCTTTTCTTTCCTAAAAAAATAGTTTCTCTTGTCTAAACACTGATAGATCCTGAAGTTGTTATCTGGACTAGACTTTGTGAGGCGAAGACATAAATATATGCAAGTGACCGGCCACTGGTGTCAAACCATCACTATAGTCTGGTGCGAACGCGTTCTTGAGATCACGCCCGAACTGGGAGTTGCGTGGTAACTCACATGGTTTACCAAACAAAACATTTGTTTTTTTTACAGAAAAAAAACTTCGTACCACTAAAAAATATCAAATTAACAAAATATTACTTTATTTACTTTAAAAATAATATGTGATATCAGAATTAACATATCATTAAAATATTTATTAATATTTTACTAAACCCCAAATTTGCAAGGATATGGACCAAAATTTTTTTCCAGTGAGTGGAACCACGGAAATTAAGTTTCTGAACTCTATAAAAATACAGGGAATAAGCTGACAACTTCCTACATGTCATCCTTTTTGCTTTTGCTTGCGAAGTACACATGAAGGGCAAGTACAGGACTATACTTTGTGTAATCTTGGTTCTAGTCTTATTGTTGAGCCATGAAGCTCGAGCAGTGTCTGCTCAGGAAAGCTCCATTAATGGCTCGACTAGTAGTAGTACAACTGTTCATGTAGGTGCTCTTCTTGATCTTGCTTCGCCGGACGGGAAGCCTGGCCGGACCAGCATCACGCTCGCGTTAGGAGATTTCTACGGTGCAAATGGAGGCAGGAGAAGTGCAAGAGTAGAGATGCACTTCAGGGACTGCAAGCAGGACGACGTAGCCACTGCATCAGCAGGTATCTACCTAGACATGCATGTCTTTTATTTTTGCCTTCAGATCAATTCTGTGGATGTGGTACATATATAATTATGTTTTCTTTTATTTAAGTTAAATGAACTTAAATAATTGATCATTTTAAATACATATAAGTCTTACCTATAAGATAAGTTGATATTAGTCTGAACTTAAAAATTTAGTTAAAATTAGATCAAATACCTCTATTAAATCAAATGCTGTGGGATATTCCTTTGATCTAAACTCCCCACTCTCCCGCCTTCCTGCCTCCCCTTCAATCAAACTCACCCATGCACCCACCCCACACCTAGTCCACATGCCCCTCCTCCACTGCTTCTGTTGACACAACTCATCTGTCTCATTGCCAATTCTATTAGTGTTTATTAGTGTCATCATTGGCACTTTAATGCCTTCACGGTCACTCTCGTCCGTTTTCCCCTCTTCTTTTTTTTTTTCCAATCTTACATCAAATTCATAAAAATTTAGTGTGCTAACCACCACCTGCCCACCCCCACCTGGCAGCTGCCGACCAACCCTTGAATAATTAGACAAGATTGCATCATATGTGTCTAAACTTAACTTAAACTTGTAAGCTGGGTTAAATTTATAAACCCGATAAACTAGTAGAGAGAGATTTAAATTTATTTATGATTTCTAGTTTCAAAGGGGTCTTATATTAAAGGACAAACTTGAGATGTAAACCTTGTTTGATTTGACTTTGACGATTACTCATTTGGAATTAATAAGTTGGTAAAAGACTAAGATTTGCTCTGGTCATTAGTTTGCTCGACTACAATCAGTTCTAGTCGAATATCACTTGACACCATTTACACACGGTTGCGACCATGTGTTTGCGATCAGTCGCTCATGACCAACTGTCCACGACTAGTTACTCATAAAATTGGTCATACCATTCGTGCTGCGGTATCATCAATCAAAGACATGTGGACATTGCCACTTTTATCATAACGAGCAATTAGAGCACGATCTTCAGGAACCACCAGAATAACCGCAAGTAATGAGGAAACTGGTGATAATTGCCTCGAGCAAATTTGACTCTGTACAACTATTAGTAGGAAATTCTTGTAAAGATCAGGGAGATTCATGAAATACATATAACTTAGGCCGCAGGATTTTTACTCGTTCCATAAAAAATTTGAACCCATAGACAAGCTCTTGTGCTCTTTCATTGTTCTAATTGACTTTCTGATCATACCCTAATTTATCCTATCGATAGACTTCAATTTATCTAAAAAGTTAAAAGCTGGATAAACCGAGACAAACATACCCTAATTTTCTTATCGGCAATTCAGCCAATGGAAAATAAAGAACTTAATTAAAAGACTAAATTAGAACTCAATTATTTGTGACAGCCATAGACCTCATCAAGAACTATGAGGCCCAAGTAGTACTCGGCCCAACGACGTCGGCTCAGACCGAGTTCGTGCTCGACCTCGGCGACCGCACCAACGTCCCCGTCGTCTCCTTCACCGCCACGAGCCCCGTCCTCCCCTCCGCGCGCTCCCCGTTCTTCGTCCGCGCCACCCCCAACGACTCCTCCCAAGTCCGCGCCCTCGCCGCCCTTGCCGCCAACTTCGGATGGCGCGAGGTCGTCCCGTTTTCGAGGACTCCGACTTCGGAGCCGGCAAGGTACCGTACCGTAGCGTCATCCCGGCCGCTGCCTCCGACGTCCAGATCACGGCAGAGCTGTACAAGCTCATGGCCATGCAGACGCGTGTGTTCGTGGTGCACATGATGCTGGACCTCGCCGCGCGCCTGTTCGCGCTGGCCCGAGGCGCCGGCATGATGGCTGAGGGCTACGCCTGGATCGTGACCGACAGCGTCGCCAACATGCTCGACCAGATCGACGCCTCGGCTCTCCGCGCGATGTATGGGGTGGTCGGTGTCCGGCCTTACGTGCCGCCAGGCTCGAAAACTTCGCGCGCCGGTTCGCCCAACACTTCCTGATGGACAACCCTGGGTCACCTCCGCCGCGACCCACGGTGATCCAGCTCTGGGCCTACGACACGGCCTGGGCCGTCGCAGCGGCGGCGGCGAAAGCGTCCGTCACTCTGAGCAAGAACACGCGGTCACCGTAGCCACCCCAGGCTGTGGACAACTCCACAGAGCTTGGACGGCTTGTTGCTCGGCAAGGTGGAAGAGAAATACTCGACGTCATCCGGAGCACGACGTTCCAAGGACTAGCCGGCGAGTTCCGCCTTGTCGGCGGACAGCTCGAGCCATCGGCATTCGAGGTGATCAACGTAATCGGAACTTCGCAGAGGAATATTGGGCTCTGGAAGCCAGAGCAGCACGGCCTCTCTAAAGACCTCTATCCGATTCTTTGGCCGGGGGACGTCACGGCCGTGCCGAAGGGCTGGCAGTGTCCCACAGCCGGGAAGAAGCTCAAGATCTTAGTTCCGGTGAAGGCCGGATTCACAGAGTTCGTCGAAGTGAAAGTGAACCCAGGCACCGGCAACGTGACGGTCACAGGGTATTGCATCGACATCTTTGAGGCCGTCCTGGACATTATCCCTTATGCTGTCTGCCGCGAGTACATGCGGCCCATGAAGGATCACCTTGTCGATGTTAAGATTAATCTTAAGTTGTATTAGGGTCAAAAGTCCAGTATTTATAGATACAATAACCCAGGGGTTAGAGTCAGATTTAGACACATCCAATACATATACACATATACTTAACACCCCCCTCAAACTCAAGGCGGCTCAAAAGTATTGAGTTTGGAAAGACTAAACTCATGACGATCGCGTGTCTGTGGCTTGGTGAAGAAGTCTGCAACCCGAAGATCAGAGGCCACATACTGAAGATCAATAGTGCCGTGCTCACAATGAAAGCGAGTAAAGAAAACATCAACACCAATATGTTTGGTTAATTCATGCTTCACAGGATCATGAGCAATCTGGATAGCACTCGTGTTGTCACATAAAAGTGACGTAGGAGCAGTACAAGTCACACCGAAATCAGCAAGAAGCCAGCGAAGCCATACGATCTCAGCAGTAGTCGTAGCCAAAGCACGAAGCTCAGCCTCTACACTAGAACGAGAAACAACGGTTTGTTTCTTGGACTTCCAAGCAAGCAGAGAAGTGCCCATGAAGATGCAATAGCCAGTGATAGAACACCGATCAGTAGCATCACTCGCCCAAGTAGAGTCAGAGTATGCATGGAGGTGAAGCTGACTGGTCGGTGCATAAAACAGACCACGGGAAGAAGTGCCACGTAAATAGCGAAGTACCCGAAGAAGATGACTGTAATGTACCGAGGTAGGAGCACTGACAAACTGACTAAGGACACTAACAGCATGGGAAATATCCGGCCTAGTGACAGCCAGATACACCAGACTCCCAACAATGTGACGATATCGAGAGGGATCCTCAAGAGGAGAGCCATCTGTGGGTCGCAGTTGCAGATGCAACTTCATGGGTGTAGCAGTTCTACGAGTGTCAGTGAGACCAGAACGAGCAAGTAGATCAAGAACATGCCGTTCTTAAGATAAGTAGTAGCCATCTGCAATAGAAAGAACCTGAATACCCAAGAAATAGCCCAAAGGACCCAGATCAGACATCTGGAACTGCTCACTGAGACGCGCCTTAACAAAGGCAACATACTGCTCATCATCCCCCGTAATCAACATATCATCAACATAGAGCAAGATAAGCGTCCGACCACGAGCAGAAGTGTGAACAAACAGGGCCGGATCATGAGCACTAGCAACAAAACCAGCAGCCAGAAGTACTGAACTGAAGCGAGTAAACCAAGCACGAGGCGCTTGTTTCAGACCATACAAAGCACGACGAAGACGACAAACATGGCCAGTAGGTGCAGAATAACCAGGTGGTGGCTGCATATAGACTACCTCCTGAAGATCGCCATGAAGAAACGCATTCTTCACATCCATCTGAGAAATAGCCCACTGACGAGTAGCAGCAACTGCAATGAGATTACGCACCGTGGTCATATGAGCAACAGAAGCAAACGTCTCCTCATAGTCACAGCCATACTGTTGCTGAAATCCCCGAGCAACAAGACGCGCTTTATAGCGCTCAATAGAACCATCCGATCGTGTCTTGATTTTGAAAACCCATTTGCAAGTAATGGGTATTGCACCTGTGGGTAAAGGAACAACATCCCAAGTCCCTGTACGCTCCAAAGCGGAGAGCTCCTCGGTCATGGCTAGCTGCCACTCAGGTATGTGAGCCGCATCCTGATAGCTGCGAGGCTCCTGAACATCACTGGTGAGAAGCAGACTATAATGAGCAGGAGGTAAAATCATACTACGATCACGAAGTGCATACCTGGGTGATGATGATGCTGGCAGATCATTGGTAGAAGTCTCATCCGAAGAGGCTAAATCACGAGTAGCAGAATCCAAAGAGATCTCAGGAGAGGAAGAAGACAAAGGCTCAGAAGACGAAGAAGACACAGTCTCAGAAGATGAAGGCTGGACTATAGAGAGCGGGGGGACAGGTGGAGAGCTATGATCAGACGGAGAGGCGGAAGCAGATGAAATGGAAGAAGGAAAAAGAGAAAAAGAGGGGATGGAGAGAAAACTGATGGACTCTGTGGGAACAGATGTATGAGAAGAAGAAGAATAAAATAAAGGTCGAATCTCATCAAAGGTGACATCTCGAGAGAAACGAAGACGACGAGCAGAGGGATCGTAACAACGATAACCCTTATGCTCACAGCTATAGCCAAGAAAAACACACTCAACAGATTGAGCGGTCAACTTGGTACGCTCACGAGGAGGAAGGAGGACATAACACGCACACCCAAAGACTCGAAGATGTGCATATGTCGGAGAAGTGGAAAACAGAAGCTGAGAAGGAACCCGACCATCGAGACTAGTGGGCGGCTGTATATTTATAAGATACACAGCCGTGGAAATAGCCTCAGCACAGAAGGAGTGAGGAACAAAAGAAGCAAGCATAAGAGTACGAGCAGTCTCAATAATATGACGGTGTTTGCGTTCAGCAACACCATTTTGAGCATGAGCACCTGGACAAGATAATTGAGGAAGGGTACCCTCATCAGAGAGAAACTGTCGAAATGATGTGGACAAGTACTCACCTCCAGAATCAGAGCGAAAGGTCTAAATGGAGCAGGAAAACTGAGTATGGACTATACGAGCAAAAGACTGGTAGATAGATTACAATTGACCACGATGTTTCATGAAATAGATCCAGCAATAGCGAGAAAAATCATCAATAAAAATCACATAATATTTATGTCCACCTTTCGAAACAAAAGGAGCAGGACCCCATACATCGGAATGAATAAGCTGAAAAACACGACTTGACCTAGAAATACTAGTAGATACGGACGTTGTAGCTGTTTGCCAAGCTTACAACCCGAACAAGATAAAGAAATATCAGAAGTGACAGGACCTAAAACACCCTGACGCACTAGACTAGATAAGCGAGGGTGAGAAAGATGACCCAAACGATGATGCCACTGGTGAAAGCTGATAGACGACGCAAGAACAGACGCGAAGACGGAAGGAGTGGAGACCGAAGTAGCAGTGGTCGGAGAAGAAACCCGAAGATGTAGGTAATCAAGGTGGTAGAGACTCTTGGGGCTACTGTGAAGTCGGCCACGTCCAATGAGAGCTCTCGTCCGACTATCCTGCACATAGCAAAAGGAATCATCAAACCCAATAAAACACTTCAGCCGAGCAAGCTGAGAGACAGACATAAGGCACAGCTGCAGTTGTGGTACACAAGAGACATCAGAAACAGTAAACTGAGTGGTAGAAATGATGCCCTGATGTGTAACCGGTAAAGTAGTGCCATCAGCTGTCTGAACAGAAACATGATCCTGGGACGGCCGACAGGATTGTAATGCTGAACAATCAGATGTCATATGGAAAGACGCCCCTGAATCCAGAACCCAGGGACTAGCTGTACCTGATGATGGGGTAGAGTGAACTGCAGCCCCAGCAGAAGACGAGGAGGGTATAGTAGTCTGGCGCTGTAAAAGAGTATGAAGCTGGCGCAGCTCGGCAGCAGTGAGAGGAGCCGGCTGATCAGAGGATGGGCTAGAAGACACAGCAGGAGTAGAACGGCCACGGCGAGCAGCACGATCACGCTCAAACTGAGCCTTCAGCTCTGGATGAAGACTGAAGCAGCGCTAAACAGTATGGCCCGGCTTCTTACAATGTGAACAGACCGCAGGGGCACGCGCCTCAGTGCGCAGAGAAGTCGAACTAGACCGCGACATAGCCAACACCGTAGAAGGTGATGAGGTGAAGTGAGACGCCAAAGAACACAGTCGAGTCTCCTCAGCAACAAGGGCCCGGACAGTCTCTTCCAAAGAGCAGAGGGTCTCACGATTCAGAAGTTGAGAGCGAACCATCTCAAACTCTGACCGGAGACGCATCAAAAACTGAAAAACACGCTCCTCTTCCCTGTACCGAAGGGTGAGAGGTCCGGCATCGATGGGTGCCATAGAATCCAACTGACGCCAAATCTTGCAGAGCTGACTGTAAAACTCCTCCACAATCGGATCGCCCTGCTGAGAGGCAGAAAGTTGCTGGCAAAGAGACCAGCGAAGTGCATGACCCACCTGTCAGTAGCGAGTAGCAAGAAAATCCCATATATCCTGACAGGTGGGTAAAGAATCGATAATCAACCGAATGTCCGACGAAGTGCTCTGCATAATGAGACACTTAACCCGGGCTTCATCACGCAACCAAGTAGTCAAAGTAGGATCACTGGGGAGGGGCTGGAGACGTGTCCCATCCACATGTCCACGCAGGCCAAAACCATCAAGAAGAGATGTCATGACTATAGACCACTCGCGATAATCAGCAGTGCTTTTGAGTTTCAAATCACAGAGTGGCAGAGATAAACCTCCTGAAGAAACTGATGATGCCATAACGTCAGAGGAAGGGATCGTAATATCCGAGGAGACAGACGACATCAACTGAAAGGAACACACACAAAAGGGTGCAGAAGTTTTTTTTTTTTTTTTTACGAAGAAAGGAGGCTGGGCCGGCCGGGAGGCGCACCGGCGCCGGGGCAACGGCAGCCGCGCAAGGAGGAGGCGGCGCCGAAGCCGGGAGGGGCGGCGCGGCGCTTGGACGGAGGGCGGGGCGGCGCGGGGACTTTAGCCGCGCGAGGAGGAAGGGCGACGCCGGAGCCGGGCTGGGCGACGCGAGGCAGGGACGGGGGGGGGGGGAGGCGCGCGGCGCTGGGGGCCGGAGCAGGGCGACGCAGGGCCGTGCGACGCGGGGAGGCGCGGGAGGTTGGGGAGGTGCGCGGCGCCGGGGGCCGGAGCAGGGCGGCGACGGGCGATGCGGGGCGGCGCGGGATCGGGTTGCGGCCGCCTGAGGATAGAGGCCGGCGGCGGAGGATAGAGGCCGAGGCGGCGGAGCCGGACGGCCTCGGGAGACGGGCGGCGCGGGGAAGACCGGATCAGGCGCAGAGAAGACCTTCGGCGAGGAAGACACGTGGATCTAACGGCGACGGCGACGACAACGGCGGTGACGGCATAAACATCAAGAACCACGGGAGGTTAGGGTTAGGGTTGTGAAACTTGGCTCTGATACCATGTTAAGATTAATCTCAAGTTATATTAGGGTCAAAAGTCCAGTATTTATAGATACAATAGCCTAAAGACTATAGTCAGATTTAGACACATCCAATACATATACACTTATACACATATACTTAACAGTCGACACCAGCTTGTCCTACACCAACATGACGTATCAAGTCTACCTACAGGTGCAGATCATACAAGCCAACTGTTGCGGTCCAAATCCTCACATGAGTTCGGTCATTATATACATTTCTTAATACTTATGGCAGAAATAGATGCGATGATTGGCGACACGACGATCATAGCAAATAGATCGCTGTACATCGACTTCACGCTGCGGTACACGGAGTCCGGTGTGCGCATGATGGTGCCGATGAAGGACAGCAGGAGCAAGAGCTTCTTGGTGCTCCTGAAGCCGCTCAAGTACGACCTTTGGCTTTCCATCTTGGCCTTGTTCGTCTTCACCGGCTTGGTCGTGTGGTCCCTCGAGCACCGCATCGACGACAGCGAGCTCCGTGCCGACACCTCCGCACAGCAGCTCTTCAACATATCATACTTCAACTTCTTCACCTTCATAACTGCTCCAAGTACTTATTCAATTTTGAGATGGAAGCACACAAACATATATGCTTAATTCAACTCATCATAAGTTCACGACAATTACTGATTCTTTGGAAGGGGAAAGGTTAAAACACAATCTGTCAAAGTTTGCACTGATCATTTGGATGCTCGTCGCGTGGCCGCTAGAGAAGAACTACAGCGCGAGGCTCACGTCGATGATGTCCGTGCGGCAGCTGCAGCCGGTGGTCTTCGACGTGGACGAGCTCCTGAAGAGTGAGCGGCACTACGTGGGGTACCAGACCGGGTCTTTTGTGAAGGACCTCCTGACGGAACTTGGCTTCAAGGAGCACAGGCTTAGGAACTACAGTGGGTTGGATCAGTACCACGAGGCACTGTCGAAAGGGAGTCCGGACGGAGGCGTCACCGCCATCTTCGACGAGGTGCCTTTCCTCAATCTCCTGCTAGGGAGGCACTGCAACAATTACAGCATGGTCGGCCGCGTCTACAAGACCGGTGGCTTTGGATTTGTAAGTATATCACCATGCAATTTACTTCAAAATTACATCTTTGATTTTGCGAAAATGAGATTCTAATTGTTCTATTCTCCGTGAAAATTCTTGAAACAAAAGATTAAAGATTGTGGTACTAATATGTAATAAAATTTAGTTGTATTTACTTTGTTCTTGTGTATACATGATGGATGATACTCCTATGTAGGTCTTTCCCAAGGGCTCCCCACTGATTCCTGATGTGTCAAGAGCGATACTAAACGTGACAGAAGGAAAGAATATTGGGGAGATAGAGAGCAAATGGTTCGGCGACACGGTGGGTTGCTCCAAGCCAAAAAGTAGCCTCGACTCCAACTCTGAGAAACTTGACATTGACAGCCTCTGGGGAGTGCTCGTCATTACTTGCGCCTTGTGGGGGATTGCATCCCTTGTCTTCCTCACCAGCCTCTTGTACAAAAAATGTTCAGATAATAAGTATTTGTGGAAGCAAGGATACGCAACACATACAACAACAACATCGTAGATTTGAAGAAAATAAAGTGACCAATAATGGACTTGTTGTAGCTCATTGTGGAGAATTTGATATCTCATCATACATGGAGGATGGGGTGTATGTGCAGCATAAGTCATCACCAGAACCATCCAGTACTCCAGAAAGAAGCCATGTTTATCAGGTGACATTACAGAATTGGTAATTTGGTTTTGTTCTGTCAACTTTTCCCGAGCAACCACAGAAATCAATGAATCATTGTTGTTGCAATCTACATGTCATGACTGGTTGTTGGTCTTTTCTGTATAATGTTGGAGTCTTGTGTTCATTGATATGAATAAAATGGCTGGTGTAAGGAATGCATATTTTCCAATTAATTCTTGTATAAATGTATATTTTCACGAATTCAAGTTCATGAGTTCAGTGATTGTAATTTTGGAATTCTTACAAAGTATTAAAGTAACATGCATTCAGATATGTGGATGCTTCTGATAGAACAACAGATGGGATTTTGCTTGAGCTGTCAGCACTTGCAAGTTAACAAAATAGAATCATGCAACTATAAAAAATTTTGGAGGTATCCACGCCATTCAGCATGAAAATGTAAAATATGATGTGCAATCCAATCAATCTAGACATATTGCTCACAACTTTCAGCATCACCAGTGCTAATGACCTAGTGATCAAACCACTACACAACTAGGTTGTAGATCTCATTTTTGTTCATCTTTCTTGCTTGCTTACTATAAACTATGTAAATGATCGGTGACTCATGCGCAATCCCATGCAAATACTTCCATGCTTTGTCAATATCATATATATTTGCAAAAGGATTTGACATACCAATTACTGAATTGTCATAGCATGTTCAGTTCAAAAGGAAAAGGAGGGATAGTGACCCACTTCGCCTTGCGACGGTGACGGCAAGAGGATAGCATTTGATCATGGACACCAGCTGCAGAAGCCCCCACATTCCCACAATCTTTTTGCAAAAGTTTCCCCATTTTTGCGCTGTCGGAATTCGGCAATTGTTCATAAGCTCACCAGCTTGTCAATGGCATTTTATAAGCTATATTCAAGTTGCATGACACTATATGCCACTGTGGTGATTGATTAGTCTGAACTTTTTGACTCCAAGACATTTCTTGGTAAGTTGACCATCTCCTAGTGGCCAAGTTTTGGATTTATCCATGTAGTGCACTACATTATACTATAATTAAATTAAACTACATTGCATAATTCAGTCAATCATGGTGCAATTATATAAACCCCCACCCCCAATGCGCTCACCACAGCCTGTGCTCACTCACTCATCTTCTTCTGGTCACTTCAGGAAAAGCATTTCTGAAGATGAGCATTGGCAAGTACTTTGTCAGGCTCTTGATCCTTGTTGAGGTGGCCGTCGGTCTGGCGGGGCCCGGCGTCGCCGCGCTCAGCATGGATTACTATGGCATGACCTGCCCGTTCGCCGAGGCGATCGTCAGGAACGTCTTGAACCAGGAGATGATGAAAAACCCCACTCTCGCCGCGGGGCTCCTGAGGTTGCACTTCCATGACTGCTTTGTTCAGGTTCTGGAACATCCTCGACACAGTCAGATTCCTACTGTTCTGTCTGATATACAGACACACACATATATTCTGGAATTGTGGCTTTCATGCAGGGATGTGATGCATCAGTTCTTCTCGACTCGACGCCGGGAAACACGGCCGAGAAGGACGCGCTTGCGAACAAGAGTTTGCGCGGCTACGAGGTCATCGACAGGATCAAGCAGCTACTGGAGATGCAGTGCCCTGGCACTGTCTCTTGTGCAGACATCGTTGCAATGGCTGCAAGAGATGCAGTTTTCATGGTATAATCTGTAACATACAGTAACATATAGTTTATTTTCCGCATAATGATCCGGAAAGTCGATTTTTTTTTAATATGCATGCACATATTTAGTTGGTAGAGGGGGGATAATTACAGAGCTTATAAGGTATACAGTCTGTATTGTAATTTTACATAGGAGAGAGAAAAACTAGCAATCATCCGGTCAAATTTTAAACGGGCAGCCTGCATGTATATACAATTTGATTGCAACTGTAGCAAATCCGATTCTGTATATATGAATGATCTTGGTTGCTTACTTTTAATTCAGGCTGGAGGTCCGTACTATGGCATACCAAAGGGAAGGAGAGACGGGACTAGATCAGTTGATGCGGACACAATTGCTCTCCCTGCACCCACCTTGAACGCCACAGCACTCATCCAGATGTTTGCCTCTCATAGCTTCACTCTGCAAGAAATGGTTGCTTTATCTGGTTGGTACTAATTAGTCACTTAATAATTTGTTATTACTTATTTGATGTCGAGTTCTATACACTAACCAGTGATCACTCTAAAAAATTAAGTCATTAGAAAAAAAAAAAGATTTATGTCACTAATAGAACACTCCAGTATAGAACCCTAAATAAGGACACTTTTGAAAAAAAAAAACTTTCTTAGATGGGCACATGCTGTGCATAGTTTAACAGAATTAAGCCTTACAATAGTTCTTTTATGTCAATTAAGTTCTGTGTACTGAAATGCCACTCAAAAGATTAAGTTGTTAGAAAAGACCGTCCACATCACTAACCAGTCACTCCAGCAAATTCTGGAAAATGGTTTTTGAAACCCTAATTTCTTACATGTTTTGAAAAAAAAATGATCTTAGGTGGACACACGCTGGGGGTGGCGCACTGCGGGTCGTTCAAGAACCGGCTGAAGGAGACGACCCTCGACGCGACCCTAGCGTCGTCTTTGACGAGCACGTGCAGCGGCGACGGGGACGCGGCGGCGGCGCCCTTCGACAGGACGAGCAACAAGTTCGACACCGTCTACTTCTGGGAGCTGCAGATGAGGAGGGGCCTCCTGTCCTCCGACCAGACGCTGTTCGAGTCGCCGGAGACGCAGAGGACAGTGAACATGTTCGCCATGAATCAAGCCATGTTCTTCTTCACTTTCCAGCAAGGGATGCTTAAGATGGGGCAGCTCGATGTGAAAGAAGGCACCCAGGGCGAGGTCAGGAAGAACTGCAGGGTGGTCAATTGATTGAGGTGTTGCTATCAGGGTTCGACTGGATACTTAAGACTAGTTAATATTAGGATGGATGTGTGGTAACCGGCTGGTTACTACCAGTAAACCAAATTATGATCTTAGGCCCGTGGTTACTTAAAACTAGTTAGTATTAAGATGAATATGTGTTATTTTGTAAAGACAGATAAACTAGTGATTATAAAAGATTGAAAAATAACAAAACAAAAATAGAATAATATTGTATCAGAATCACTAGAAAACCGATTAGTTTCTAGTCGACCGGCTGGTTGTGGAAACCACCCAAAATCTGATAACCCAAATCTTCCTTCTTACCTGTTACAACCTAGTTGGAAATGATACAACAACGTAGTTTTATTGTGTGATGGTATTATACTACAGTGTTTGTAATATTGTGTTTAATGAAATAGTAATATTACTGTATTACTATTTAGCTTGTCATTGCTTGTTTTCTTTTAATTTGCTGTTGTGTGTTATTTTCTCTAAGTCACACTTTTATCTAGTTGCGAAGAGTTTGGGAAGATTTGACTAAATGTATAGTTCGTAAATCATGGCACTAGTACTTGGTGCCCATGTTGTTAATAGATAGGATCAGGAGAGAAGATATGAGGTGTGTGTATGATTTCACAGAAATAGAAATGCGGGAAGGACGAAAACAAAAAATTGTGCAAATAAATTTGTATTTTATTAATTCTTAATCGAATTACAAAATACTAGTATTTTTTTTTGTATTTCTTTGTTTTTTGTGTCATGAAAAAATCTGACTGCAAGAGATTGTGTAGATCGCTAGTTCTTAGAGCTTTGCAAAGGCCCTCTTGATTATATCTACTAAATGAGACTTAATAAAACACATATAATTAAGTTACATTCGGGATTGTGTCTTCAACCCTAGTTGGTATCCACCAGAAAAATATCTAGTCTTATCAATCGTAGACGGGTATGAGGTTACATAACTAGTCTCGTCGATACCTGACTATACAACTGTGTGGCCTCGTCAATCATGAACAAGTATGGGGTTACATAGTCAGTCTTATCAATACCTAGCTATATGATTGCCTAGTCTTATCGGTTGTGGACAGAAACGCTTTTTCACTTCGTCAATACCCAACAGTGGGTTCGTTGGTGGAGACAACTTGATGCAATGTCGAACTTTGCCTTATTAGTACCTTGTTGAATGATTGTTCAATCTCATCAATTGTGGATGTGATACATGGATGAAAAGGGGGCAACAAAACCACAATGGCCTTGGATGATGTATATCATGAGTAGAAAACGTGCGTGTTGACAAAGATGCTCCTCCCTTAGAGATGGGACGCGAGCAACTTAATAAAAGATGCAATGCATTTAGTCACGCCCAATCAAATCAATCCAGAGCGCATGTCACGATCTACTTCCGTGAAAACTTAGGTGGGCCACAACAAAACTCCAAATCTTATAAAAATCAAGTAGAGTGTTACTATCTCTTTGCCCTGCAGATAGATTATGGGGAAAAAGTGAGCCGTCCACCCGAGATTGGGGCGCTACGAGCTCACCTCAGCATGAAAAGATAGAATCATCGAGACCATTATGACTCCCGAACAAAGTCATTATAGCTCTCGAACTATAATGCTCCTCTATATTGGTGTTCATCTCTCTCATTTTGGAATTTTTCTCCCTTTGTCTAGAATAGTTTGGAGAAGGTGTCTTTATGTAGAACTCAACTACTTAGAAAATATTTTACCCTTTCTCTTATGATAGATGAGACAGTTTAAAGGACATCACTTATCTAGATAGTTATTGGGTACAATCTTTCATGTATTTTTTATTGTTTATTCATTATATTTATTAATTCTTAATTACAAAAATCCGTCAACCAGTATACAAGAAACATTAGTTGGAAAAGCGTATAATAGAAGGGAGTCTTCCAAAAGAGAACACATTGTGGTGGTAAATGACCCTTTCTGATATGTTTATCTTAAGCTGAAAAAATGTGAGAAGCGTCTTTATATAGTTATAAGTAGAAGCAGAAATCCATAACAGAAACTCAACATAACAAAATGAAATCCATAACAAGAGTCTCTAACCTTAAGAAAGGGCCTCTATTCACAAAGGCTGCTTAATAGGCTGGGTCAGCCAATGGCACAAAATGGAATCCTTGGGCTATGTGGGCCAGCTCATGATCTTTCTTTTTTTCTAATAAACAAGTAGTTGACGCTAGACCGGAGCAAATCTAGCCGGACTCCATTGGGCTGGCCTGGCCCGATCTTGATTTCAGGTGGGTCAGGTCTAGTTTTTTTATAATTTGGTTAGTCTTGGACCTAGCTCAATTCACCCAAATTGCCTTCACGTTGTTTGATCGTCTAGTCCAAGATTTGTATAGATCTAGTTAACATCATCTTACAAGATGTTTGATCAAAACAAGTCTTTGGTATTATAGTCTGAGGTGAAGTAGGAGAACTTGGTTTTTAAACCTCTTTTGAGAATTTGTCGTTCGATGTTTTAATTCCTCTTGAGAGTTCATCAAATTTCTCGTCTGAGAATTAACGTGAAAGTTCAACAACTCCTAAAAGGATAATACCTACGCATTTACTTATACTATAGAGGATCTGTTCACTGGGAGTATATTATTCATTTTTTGATTAGTTCATTTCATAATAAAAAATTACTATACTGATAATAAATACATCATCTAAAACCATCCCAGTAGGATAGTTTCTCATTCTATTTCTTATTGGGTCTAAACGAATTTTGTATTCATTTATTCAAACTCCAATTTCAATTGCAATAAATTATAAAATCAATTATAATTACAATTATACGTTTAACCAAACACCAGGTTTTATATTTTGGATAACTAGATTGCTTTTATCCTTAAATCCTGTTGTACTGTACTGAGATTCTAATCGCATCGTAAGCAAGAAATTAGAATTGGATGTATATATCGTGGAGGAATCCGTTTTAAATTATTAACTAAAAAAATCTATTGACGATCCTTGTGAACTTACGAAACGTCTCACATAGAACCAGATTCTAGATGTTGATGGCTACTTGGCAAGAGAATCCAATCAAATCGTGCTTTTTTTTTCTATCCTTCTATTTGACGGTATAGTCAAATCGTGCCTTGTAGATAGATACCAAAACTTTTTACAACATTCTTTACAAATAATGCCTAACAGATGTGCCTCATATATTGGTTAAAAATTCTCTAATAAAAAGTTTAAAATTCAAGGAATCCACGTACTAATGATTATTTCTAAGATGTCTGCTTTCGCATAGACAGTCCAACCAAAACATAAAAATTTCGATAAAGATCCATTGTAGTCATCAATGCAACTACATCAGATCTATTGTAGCAAATTTGAATAATTTGATCAAATATCTAGAAATAGAGGCCTACAATTGTGACACGACCAAAATAAATCCGTTTGAATTCGGTTGGTTTCTGTTACAAACCTTTGATTTGGAATTAAATTTCCAACACCAAAAGTAAATATTAAATTGTTTGGTGCAAACAACCAAGCTTTTTTTTCACAGGAAACCAACAATCTTGAACTTTCACAAAATAAGAGCAATTTACCTTTTGGAGATCAATCAAAGCAATTTACATGTAATATCAAGTAATGAAATAATAGCGCATCATCCACTAATAACTAGAGTTACAGAGGAGCAAGCAAATATCTAATGTGCCTCTATACAAAGTCACCAACATTTGCCGTTTTATATGTACAAACTTCTCTTCGTAACAATGTTATACACCATTTCACAAGTTGTTAAGTTAGATGTGAAGATGTTATTGCCACGTATGAAGTTGCTAACTGAAGCGCATTTTAGGATGTGTATATATCATATCTGGGTACTTTTTTTTATAAAGATCTCATATTTGATACTTGGAAGATACTTATGTTGCGAATGTCTATTATATATCCTACTTATATTAGAATTGAAATTTTAATCGTATTAGATTTAAAAAATCTATTAAAAGTCATAATTAGACAGTATGTTTATTTTTGTAAATTGGGATTGAGATATGTAGAAACTCACGAGGATTAGATTTAGAGATATCAATTCAGACTAAAAGTAAGAAAGGTATAGTGAGAATAAGAGGTTGGAGTTTTTTTTAGTAGCAAGACAAGAGTTGAGGGATTCAAAAGGGAGGGGCTCAGAAGGTGTTCAAAAGATGATTGATTGAAAGAGTTAATTTTTTATACTCTTTTGAAGTTGCGTTTATAAATTTGTAATCTTTTTTATCAATTTTTTATCTCTCAAATTGTTATTGTTTCACTATCATTATTATAGTTTTCTATATATATTTCACCAGTCTTTTTTCTCTTCTTTTCTATACTAGATCTTCCGATTCTAATTTTTATTATTGTGTATGCTATATCATACCTCATGAACTAGTATCAGAATAGGAGAACTGCTTATATAAGTGGTATCAGACTAAAGTATAGCACTAACAATGTAAACTATTTTTCAATTGTTATTTAAACTATCCACAACTAATACTAACAGATATCTCTATACAATAGGACTAAACTAATCTTCTTGCAGGTATACACTAATTTAGAACATTAAATTTTATCATAATCGATATCAGCATGTAACTGATAGTAGTAAGATTCTATGTTTCTATGATTGTGCTTGTCCCTCGTAGTTATAAAGCTATCTTGTAAGAAGATGGATTTCTTTAAAAACCGAAGTGTGTTTCACTTCGATCCAAGAGTATCCAATTTTAAACATGTAGCCGAATATTTATCTGTTATGTTGTGTGGTACACAGTCAAAACTGGATAAAGCCCAAGGCAGAATTAATAGGGATAAATTACACCGTAATTTAATCCGTTGGAGAGTAGTCAAATAAAAAAACTAATCCCCCGAAATTACACCCACCGACAATTGGCCCCACCACTCCCACCAAACGCTCTTACCCTGTAACCGACAAGCGGGCCCAGAAATTCACCCAACGCCATTCAAAATAAATGGATGGGACCGGCACCAAACTGAACCAAACCAGCGATATGTGTACTACTCCCACTGCCCTCGGGACCCACAAAAATACCAATCTCCATGACCCAATCGTCAGCCGGTGTTTCAAAAAAAAGTGGGTGGTGCATCCAAATACAACACGATTATATTAATTATTATTTATTAAATTAAATCAGACTAATACAATTCTCCAAGTCACAAACTCCGCCTCGGAAATATATATACACCCTTCTCCCCCTCTTCTTCCATCCATCCACCTCTCGAATTATCGCTATTTTCTATCGCTCTCAGATCTTAATCTCTTTTAGTTTAGTTTAGTTAAGTTTCTCAGTAATGGCGCCGCTCGGAGAGAGAGCCGTTGAGTCGACGGAGGCGTCGCTGGTGGTGTGCTTCGGCGAGATGCTCATCGACTTCGTGCCCGACGTGGCCGGCCTGTCGCTGGCGGAGTCCGGCGGCTTCGTGAAGGCCCCCGGCGGCGCGCCCGCCAACGTCGCCGTCGCCATCTCCAAGCTCGGCGGCTCCTCCGCCTTTGTCGGCAAGGTAACTCTACTTAACTCTATCCGCTTCGCACGGCTTGTCACGTAAGCCTCGCAGATCTGGTTGGGTTGGTGTTCGTGTGTGTGCACCAACCGGTGGTTGGTATAACAGATCCGGGCTTTTTGGGTTGGATCTGGATTGGATCTGATGGTGTAGTGAACTGGTGTATGGTCTTATTGTACGACCGGATCCGTTCGATCTGGCATTTATATACGGCAGATCTCACCCGTCCGTCTGGGAAGTGGGCGATCGATCGAGATGAATCGTTGACAAGGGTTTATCAATTTGGGGTTTACCTATTTGTGGGCAGGAAATCTGATTTATTTAAAAAATGGGAGGTATTTAATATTTAATATAGTAGTTTGATAGCTATTTGTACTGTATTAGTGCTTGAACTGAGGGAATAAGTGGAGTCGGTGGCGCAAGATAGAGACAAGCCTTCCATGTGACATTAGCCACTTTGGCTGGACGCCGATTTTTCTTAATTTTTTTTATTTATTTACTAAATCTTTTCCACATGTGTGACTAATTAGATTTGAAATTTAAGTGGATCACTAGATTTTAGCCTTGTTTTTAATGCCGTAATATGTGCAATTATACCGTACTGCTTAGGGAATCCACGACGTTGCGGTGTGGATGTCGAAAGCTGTCTTGGCTTTATCTTGCAAAGGTGGCCATTGACTCCTGGCTCGTGACTTGTGAGATCACGTGGTTTTATTAGGATAAATAATGGGTCCCACCTACCATGATTCTAGCGGGCCCAGGTGACTCGGATCTGATTTGGTATGGCGCGCCAACTTCATTAATACTAATTGCTCCTGTCACCGACAGGTGGCCCCGAATCACCCCAGGCCTGCATAAGGTCTACACTTCTGACTTCTTTGAACCAAGATCACGAAACTTCATATTCTATGGATGATACTGATAGAAGATTGATCATCTGCTCTCTAATAGATATTTAACTATCAGATTGATTAATCTTAATGGTTCGTTTCCAATGATCGAGAGTCTTTCTACTCTTTCCAAAAATATGATATTTCCTATCTAATTTTTGTCCTATCTATGTTTGGTGTGCGAACACGAAAATTCTTTTTACTGTTTCCAAAAATATAAGATTTCTGTCCTATTCTATGTTTGGTGTGCATGCCATGCTGTTTCCTAAACTGCCTTGCCATATTGTTATATTACAGTCTTAAATACTAATAACTAAGCATCACTTGTGTGAAAATGCATTCATGTAGTTTGGCGACGACGAGTTTGGTCACATGTTGGTGGACATCCTGAAGAAGAACGGGGTGAATGACGAGGGATGCCTGTACGACACGCACGCGCGCACGGCGCTGGCATTCGTCACGCTCAAGAGCAACGGTGAGCGCGAGTTCATGTTCTACCGCAACCCCAGCGCTGACATGCTCCTCACCGAGGCCGAGCTCAACGTAGACCTCATCCGCCGCGCCAAGATCTTCCACTACGGCTCCATCAGCCTCATCTCCGAGCCCTGCCGCTCCGCCCACCTCGCTGCCATGCGCGCTGCCAAGGCCGCCGGCATCCTCTGCTCCTACGACCCTAACGTCCGCCTCCCACTCTGGCCGTCCGAGGAAGCCGCCCGCTCTGGCATCCTCAGCATCTGGAAGGAGGCCGACTTCATCAAGGTGACCAACTCAAATCAATTCAATTCATAATTTCATCTCATACTGAGCTTGTATGATCTTGATCTCATTGGACTTGCATGGTTGCTGTTGCAGGTGAGCGATGACGAGGTTGCTTTCCTCACGAAGGGTGACCCCCAGGACGAGAAGAACGTCCTGTCCTTGTGGTTCGACGGTCTTAAGCTCCTCATCGTCACCGACGGCGAGAAGGGATGCAGATACTTCACAAAGGTTTACGTTCGGCTTATTAGTTTGATTCTTAGTTTTTGCAGTGCACCTTGGCGAAGCAATCTTTACACTGCTCTCTTTTCGTGCTTTCAGGACTTCAAGGGCAGAGTGCCCGGGTATGCCGTGAAGACCATCGACACTACCGGTGCCGGTGATGCCTTTGTAGGTTCTCTCTTGGTTAACATTGCCAAGGACACCTCCATCTTCCAGGTTCGCCATCGTTATCAAAATAACAACTTTACACAAGAGTAGCACCAGTACATGTCTTATTTCTAACGCATTGCATCGCTTGTTAATGTAATCAGAATGAGGAGAAGCTGAGGGAGGTGCTCAAGTTCTCGAACGCCTGCGGAGCCATCTGCACGACCCAGAAGGGAGCCATCCCTGCGCTCCCGACCACCGCCGCAGCCCAGGAGCTTGTCAAAAAGGGCAACTAGAGTGTCACCGCCTGACTGCGGATTTTAGGATAATTTTAGTTGCTTTACTTCCTTTTTGAACTTGAGTTATTGTGCCTTTTTCCGGTTAGTTTGTGTGGTCAGTTTGAGTACTATGGTTGTCTGGGTTTGCAATAAAGTTTAGGTGATTTTGCAATGTGGTGGATTGGCTTATTCGGTGTCTTGTGTAATGGGTGCTCAAAATCTTAAGAGGCATAAATGAACATTTTCAGGCATGAATGTCTATCTCGGTTGCTAAATTTGTCAGTTGTTAATTGCCTTTTACAGTTCAGTTATTACTACTGTTCAAAATTTTGAGCTTGATTCTTGGTTATTAGTGGATGATGTTCAAGATTGTTTGGCCGAGCTTCCATTTATGAGTTTATAAATTGAAACTCTAGCCAAACATCTGGATTATTTCAAAATTGTGGGATGTTGAACCGAACATATTTCTAGATTATTTCAACTTCTCTAAAAACCTTTAGCTTATAAGCTGAAGTAGCTTCAGCTCATCTGTCTTCGCCAACATGCTTGGAAACCTATTCCTATTCACCTCCACTCTTTCAAACTAATCACTCCCTTAAGCTTATAAACACATATCTTACCAAACAACTTATATTATCAAAAAGTCAGCCTTTTGGACTTATAAGCCACTGAGCCAACAAGGCGAACAAGATATTAGGTTTGCAAGGAGATTACTTATTCCATTCAAGAAAATGAAAAACCTTATGACAAGATATAAGTTATCTCCATACTCGGTTATATACACTTTCCTGGCACAAGATACCCATTTCTTAGGTGACACATGATAGCCTCTTCTAGTTCTTTTTTCCCCTTTTCACAATAATAAAAACGACTCCTCAATCAAGAGTTTGAATTCTCAGGTGCTGATTCTGCCATTTAGCTAGCTGGAAATGTTTGCTTCAACAGAAAGGACCAGGAAAAAAGAGCCTCCATTGAGTTCAAAAAGAAGGCATCGGAGTCCCAGATGAAAGTAGGCATACCGTCTAAGTTAAGGATGAAACCACCAGAAATTAACAAAGCACATGAAACAGCGCTGGAAGGCCATACGGAGATCCACGCACCTGCTGACCTGCACAAGTGGAAGCGACCACAGTTTTCAATAAAGAGAACCGGTTTGCATTGAGAAGGTCGCCAGAAAAGCATGCATCAATACTACAATATCATTTCAATCATGGAGCAACATGGTTCCGTGATCACAAGTTCAATGGATTTACAGTCAAGAAAAGAGAAGGAACTGCAAGTTCTAAGGGGAGTTTCCTGGTGGGACAACAATTGGTTTTGTCAATAACATCAACCGCTTCTTGCAACATACCCCTAAAGATGTATTTAGGACCTGACATAGAAGTAAAACTACACAATTCCACGTGAGTGTATGCATCACAAGTGACATAACTAGTATCCTCATCGAGATATTAAATTTCAAATAACATGGGCAATTGTATTTGTTGACAGCCTATATCAACCAGCTTCCAATGAGTAGACTACCTGGAACTGAGGTTCCAGAGTTCAAATTTGATATAGATTGTTTTAAAGGTACAATTGGCAAGAACTGGATGGAAAGCCAAGCTGCATGATAGGATACCACCAAATTGAGAATTGACAGAATAGACTGCAACCGTATAATTTGGTCTAATTGGACACCCCATGACTGCCAAGAACAATGACTACATGAGATTCCATGTGAGACCAATGCCTGTCTTCAGCACTGTGGCAGTGGGCCTCAATGAAACATGCTCAGCTAATAGCAAGTTTTGTGAAGCTAGCATGACATCAAGCACCAACAAAACTAGACTCAGGTGATGGAGCAAATTTCATCAACAGTAAAAGCCAAGTAACAAGTTTCCATGAAACTTGTGTTAGGTAACAAGTCTTGCGATGCTAAGCCAGTACATCATTTTTTGATAAGAGTTGAGTCAAGTGAAAGCAAGTTTTAGCACAAAATTAAACTTTGATGAATATTGTGTCCAGTGGTCAGCGCTTAGAGGGGTCGTAATGTGGTCGGAGCTGTGGAGAGAGAGGGGGGGTGGGGGTGGGTGGCGGGGGTGTGGTGTGGGGTGCAATGGAGGTGGGGATGGTTATGGAGGTGACAGGATCGATGAAATGCACAAAGAGGTGGCGGAAGAGATAGAAGACTTAGAACTAGCCCACCATTTTGGTTGTGCTTGAAGTTTCATCATACAAATTTTAAATAAAGGGTGGTTGTTAGCCTACTCACATGCCAGACCAGCCCAATATTGCTATCCTGTTAAAAAAGCATGGACAGTGGCACATCATTGTTTAGTTTTCCCATTTGCATTTATATATACTGATTTGCTTAGTGAGAGCCAATCTTAGTCTCTTAGCTGAGTGAACTGATTGGTTCTTGAAATCTAGTTGCTGACATCTAGTCCAAAAAACATGATACTATCATGGATGAATAGTGCAGAAGGCTGTACACTCAGCATCACAGTGCCAAATAACTACAGATGTTGTAGTGGTCTTAGTGGATATTGTTCCTACAAATACTCTAGGGGAAATATTGATATGAAAAGTAAAACGTATGAAAATAGGAGATCAATCAGTTGTCAGATCGGCAGTTTCCTCAGTTCATGAATCATGAGAATTGGGGAAAATGGTTCTACAAGCATAAGGTAATAACCCTAGCATACAATCGGACCATATTTGCAAAGTACCAAAGAACTAACCTGCTTTATGAGCATCACTTCTTCAATAACAGATTTCTGAACTCATCGTTTGATTTTAATTCTCCTGCACCACCATCTGGTTTCTCATCTTTCTTGGTCCATCCAAGAGGTTTAACCAGAGCTCTTGGTGCAGCAAAGGTATTCTTCCCTGTGATTTTCAAATCACCTTTGGGCATTTCCTTGTCAGGTCTCTTGGCCGTTGGTTCTTTTTCACTGTGATCACCTCTAGAAGGTAATTTATCTGGACAAAAGACACTATTACGGAATGAGAGCATAACTAACTAGATGAGGATCTCGCTATATCTCAGAAGATAGTTCAACCCATATTTTAATACTGAGAAGGTAGCACGGGCAGCCAGGTTAACCAATTTAATACAGATTGCTTGATGGCCAGAACAAGATTTTTTCAACAAATGGCATATTTTAGATTAGTGGAAATCTAAAGCTATAAAGATGCAGTCCATGACAGCAGTGTACTACAGCCTACAATGCCAAATGTGCATGCATATGCATGTTAAATTTACAAGATAATATATCAACAAGAAGCACAAAAAGTAAGTAGAAGTGTAGCATTGACCTAATATTGGACACTTGAAGCCAATACATTGTGCAACCTATTGAGCTAGTTGATTTGATGTTCTAACAGAACAAGTGGGAAGATAGAGCAGCAGAAATACATCATACCATGTCTGTTCAGTATATTTGTTCAATGAATTATGGAGTTAGACAGTTCTTTGGGCAATCCCCTTCGAAAATGAATAAGAAACCTATCTGAAGTAATATACAGTTCTCAAGTTCTTATTTCTTATTGCTGTAAAATTTCAACCAAGCATCTTTTTACTGAAATCAGCATGAATTAAGCACAGGAGAACTTGGCTATTCAGCTAACCAAGCTAAAATCAACAACCTATATAAGCTTAAGGCGATGCAAACGGGTAATCTGTAAACGCATTAATGATCATATTAAAGAGGCATTCATTCTAGTAAGAAACTGAAGATGGCAAAAAGCCAGAGAACCTACCCTGCCCTTTGGAGAAACTGGCTGCGTCACGGTTCTTCTTACCCTTGCTTGGATCTGAACGAGCAATACTTACTTTCTTTCCAAGCAGCTTCTGCTTGTTTTTTGCAATGGCTGCCTCCAGGTGTTCATTGTCTGAAAAATCCACATATGCCAATCCCTGCAAAACATCTAGGGCAAAACAAATCAACAGAGAAGAAATAATAACCTCTAGCCAAAAAACAAATCATAAGCAATGAAAATCATATAACAATAGGATGATAGCACTAACATGTTAACTTGATTGGCAAATGGAGAAACCAAGCAGGTCAGATAAAAAAAATTTAGTCATTCCTAAAAGTCCAACTATGTGGAGATGCCACATTTGGACTATAGAAAGAACAACGGTAGGACAGTGAAAAAAGTCTTCTTGGAACATATATGCGCCTATTACCTAACTCACCATGAACCAAGAAATGAAAGTGCTTGGGAGAATACAAGCTATATGTGTGAATGGTAAAATACAAGGTATTCGAATATCTAGTGCACACTCTACTTGTATAAAAATGCTTGGGAGAATGGGATAGGTGCCTTTCCTAAGTCACAATATTGCACAAATGCCCATCCTAACAAAGAAATATCATAAATACCCATCTGAAAAAGTTTAAAGTCTTAATCATGCCCATGACCTCATGTGACAGGTTTTTATTAGAAGGAGATGATTTTTACCTTTCTACCCTCATTCAAACCATATGTATAGGACCCTAGTTCCTGTTCCATTCACTCCCAAAACTTGTCTAGCCACTCCACACAATGGTTCCTCCTCTTGTATGGTCTATCTCCACTCTTTTTACCTCTCTACCCCATCTCTGCTAGCCTTCGTTGCTAGATCTGTTAACCACCCCCTGACTAAAATTATTGTATTTTGAACAATTACATGATAACACACCATGCAAATCAAACTAAATAGAACTGCAAGCAATCAATCCAATTTTAACTCATATATACATGGGAATTGCACATTTCCAGAGAATCAAACATTAACATATATGAATTTGAACATAGCTTCTCATGGAAGCATTGCCTCAATCTGGCCCCGAGTCTGGCCAACAGTGAGAAGATGGAGAGTTGGTGGACACCGGCGTAACGTCTGGACAAACGCACTAAAAAACCAATGTCTTGGGCATCTTGGCATGTGAGAGCCAAGTACGCAGCTGATCTACGTCTGGGCATGGGATTGCAGACTAATAAACCTCTTTTGGATGAGATATTTGGTCTTTAGCTCATAGAAGGGTACTTTTGGAAATTTTCTTGCAAAAAACAAAGAATCTAATATTATAATATTGATTTAAACTCTAAAGATACTTTTTTTATCCTGTTAATCATCAAAAGTGTCATTAAAGGTTTCTAAAACTCTTTTAGATGGGCATTTGTAATATTTCTATTTTATGATGGGCATTTGTGCAACACTATGACTTAGGAAGAACACCTACGCCATTCCCCCAAAATGCTTCATGCAAAACTGGATCAATGAGTAATAATTTAATATACATTACATCACTGGATACTAGAGCTAAACAACAAATAATACATACGTAACTATGAATACATACCCTTGATTTTTTGGTGAATTTGTCCCTCAGCAATCTTATCGCTGTCACTCCACCAATGTCAGAAAAGAAATTTCGGAGGTGCCCCTCATTTGCCTACAGAGTGAGGTTTAGTTCAATGAAGTTCAGGAGGGTTACATCTAAGGAATGGAAAATGACATACCACCAAGTCTATATTTGATATGTATACAGTGCATTTGTCATTGTAGAAATTTGGCTTTGATTCCTGTGAAGTTGTATTTCCAGCTGGTCTGGAGTTGCCAGCCTGCACTTGCATTTCCAGAGGCACCTCAGCATTCTCCCTGACAACTTCTTCAGCTTCTACAGTACCAGTATTTCCACTTTGTTCCTTTGAGTGCTGATTATCTGAAAATACAATGGTTTTTGGTGGATTGTCTTTCCTTTTCTTAGCAGGAGGTTGCTGTTTGCTGGATATTTGAGTTGGTTTTCTTTTCTGCGGGGAATCATCTGCATAATGAGTTCCTTTCGAGACAGAATAAGGAATGCTAGCTTTAGCCTCCTGTTGAGCCTTGAACATCATAAGCTCCTTCAAACGAGGGGTGACCTGGTGAAACGGAGAAGAAAATTTACCACGATGAAATACAACTACATGGTGGTGGACACTACAATCCACATGACCACATATGACAAAAAATCACTCAATTGAAATGTGAACACATTAATATGTTGAATATGATTCAGGAGCGTTAGTTACATCTGCTTGTTGCACAGAGCATGTACATTAATGATGATATGCTTGACGCTTAGTTATGCATGGATCAGATGATATTAACTTTTGTAATATTTAAGCAAACATTATGCAAAAGCCAAAAGGATGATTATGGGATGGTCAGGAATCTTCCAAAACTTGTACTTTTCTGATCATTCTGGAGGAATAATCAACCAAGATAAGAGATGTTATAATTTGCTATTTAGGATGAAGTGCATCATTAGAAGTACATGTATTTTTTCACCAACAGCAGGGCCATATAGAAGGTTTTGACATGTTTCACTGGCATAGAAGATTATATGATGTCGGAGGGAAGATGCATGATGCATCAAGTCACTGTTTATTTTATGCACCATAAATATTCTCTTTTACAGGAACAAAGAATGTTGTACTTTTCAAATCTTACACCCACCAGAAGAATGTTGTACTTTTCAAAGTTTACATTCAAAATTATCCTTCCACAAACTTTTTGTTTGTCAAAACGAGACCTAGTTTATGTCAAACTGAAAGCTTGGAGCACATGGTTATATGTCCGACCTGATAACTCTAAATAGTAGGGTTAAGCAAATTCAACATCAGTTAAGAAAACAGACAAGAGACTTCCTCATCTCCCTAGTTGAAGTGGCTAAAGTTCAGACTGTTCAGTTAAAGAAAATTGACAAAAAGAACAAAATGTAGATATGAACAAGTGAAACAAAATGCGATGATACATAAAAAGCTAAAAGTTAAAATGCAAAACAAACATTAAACAGAATACCTTTTTTACAGAAAGATCATAATCATCTATGGTGCCATGCTCCCTTTCAAATCTTACCCAGGCATGACATATGTCCTGTAAGTTGCAATAACATAGGGAACCAAACCATTATTACTTTGCCGGGAAAAAAATAACAGTGATGGTGCAAATGGCAAAAAAATAAGGCGATGAAGATATCTATTTAAAAGGAATGCAATTCATTTGCAGTTATTACAAGTAACTAAGGGAATGATTTCCCGTTTACAAGATCAGCTTTGTTAAAAGTCAAAGACAGCATCAACCAAAATAAGTTATTGAATTATTAAGGTTGCACCAAGAAAATCCATCCATTTAGAGATGATGCCATGGGGAAGTATGTAGTGCAAACCCATGTTTAGGGACTAAGATGCTAACCACGCCGGTTAGATCACTAAATCATCATAAAAAGTTATCAAAAAAATTGTGTAGATACTACTCAAAATAATCTAATATCCTACAAAATTTTAAGTCTAAACTCGATCTAAGTTGAGAGACAAAAAAGAAAATTTTTCTATGAATATTGACTTCTTTTTCCTTTTTGTTTTATTTCTTATTTGCCAGACATTTTCACTTTTTTTCTCATAGCACCAATCGAATTTTGATTTAACATTTATAGGATAATAGATGAATTATAGGACTATACATACAATTTTTTTGAGAATTTTTTATGACGATTTAGTGGCCTAACCGACGTGGTTAGCATGTTAGCACCAAGTTATTGATTTGCACTAGATATGTCCCCGATGCCATGATGTCCATCTTTGTTGAACAGTTCATGTGGTTAATATACTAACATAGTGTTAGATGTGAACAGAAGGAAAGTAGCCTCAACTAAGTCAACTGTGTCAATCTGAGCAGAACATGAACGCGCCAGATTGATTTCAATTGTGTGCAGCTGAGAACCTTAACAACAGATGTGTCATATCACTCGCTTATATACTCACTCATGCATGCATGCATCCAAGAGAGACGTGTTACTAGGACAATTTTTTTTGGAGGAAAACGGACATATCTCCGTGTCCATACTGTGCAACCTAGGTAGTTTTATATCACATAATTCAAGCAAACAACCATTCCCATTGACAACACAACCAATTGACTGAAGTATGCATGCCATTAGGGCAGAAAGTTCACGAGCCACGAGAGCAGGAAAGAATAACTCTTCCCTTTGTTGCTTGAGAAGAACTGAAAAAGCATACCTCTGAGCCAGATCCTGCAAACCTTTTGCTATAACAGCGCTTATAAAGTGATCTTGCCTCATGTGTGTGTCCCATTTCTATCTCCATTGAAATATAGTGCTGCCAGACTTCCAAAACAGATCCACTGGAGAGTAACATATTTGAATGAATGTTAGAGATGAAAGCATTGCATGAACTGCCACAAAGGCACAAATTAAAACTAAACCTCTTTTTGAGAAGATTTTCCCAAACTCCACGAGCTGCAGCTACATCTTTGCCAAGGTAACCCTCTAATTTGGCCCAGTACGCATACAGACGCAATAATTCATCGGTCCCTAGTTGAGCTGAGAGAAAATCAGCAGCATCCTGATTTTATAAGCACATTGTTAACTCCAGTGACAGTAAAAAATATCTATGCAAACAATGGGTTAATAAAGAACATACGGTGAATGTCTGCCTAATCAGTTGGAAATCCAATCCATTATCATCGAGACCAGGAGCTGACATCCTCCGTCTTAAACTATCAACTCGAGTAAGATAAAGATCAAGGTACTGCAACCATCCAAAGAAAACATAGCTCAGAAGCATCATCTTAGCAAAGCGATTACAAGTAATGAATAGAACTAATTCCAAAAAAGTTTGTGCTAGTTTATCCAGAAAATTAGGGCCAGATATTGATCAAATAATCAGATCCATAAGACAGGCAGATGGAAAATTAAGTGTATAACTATCATATCTACAATAGGCTACCAGCCAGATTAAAAAGGCACAACAACTCCTCTGATGCAAGAAAATGCATAAAGCACCAGGGAGAGATGAAGACTTCAGCTGCGCACCTCTTTTATGCCTGGGAAAGAACATTGTACAGCCCGCTCAAAGACCTGAAAACATGTATAAATACACATATGCTGATATCTCTTGCTAACATAGATCTTAAGAAAAAAAGACAAGACAAACAAAAATCTTCCTGAACTACTAAAGGATGTAACAAAGACAACAGAAATATTGCAGCAGACACATCAGACATCTATTAAGAATCAAAGTTTGCTCATATTGTGCTCAGATGGCTGCATATTAGGATGTTTTGCGGTTACTAGATGGTACCATGATCCAATTTCCCCTAGCATGCTCCCAGCTATTATCAATTCAGAGAAGACAATGACAAATAGCTGTAGCGTGTCTAGTGAAATTCTATGTACAAGGGTGCGAATTGGCAAAGTTCCTAGTGGTAAGAAGGCAAATGAATATTCAAGTATAAACATGTCAATGTAAGAATACAGGCTTTACACCACTAAGTTTCTGTTAGTTTGTTTTCCCACGACTTATTATAATAGTCAGAATGGTGCTAGAAGACATATACTACTGGGGGCACAAATACCCAAATGTTTTGTGGTAACAGATAGGAGCAGCATATACCACCATGTAGAGGACTCAACTGCCATAAAAACCAACAAGTATTGAGAAATGCTAGTCGAATATGAGGTTAATGAAAGCTTAGATATAGGTCTCCATGGTGATTTTTAGAAAATCTACATTCTGTTAGTAAGTAAAGCAACCTAATGTATATCGAATCATAGTTATCACAGCGCCTCGGTACTGCTTGGACACCTAGACGACTAGGCGCCCGCCTAGGCGACAATTAGATGGTAAATTATATATGTTGTAAGTTAGTTTAAATTTCTGTAAATATGAGATAAGCAGGGGCTTAAAAGCATATATGCAAGAGGTGGAAGGACGTGGTTGTGAATAGTGATGTTCTCATGGAGTCTTCTAAAAGAAGACAACCAAAAACTCCTGGAAACCCTAGCCACCACATCAAATTCAAACAGATCTAACTCTAAAAAAAAAAAAAATATCTAACTAGTAGAAACCCTAGCCGCCTCCCTACCGTCTCTCTCCAACGAGCCGCCGTCTCCTAACTTACCTCTGGCCACCCTCTGATGACTCACCATTGACGACACTGCGTTATCGTGCTAGTGCCATCGCATTTCCCCCCTCCGCACGCAACACGCACACGCCAAATCTGCCGTCTACGATGGTTGTGTGCAACGGCAAGCTGCTGCGACGGGTGGGGGTGACGGCGACAACTTCCCTAGGTGAGGCGAGGGGGCTTGGTGTCCAGTCTCCACCAACTAGACGCCTAGTCGGTGACTAGGCAACGCCGTGATAACAATGTGTAGGATTCTAATAAATTGAAGTACTAAACCCTTGTGCTACACTATGGACATTGAATGTTGTCTTTTCATTAGCATATTATCAATATTCTAAATAACGGTAAGTGGTAAGCAAGCAATCACCGTACCTTTTTAAGTGCTTATGTGATATGCAACCTTATATGTGGTTTAACTATTATAAAAAATAGATATATTTATGGTATATAATGGTATAAGATTAATGCTAAACATAGGTAATGTATACTTTAAAACAACAAAAAAAAAACTCTAAACACTAAAAGTTACCTAAACATGCACCAAATAACATAATTGAACTATGCAGGATGTGATTAGCGTCGTTGAATTACTATATTCCAAGTATGACCAATACATAAGCGAACATAAGCAACCAAGTAGCATAGTGTAGCAGTGGACCTACCGCTAACGTTTATGTGGCCGCATATGCGGTTCGAGCAGTCTTGATTTAGAACAATGCATGTTATGCTTGACTAGCTGCAATACAAGTCTCCTGCCAGTAACCAAAAACCAACAAAGAAAACCAGGAACTTACAGGTCGCAACTCCTCTTCAGAAGCATGCATGCGTTCCAAAGACAGCAAATAACGAACCCATAGCTCACCAACCCATGTACAATTTCGCGTGGCTCTGTAGTATGCATTTTTGAGAATAGCAGGTACCTACAAAAAAAAAAAAAAAAATACAGATTCAGATACACTTCTAGATCTGTAGCCTGAAGGGGAAAATCTTATTTCATAATTGAATCATCATGTATTGCCATGTAGATGTAGAATAGAAGTTTCTAAGATGACCTTCAGGGTTATGTCCAGGAAGCTTGTATATCCCAACCACAGATCACTTGAAACTGGAAACTCTGAAATGGCCCGTTCATACAGAATTTGAACTCGAGCAGGGTCGCCACAAGACTCCTCAAATTTGAAGTACTTCTGTTTCATCAACAAAAGAAAAATGATAGTAAGTTTATCAAAACCTGCATTTTTACTAAAGAAAAACTGATGCCTCCGCATGGACAGCATCAGTAAAATGAAAAGGATTTGAGCATCACAGTAACCACACTGAATGTAAACTGAGTGGAATATTGATAGATGGAAAAGAATCTAAGCAACTCCTGTCATGCACAATATGCGCCCCAATATGATTTTCTTTTCCAAAGTGTCCAATAGGAAAATTATATACTAGAGTCACCAAATAAAAATAGTAGAATACAAAATCAGAACACAAAAGAAAGAGAACTCTAAAAAAAAATGCTTTTGCCACCCAATCTGCTAATCAAATCATATTTCCATTAGTGTCAGACAGTCAGTGAAGCAAACCGGCAGAACATAGAAAACAGAACTCGAAGGAAAAAAAAACTTGCAAGAAAGAAGTTGTTTGTTTCCAATATTAAACTTATGCAGTGTTGCTGTTCAGAGTTCAGACAGACCCAATTTGATTTTTTATAGAGCAAACTCAATTTGAAAGATACTACAAACGGGAACAAAAAAACAAATGCATATCTCAAGCAAATAGTGGCAGGAGTAATTCAAACAAGAATAAAGATAATCATTAACACATGACCAACTAGCTTCACCATACCAGAAACTCCTGCAGTTTGTCAGCTTCAGATACACCCAGATTGCTTAGTTGATCCTCATATTGCTTCCGTGCATTGTACATCTCATTGGCCTTTCTGTAAGCAGAAGCAACATTTGAGGGAACTCCATCAAAATTGGAGCTGGGGTCATTTGCATTGCCTTGCTCAGCTTCCCAACTCTTATACTCAGCAAGTGTTGATTCCATATCAGCCAGAGGAACAGACAACTGGCGGTGAAAGACTGCACGTATGCGTTGAACTTGCTTCACTTTCTCCTCGTCACCGTCATCACCAATGGTGAGGAGAATGGCCTGCTCAAAATCCCTGTAAGCTTCCCATAGTTTACTACCTTCAGTTACATGCAAACCCCCTGCAGTAATAGCACGCTCAAACAAATCCCGCATCTTTGAGAGACCAGATGGGGAACATTGTGACACTGATTGATCATGCTCCTCAACGTAATCAAGGTAATCGCACCATAATTGTACAGACTGCATCAACATGATCACCACAATAAGTTAGCACTCCACATACTCAACAATTTAAACAAAGCTTCACAAGAAATGTTTTGACATACCAAATAATCTTGCACACCACGCTCATAGAGCTTTTCAATATCACCAAAAGATTCATCACTGTAACAACAACGTGAGGAGAGAAGAACCAAAGCAGGTTACTAAAACTTCTTTTTGCAAAATTGGAGTAGAGTTTTTAGTGCAGATAACAGAAATACTCCAGGAAAGTACTGAAAGAGAAACCTCAAATAGTGCTTGCACATAGCATATTTCAACTTGCCTCCATACCTTAATTTAAGGACATATCAAAAGTCAGTCTAACCAAACCTATAAGGGCTCATTTGATCATATGTGAAAGTCAGTCTAACCAAAGCCTTAAGCGACTCAAGATGAGCGGTTTAGTGCTTTTCCTTAAATCCATGACTGCTAGACCAAGCAATGGAGTCAGTACCAGGCTTGTGCCAAAACAGTTGAGAATCACATACCCGGCACTTAGTGAGTTCTCATCCTTTGCCCATTCCTGCCACATATTGGGCGTAAGTGGGTAGTACTTGTTCATCTCCTCCCTCGCCGCACGAAGCTTCTCGATCTGCCCAGATTTCCTCAAGCATTGTATGTACTGCATTAACACACACACACACACAAAACATTCATCAAATCAAGCTAGACGTCTGAGAAACCATTCAAAAAATATCGGCAGCCCCATGTTAAAGTAACCAAGCATCACAACTCCCACTCCCTAACCTACCGTGGCCAAAGTTGAGTTGATAACATCAAAATGCTTCCAAAATAGCCCGAACTTTTAAAATTTGTTGTAAAACCAGTGAAAATACAAAAATAAAAAGGAGCTAATCCAATTTAGAAACCTCACAGGAATGACCAAAAATTATGATAAAACTGAGCTGGTTAAGCATAAACAATAATAGGTCAAGTCATAAATCCCCGACGGAGCCTAGATTGAGCTAAATATCGTTAAAAAAAAGGAAAATAACCCGAAATTTAGATGAACAACCTAACAGCACCATTAAACCAGCCAAAAAATTTAGATATAAGCACACAAAACACCAAGATAGTCAAATCACTGATCTAAGCACCACAAAAGTCGCTCAAAACACCAAAAACAGCATAAACCAACCACACACACAAGCATCACAAAACCCAGTGGAAAACCCTACAAAGCCCAGTGCGGCGCGAGAGAGAGGGAGGGAGACCTGGACGTGCGACTCGTAGTCCAAAGGCTGCTCCTGGAGGGCGCGCTCTAAGGTCTGGATGCGGAGCTCGTCGGCAGCCTCGTCGCCGTCGCCGCCGTCGTCGTCGGAGTCCGACGACTCGGAGTCGGAGTCGGATTCGGAGGCGGCGGAGGCAGAGGCCGGAGCGGCGGGCTTCGCGGCGCCGTCCTCGCCTGCGGCAACGGCGGCGGGCGCCGCGGCATCGGGCTGGTCCTCTTCCATAGGAGTCGCCATGTGTCTGTGTCACGGTGCGTGCGTGTTCGTGGGTGCGTCCGTGTGTTCGAACTCGAAGTCGGCTGGCTCGGGTGTGGTGTTTTTGCGAATTAGTCCCTTAGTTTTTTTCGACTGAACCTCTTTGTTGGAAATTATTTGGGTTCCAATGGCGCCAAAATTTGGGGAAGACTCTCGGACTAGAGAGGGGGATTCAGTGACACTGATCGACTGGATGATCAGGTACTAAACATGGGAATATTAATGTTATGGTTCATGATGGAGTGGGATTTTATTTCAAAATCTACAAGATATCTCGGACTCACTTATATGTAGTGAAGAATATTATAGACAATAGTCTAAATTTAATTGAGAATTTACTATTTTGACCAATAAAAATGGATCATATTCTTGTTATTAGTTGTACATACTTTTAGTTCGCTTCGAATCTAGGATTTTGGCCTCATATATAACTTTAGAAATCATAATTGCTCAAAAAAAAATCAAATTGTGTATGTGTCAATCTATGGACAAACTCAATAAATAAAATTGAAAACACAAAATTATTCCAAGTAAGAAGAGGTGAACCATATTTTTTATGAAGTTTTGTGATATTTAGAACTTTGTGTTTATCATATTGGGAAAAAATAGTTTCTCTAAGTCTTATGAAGAATTTTGAACCAATTACGTTAACAACAATGACGATAATAACTTCCTATCTTAGATTTTTGGTAGTTTTATGCTAGTCCATTCTATCTAAAAAAGTAATAAGTAACTATAGTTTTAACAAACATCATACATTAACAAATTTTAATAATATCTTATACACTTTACACAACTCATTAAAATACGGAGCAAAAGTAGCAACAGACTTTCATAAAATCCCTAAAAGAAAGACTTAAAAGACCAACACAATATCTTTAGATTCAATGGGCACTTTATTTTTTTATACCATGAGACAAATTAATTATCTATATTTGTATTTTTATATACATATTATCATATCTCTCATGTAATTATAGACTACCTTGAGAGATTAAATCTGATGATTTGTTTATTTTGTGGTTTTCACTCTGATATGAACTTAAACACTTTGATGAGTCTAAAAAACACTAAAACACTATAATGTTCCTTCAGTAGAAGTAGCATGGGCCCACTTTATTATGGTAAATAACAACAGAAGCAGGGGACCTAACCGTAAAAAACACACCATCCCGCCCCCACCCTTCGCCTCCTCCCTATTTACATCGCGTGGCCCCGCGCCCCACCGGAGCCTCCAGAAGCACGTCACCATTTTTAGAAACGACCAAGCTCAAACCCAATAAACACACGCGCTTAGGAGCCTCGCCTCCACCCCACCCACCCGTTCGTCCCCTTCCCGAAGCGGGCGAGAGGCTCGCCGGCGATGGCGCCGGCTGCGGCGGCGGCGGGCGGCGGCGGAGACGGTGTGGCGGCGTCGAAGCGGCAGGCGGAGCTGCTGAAGCAGGAGGGTAACTCCTTCTTCAAGAAGGACCGCATCAGCGCCGCCATCGACGCCTACACCGGGGTATTTCACCGTTGTACTACCAGAACGTGCCTTCTGATCTCGCTGATTTGCCTCTGATGCTTTCGGAACCTGCGATTAGAACCTTTAGGCACCATTTTTTAGGCGTCCAATTGATGTGGCTATGAACTTGTGATTGTTTAGCCCGTGAGCTAGATCATCATACTTGCTTGTTAGTTGCTACCTATGATAATTTGGTGCCAATGTAGTGTTTTGATGTCTAGTCATGGGAATTCCGATCAACTTAATCCTACGCTGATTTGCCTCTGATCATCATACTTGCTTGCTAGTTGCTACGTATTACTTAGTAATTTGATGCCAATATAGTGTTTGAATGGCCAGTCATGGAAAATTTTGATTTAACTTGATCCTTTGTATCATTATCTCGGGTAGAAGGCGATGACATTGCAAACTGATGTATGCGCTTGCTTAGTGGCACTTGGCAGTTGGGTGGTGTGATTACAAGTGCACTAAAAGTGCTTTATGCCATGTGGTGTTTTCCGTAAACATCGAAGAAGTGTGTATAAGTGCTTCTCCTGACAAAAACTTTTGAAATTCACATCATAGTGAGAGACCTACCAATCATAGGTCATCTTGTTGATCTACTCGTTTCAGATTCGCAAGACATCCTGTGCCATTGTACATTTACATGACTAAGGTGTAGAAAGCCTTGCTCACTTCTAATACTAACTTGTGAACCCTACAAAATCAAAAATTAAATTTAGGCAGGGAACACGGGATGAGTTTTTGCATAAAGAATATTAGTCATTTGGCTAAAAATTTGGCAATAGATCTCTAACTGGCCCCAGTTATTTTGCCTCTTTGAATCATGGCCGAGGCTGTTAAAAACGTGTACATAGGAAGGATGAATGCTATAGATGATGCACCAAGGCTTGTCTTATATATAGAAACCCTGCATAGTTGTACACCCTCCTTATCAACTTTAATGTTTGTTTTGGTTCACAGGCCATAGCTCTCTGCTCAAATGTTGCAGTGTATTGGACCAACCGAGCGCTTTGCTATAAGAGGCGGAAGTTCGTACAACTACTATTTTCTTTTGTTTCTTGCATTTTTCTGATCAATAGGGTCAATAACCAAAGTGTTTCTATTGTGCCATGTTGCTATCGGGTTTGGCAGTGATTGGGCTAGGGTTGAAGAAGATTGTAGAACGGCAGTCCAGCTTGACAACCACTCTGTTAAGGTAAGTGGTTTGGCTTGACTCATCTTTAATAATTACCCTCTTGATGTGGTGGATTCCGAGTTGACATCATATCAACTTTTATGTGGAGAAATGAATTGTGCTTTGTAAGAACTTGGTATTCTGGTGGTGGAAATAAATTCCATTCTACATCGCACTCATGTCTTAACTGAAGATGCAGCAGATTTATTTTTTTGTCTATGAAAAAGACACCCGTGGCCCTCGCCCAACAGGTTAGTTAGGTTTAAATTAGTCATATGAACAAGCTGAGGTCAATCAGTGTTGGCTATTCAGTTGGAAAAATGCAAGGTACACTTGAGATCAAATGGTCTATGAAGTTGTGCTCAATCTTGACTCAATAATTAAACCAGCCTTTGTTTGGCTTATGTGGCTTGGAACATTTCCAGAGGTCTAATTTGTTTAGGAGGGTGCAAATGTCCTTTATCATTTGTGGTAGATGCCATGTTGAATGCTCGAAGAAAAATAGATGCTGCAATTCTGATGATCGAAAAATGACCTAGGTGCTCATGGTGACTGTGATCATCACTTTAAGTCGGATTTTTAAGTATTAACTGCCATGGATCCATGAATCAATCTGTAAGGCCACCTAAACAGATGTTATGTGCAGTAAGATATTCTTCCGATGCCCTTTGCTAAAACAACATAAGAATGTTAGAAGCGGAGGTACCATTTCAAGATTCTCCAATGCCGTTCTCCAAGGGAGCATAGTAAGAGATGGTTCAATCTAAGTTGTAATGTTTTGGGAGGGGAAGGCCAAACTCAAAAGTCAAATGCTATGCAATCTGCTATGAGCTGAGTTTGATCGAGCTTAGGTGTTTTTCGGACAAGCAAAACATTATCTCTTTGTCTTTAATTCCAATCTTTTCATCACTGACTATCCATTAAAACCTGTCTTTTATGTAAGCAAGCTAGTAATTATTTTTAGTATGTTCTTTTGTTTACCATCTTGTTTATGCTGAGGACAATCCATTTACTGTATTGGCAGGCACATTACATGCTCGGGCTTGCGCTGCTCACCAAACAAGAATTGACTGAAGGAATTAAAGAACTAGAGAAGGTCTCTCTCTCTCTCTCTCTCACACACACACACACACACACAAAAACAAAAAAATATGCTGAACATACTGTGCTTAAAATTTGTCTTTTCTGGCACTCACTCACATTAGGACAACCATGTGTAGACTTAAAGGTATCATACACCATTTAATAAAAGCCTGTGTTCTTCAGAAAATTTCTACTTTGTGCAGCAGAAATATGTTTCTGCTTTGTAGTATGCATTCATCATCTACGATTGCAGTAGATTTCCCATTGGGTGTTCACACAGTCTTCCATTTTTTGTTTGATGTCAGCTGCACTTGCATGGCTAATTTGGCTTATATTAAAACCATGACTTTAACATTCTAACTGAAAGTTATTCGCTTAACTGTTTCATCAATCACCACTTTTTTCTTTGTGCAAGCAGCCAAGCACATCTAAGAATAAAGATTTATCCTTAGAATCACATTTAAGTTTAAGATAAATGAGTGCCATAACCATCAAAAAATAGTTAACAATGGACCAATATTTGTTGGTAATGCTTATCATTTAGTTATCTTTCAAAGTAACCTGTTATATATAGTCAGTTGTTTTCTGAACATCCAATGAATGACACCATGTTGGACTACTTGTAACGCTTTGAAAAAATACTCCTTATGGAGAGAAGGAATGTTTAGAAAGCACCAACCAACAGTAAATGCTATTTAATATTAAGCATTGAGCAGTTATACAAGAGCATATTGAGAAGTATAATGCAAATCACGATTTTGTACAATAGAACATATGCAAAGTCAAAGCATGATAGAATCTGCATGGCAGATGATTTGTTTTCGAGAAGACTGAGGTAACCTCTTTCAACGAATTTGATTGAGAAATTTGTCATGTGTTCATACATGGTGCTGACAGGGCTCCAGTTTGGTAGGTGAACTGATTCAATCAAGTAGTGCCAAATAAAGGAGTTATGCGAAACATTGTGTTGTAAAGAAGATTGATCTTCTAGGCATGTCCTTAATAATTTCATCCCCTGATAAAGATTGTTCAGCTATAAGATTCACCAATCTAATCTTTAAGTTTAGCTGCTAGCATCAGGTGTTTGGACACTGCTTTTTTGGCACAGTCAATTTTAAGCTAACTTCCCATAAATAACCACTTCAACTGTTGAACAACGTTCTCTTTTGGGGCTACCTGTATCCTTGTGGTGTGGTGGTCAGCCCATGCCTTAAGTTGGCCTTTGTTGCTGCTTATTTCTGTCACATGTGTTATAACACTGACAATATTTGTTTCAACCACAGCATCCACCTGTCCTGTCCATGATTCCTTTCAATTTGCTAAGCTTCAAATTGTTATCTTAACCTGAATCAAGAAGAGTTGAATTGATAATGAAAATGATACCAAATTACCAACCAAAATAGGAAAATATGAGACCAACAACGACCTGGCCTAGTTCATTCTTCTTTGGATGATGTCATTATAGTTTTAAATCCAATTACATTTGTGCTGACAAACTGAACTTTGCAAACTAGTCTTTGGAACTTGGGAGGGGTGCACATCCTGCGAGCTACATGGTTGAAGAGATCTGGCAAGAACTTGCTAAGGCAAAATACATCGAATGGGAAAAGTCATCAAGCGAGCGAGCCTCTCAGTTGCACAAACTGGAGTATGTAAAAACTTTTCTCCTACATTGCTCAATAAATATCACAAAAGCATCTTGTATTGCTGCCTAATAAATTGTTTTCATACTTTCATACTTCAGGGTAGCTTGTAAAGAAGCTCTTAGGAATTTTAACAGCCTTGATAATTCAGCTGAAGATAAGTCTGAAGAACAGATAAGTGAGCTTGCTGAAGTTTTTAGAAAAGTTGCATTAGCTGACACCCCATCAGAAGTACGACACTGGCTGGAACCATTATTTCTTTTATTGCTGTAACTAGTTTAATTCAATCAAAGTGATTTGCAGGTACCCGACCATCTCTGCTGCAAAATTACACTTGATGTCTTCAGAGATCCAGTGATTACTCCAAGTGGAATTACTTATGAGAGGGCTGTACTTCTTGACCATCTTCGTAGGGTAACTGACAAAGCTTGAACATTATTTTGCTATCAGTACCAAGCTTGTGACTTTTGCATTTGTAGGTGGGTAAGTTCGACCCAGTGACCCGTGAGGCGCTTGAGCCACACCAACTGGTTCCAAACCTTGCCATCAAGGAAGCTGTAGATGCATTTTTGAATGAATATGGTTGGGCTTACAATATGAGGTAATTATTCTGAATTACTAGGGTTCACCTGGGGCTGGAGGTAAGATTGGAATTACATATGCAACCCGCTGCCCTTTCCTAGCATCAATCACATTTGACAATTATTTATGAAATTTTTTTAACTCAGTGTTTTGTACAGATGAATATTCTTTTCCTTCTTCCATTGGTCTGTCTGTACATATGAGATATCTTGTATTTTAGCAACTGTCAACAGTATTTTAGCAATAGTAAACAAAAAGAAGCAAACTATCACATACTGTTCATTCTGATTGTTGGTCTTTACTGAAGTCAATGACATTTCTTAGGTCCATTAAATCTAGGGCTGGTTGCTCTCTTAAGAGAAAACAACGGTGAAGATTGAGTCACCTGCCATTAAGTTGAATTTGAGGTAATAGATCTCTTTAGACTTCACCCATGGCACACTTGGCTTTTGAATGAAAAATTGTGTGGATCATTTGCTCAAAGGTTTTCTTGCAATTGTGGTTTCCAGGCTGTCCGAATTGTAGGCATATACACGAGTTTTTGCAATGCCTGGATACCATAAATCTGCAAGTTAGTCTAGTCAGGGACTTGCAGCCGTTGTTGTATCTTGTAGCTGACAACATAATGACCAATGAATTTGCTATTTGAGTAGCTTTGACATTACAGGCATCGACTAGATACTTGCCTGCTTTTGTGGGCTTGGATTGGTTTTCTGTTTTCCTGCATTTCAATTATAAAACAAATGCTTGGATCCTGTGCCCTCGTTTGTGCCAGAAATATTTGTGAGTAGTGCAAATGACTTACCCATTGGATTGTGAATCAAGCAACTGGTTCATGACTGCCACCTATCAAAGCAAACACCAGAGCGTTGCAATTAACGCCTACCTTCCTTTTTGTTTTTAAAGATCCAGTAGTATGTATCTGTATAAAGTATAGAATTGCTGGCTACTTGACTCTATAGCAAGTGGGGTTTCTCCTTTGGACACACTTACAAGCCAAGCTTATCCAAGTCAAAATATGCAAGGACACTCAATGCATCTTGGTGTTGCAAACTCCAGCTCTTGGAGTTGGCTTTATGGACCAGTTAACATACATTGAGTCATTGATGAGCTGGGGCACGTGGAGGAATTTGACTGGAATATTTGCTGTGGTTGCCTACATTTGAAGTCAAAAGGTCCTTTCTGCCGCGGATTCCCCCCCCCCCCCCCCCCCCCCCCCATTTTCATTTCGAGTTGATTTTTTCATTATTTTGGGCATGAAGTATTGACGTGTTTATCAATATTATTCAACTTGACTTTGTTTAGCATTACGACCTGATTTCAGTTATAGGCTTATAGCCATCTGTCCAAAGCCTCCAATCAAAGCACCCTAAACAAATCACCAATCAAAGATCCAGACCGTCCAATCGAAAGCCCACCCGAGCATCTTGAACGGGCCAATTGCCGTGTTCCCGTGGCCGATGCACCCAAACCGAATCACCAGCCGTTGTTATAGACTCTCTCTCTCTACTTTGTTCACTTCTTAAGTAACTTCACTTCTACTCCAATGTTGAAACTAAAAACCTTTTTCTCGTCCTAGTACATTCAGACCGAACAAAAAAATTCCAGCATGTAATGACCACTAGAGCTTCCCCCAATGTCTAAATGCCTCCTCCCCTACTAACCACCGTTAACTGACCAAAGCCCCTTATAAGCCTTCATCACCCCAAGCTTGTTACTTCATAGTAACACGCACACAAGCAAACGCAGTTACTAAGTTTGCACTTGCACCATGGGCAGCGTGGACTATGACTTGTCCAAGAAACCAAAAGAGCAGCACAAGAACCGGAAGTCCAAACTCCTGATCATTGCCCTACTAGTCCTCACAAACTCCGCATCCATCATCGTCTTCTCCGGCGCCGGCTCGGCGTTCGGCATACGCCTCGGAACCTACTTGCCAATCGTCCACGCCTGGAGCTCGGTGAAGCTGCTCGCCGAGCTCAATGTCACGCAGTACGCGCTCATTGCGAGCCACGCCGAGCTCATGGACCTGCACAACCGCCTCGGCACGGCCAACTCCCTCCTCGAGACGCTCCTCGGCGACACGGCGAGGGCCCGTGACATGGCCGCCGCCCGGGAGGAGCAGAACCTAACGGCCTCCGGCTTGTGGCAACGGGAGCCCACCGGCGAGCTGAAGCTGGCCGTTGGCCCCCACAAGCTCCCGCGCGGGTTCACACCAAACCTTGGGTCCGACGAGCTGTTTCCGACTCTAGGACAAGCGTGCCACCGCTTCCAGGACGAGCTGGAGCAGTACATGAGCTACACAGCTGGCGGCGAGTGCCCGTCCGACGAATCTTTCGCGCAGCGGCTAATGCTGAAAGGCTGCGAGCCGCTGCCACGGCGGCGATGTCGGCCGCAGTCCCCGGTGGGTTACATAGACCCAACGCCGCTGCCGGAGAGCCTGTGGGCTATCCCCCCGGACACCAGCATCGTCTGGGACGCGTACACGTGCAAGAACTACTCGTGCCTGGTGAACCGCGGGAACACCAAGGGGCACTACGACTGCAAGGACTGCTTCAACCTGCAGGGCCGGGAGAAGTACCGGTGGATGCGCGACGACCTCAGCTCCTTCGACTACTCCATCGACGCCGTGCTAGCCCTGAAGCCGAAGGGTACCGTGCGCATCGGTCTCGACATCGGCGGCGGGTCCGGCACGTTCGCGGCGCGCATGCGCGAGCACGGGGTGACCGTGGTGACCACGTCCATGAACTTTGACGGCCCGTTCAACAGCTTCATCGCGTCGAGGGGTCTCGTGCCGATGCACGTCAGCGTGGCGCACCGAATGCCGTTCTTCGACAACACGCTCGACGTGGTGCACTCGATGCACGTGCTGAGCAACTGGATCCCCGACGTGATGCTGGAGTTCGCGCTGTTCGACATATACAGGGTGCTGAGGCCCGGGGGCTTGTTCTGGCTCGACCGCTTCTTCTGCCTCGGCACGCAGCTGAACGTGACGTACGTGCCGATGTTTGATCGGATTGGGTTCAAGAAGGTGCGGTGGAACGCCGGCCGGAAGCTGGACCGGGGGATCGTGATGAACGAGTGGTATCTCTCGGCTTTGCTCGAGAAACCCATGACATGACATGATCTAAAAATAAAGCGACAATAAAAATCTGTAATTCTTGAAATTTTTTTAACTAGTCTGACATGTCCGGCCTATATATTTTCTGTGAGGTGTTAAGGTGAGTGTCAATAGAGACATATCTATTTGTCCGGGGTTATGTCCGGACAAATATCTCTCGTCCGGCTTGTATATGTTTTTGTGAGCTGTTAAACGTGAGTGTTAACAGAGACATATCCATTAGCCCAGATTTTTTGTCCAGACAAATCCCTTTCGTCCGGCCTTCACAAAAAAAATCTTAAACGGTAACTGACAGTCGCAAACTCGTGACTAACGGTCACTATTTAGGTGTACTGTCTGGACAATGTCTGGCTGGTACAATTTTCACCCTGGTTTCTTGAAAACGACCGTTTTTCTGAAGCTATAACTACCTCTTCTGTTTAGGGAGCTACAAACACTCGATTTTCATTTCCAAAAACTTAGTGCAACAGCTTGCAAAGCCTCTCATACACACCTTCTTGCATTTGAAGCAAATCCTTTAGCAAGTGTTGAGAGCTAGTTGAAAAAGTTTGAAATTGAGCCATTTGCATTGCATACTTGTTCTTCAAGCCTTGAGATTGATCAAGCAAAGTGCTAGGCTTATTACTCTTGGTGATTGCCGTCACCTAGACGACCCGGGAGGTCCGGCGATCTCTCCATCGACGGTGTGTGTTGGAGAGGCCCGGCGGTTGGGTGTAAAGGCTCGGAGCTCGCCTATCCGGAGAGGAGAAGGGCTACATCTAGTGGAATCGAAGCAAAAGCTCAAGTGAAGAGTGCTTCAACGAGAATTAGTAGAAATCGGCAAATTTTCAAGACCTCAGGAAAAATTCGATCTCTTTCGATTACTTCTATTACTTGCTTCGTACTTCTAGAAATTGAATTATTGTACTTGTCTCTTTAGTATTGCAAAACTTACTTTGTACCATCATCTATATCATTTGTGTATTGATATTGCAATTTAGATTGTAAACTACTCAATCAAAATTAAAATTAGAAAAATCGCCTATTCATCCCCCTTCTAATCGGCATCCTTCGATCAATTATAACTCCTGGTTATCAGCATAAATCTTGGTCACACTAACAAAAAAGACTTGATCGATTCAGTATAACATAAATTTGATCGAGACAAAAAAAATAGCAATCGCCTCTTTAAAATCTCTGGTCGATTGCTGTTGGCTGATTATTTTTAGCCAAAGAGTTAATTGTTTTTTGGTCGCATTTGTTTTTCTGGTCGACTCAGCTGTCATGCCTTCTGGTCGAATACGGTAAAACAGCTCGATAGTACGAAACAAAGTGGTCGTGGTAGTAAAAAAAAAATTGACCGTAAATCTTGTCGTTTGGTTTTGCTTGATTGATTTTTCCCAAAATAGTTAATTTTTTTGGTTGAATTTTGTTTTTTTAGTCGAATAAGTAGGTTTAGTTGTGGCCGAATGTGGCACCCGGTCGAAGTAGCGGTTTTGTTTTTTTTATGATGGTTGCATTTTGGTTTTTTTGGTCAAATCGTTTGTCGTGGTTTGTGGTTGAATGTGAGAGACAGTTGGACAATACGAGACAATTTGGCTGGTCGTTTTTTCGTCTGGTTGAATTAGTAGACCTGGTTTGGTCGAATGTGGGGAACAACTGACACTTTTGATCAAATGTAGGAAATAACTGGCAAGTGAGAAACAGCTGGACAATCGGGAGCACGTTGAACAGTCTAGAAGAACCAAATGTACTAATCCAACGGCCATGAATGAAATGACGCTGTGGTTCAAGGTGGACCGAATGTTCAAACAGTATGGCAGAAACGCGGCATCGACATGGGTAGTCTAGATGAAGCGAATCCTCTGATCCAACGAGCATGAATGAAGAGACATCGTGACTTAACGTGGAGGGATCATTCAAACAGTAACCCAAAGCCTGATAGTGGATTGCACGCGACCGACCCAGATGAAGTAAAGAGAGCGATTGGACGGTCACAAAAGTAGTGACGACGTCGGCGAAACAGACAGCGCGGATGAGCCAAAACCGCCGATCAAACGGTCATAAACACTTGGTCAACGTGGCGCATCGCGGAAATTAGTTTGCTCCCGGGTTATATATCTACATATGAGAGTTTTTTTTATTAATAACCCAGATTAAAAAAATAATTACAAAACTAACCCACAGTTGCGATAATTTACAAAAATGGTCTGCCACATCAACATGTCGAGCTCTGAGCTCGACAAACTGGCTGTCGTGTTTCGACCAGCATATCGAGCCCCTCGACCACGACCACAACTTGTCGAGTTCTTAGAACTCGACAAGCCACGACCGCGTGCGGGAGCGTGGATTCGAACCCAGGTGGACAACGTAGCAGAAGAGGGTTCCCACCAGATGGGCTAGGAGTTTTAACTGTTCTAGTACTACAGGAGTTTATAATATTGATGTATATGTATGTATATGTATGTATGTATGTATGTATGTATGTATATATATATACATACACATACATATACATATACATATAATAAATAAATATATATATATATATATGTGTGTGTGTGTGTGTGTGTGCGCACGCGCGCACAATTAAAAAATAATCTATTTTTATATTTTCTAAAAACATACACATATGCACATAGTTTCTAAAACCATACACATATATATTTCAAAAACATAATTTCTAAACATAGAGCATGCATGCATGTAATTGAAAATAACCTAGTTTCATAATTTTTAAATACATACACATATATATTTACAAAACCTAATTCTTAGATATAGAGTATGCATATGCACAATTAAAAATAACTTAATTTTATATTTTCTAAAAACATACACATATGCACATAGTTTCTAAAACCATACACATATACATTTAAAAACCCTATTTTCCAAAGATACACACATACATTTCGAAAACCTATTTTTCAAACATATACACATACATTTATAAAATCCTATTTTTCAAACATATACACATACATTTCCAAACATACACACATACATTTCAAAACCCTATTTTTTCCAAACATACACACATACATTTCAAAACCTATTTTTCAAACATACACACATACATTTATAAAACCCTATTTTCCAAACATACACACATACATTTAAAAAAAACCTATTTTTCAAACATACACACATACATTTAAAAACCCTATTTTCCAAACATAGACACATACATTTCCAAACATAGACACATATATTTAAAAAAACCTATTTTACAAACATACATACACATGCACATGCACATGTTTCCTAAACATATTCCTAAAAACATAATACCTACTTTAATGGTTTTATACACATAAACATAAACATAAACCCTAATTACGTCATTAGCAACATAATTAACAGAATCTTAAATGCATTTCGAAAAAAAATATCTCTTTTCGAAGAGCTCACAATTCTCTACAAATTTCTCTTCTACACCGAATAAATTTATCGGAAGGATTTTGCTAGATCTACAGTTGAAGATTGAAAATGAGAGAAGGAGGTGTGTGTGTGTGTGTGTGCTGCTGTTGTTTTGTTGCTAAGTGAATGAGTGTGTGTTGGGCGAAGGGGACCAGAGAAGGATAAAGAGGGGACCAGCAACTTGTCGAGTTATGGAAACTCGACAAGTGAAACAATATTATAATGTGCAGTGGTATTATAGCAGTTAGGTCTCTTAGCCCAGCTGGTGGGAGCCCCCGGTTGCCACGTCGTTAGCTCGGGTTCGAATCCCCACTCCCGCATTTAAACCTTTTTTGCTTGTCGAACTCTGGGTCCTCGACAAGTGTCTGGATATTAAATAGGCCGACTCTTTTAGTGCACCTAAGAGTCCTAACCCAACTGGCTCGCGCGCTCGCTCCGATGTCCTCGGTACGGGTTCGAATCTCCGTTCCCGCAATATAAATTCTTTTTGGTTAAAGTTTGTCGAGTTCTGGAAATGCGACAAGCGGTCGTGATCGACGACAAGCTGTGGTCGTGGTCGAGGGGCTCGACAAGGCCCATGTCGTGCCTTGGGTGCTCGACATGCTGGTCGAAACACGACAGCCAGCTTGTCGAGCTTTGGAAGTTCGATGTGCTGACGTGGCAGGCCATTTTGTAAATTCTCACAACTGTGGGTTAGTTTTATAATTATTTTTTTAATCTGAGTTATTTATAAAAAAAACTCACATATAATACCATAGTCACTCTATTAAGAAATGGAATACTCCATTTGTTTCGACATACATGTCTATATTGTTGAAATTATCGTTTCACAATGTAAGTTGGTAAATAAAAATGATGATATTTTAATTTTTCATATTTAACTCCGTATGATATCTTGTGGATATTTTGTTATTTACAACAACATTAATGCAAAACATAATTTTTTTTACTAACATCTTCATTAAAGGAGTGGATTTTTAACAATTAATTGTTTCTATTAATGTTGTGCTAAACTTTAACCAATAGTAGTGTGATATATTTTATATTTTTCTGCATTCAATTTAATAATTTATTGATCTGTATGCATGTTGAATTTAGACTAATATTATAAAACAAAGAGAATACATACATCTAGAAATAGAAATATGAAAGTTTGTGTGAGAGTTAAAAGCGATGAGCAACTCTGCAAAAATAGGAGCAATAGATTTTGGTAAGATCGCAACGGGAAAAATATTGCTCCATATGATGACTCTCCTCAAGTGAGATCCTACCTAGAGTCATCTAGTTACATTTAATCTTTAATGTAGATCAAAATTTTGATCTCTCTTAATCAAGTGTTATGCTCCTTTGGAAAATAGGATTATTGTAGATAGATTCTCCTATATATCTAGTATAACATATTCTAATATCAATAGGACTTAAAATTTTACTCACATCTCATAAAAATAAATCGTTTTTCATACTATAATATTGATAGAGTTACTACTCCATCACCGTAGAATAACATTTTTATGATTTGTTACATAGGGTAAAAAAGATATTTATATGTTTTAATATATTGAAATTTAAATTCTCTTGAAAATGGAAATGTAGCCGTACAATTGTACGGGACTCGACCAGTTAAAAAAAAATCAAGAATTACAGATTTTTAGTGTCGCTTTATTTTTAGATCATGTCATGTCATGGGCTTCTCGAGCAAAGCCGAGAGATACCACTCGTTCATCACGATCCCCCGGTCCAGCTTCCGGCCGGCGTTCCACCGCACCTTCTTGAACCCAATCCGATCAAACATCGGCACGTACGTCACGTTCAGCTGCGTGCCGAGGCAGAAGAAGCGGTCGAGCCAGAACAAGCCCCCGGGCCTCAGCACCCTGTATATGTCGAACAGCGCGAACTCCAGCATCACGTCGGGGATCCAGTTGCTCAGCACGTGCATCGAGTGCACCACGTCGAGCGTGTTGTCGAAGAACGGCATTCGGTGCGCCACGCTGACGTGCATCGGCACGAGCCCCCTCGACGCGATGAAGCTGTTGAACGGGCCGTCAAAGTTCATGGACGTGGTCACCACGGTCACCCCGCGCTCGCGCATGCGCGCCGCGAACGTGCCGGACCCGCCGCCGATGTCGAGACCGATTCGCACGGTACCCTTCGGCTTCAGGGCGAGCACGGCGTCGATGGAGTAGTCGAGGGCGCTGAGGTCGTCGCGCATCCACCGGTACTTCTCCCGGCCCTGCAGGTTGAAGCAGTCCTTGCAGTCGTAGCGCCCCTTGGTGTTCCCGCGGTTCACCAGGCACGAGTAGTTCTTGCACGTGTACGCGTCCCAGACGATGCTGGTGTCCGGGGGGGTAGCCCACAGGCTCTCCGGCAGCGGCGTTGGGTCTATGTAACTCACCGGGGACTGCGGCCGACATCGCCGCCGTGGCAGCGGCTCGCAGCCTTTCAGCATTAACCGCTGCGCGAAAGACTCGTCGGACGGGCACTCGCCGCCAGCTGTGTAGCTCATGTACTGCTCCAGCTCGTCCTGGAAGCGGTGGCACGCTTGTCCTAGAGTCGGAAACAGCTCGTCGGACCCAAGGTTTGGCGTGAACCCGCGCGGGAGCTTGTGGGGGCCAATGGCCATCTTCAGCTCGCCGGTGGGCTCCCGTTGCCACAAGCCGGCGGCCGCCAGCTTCTGCTTCTGCCGTGCCATGTCAGCGAGGAGGGTCTCGATGAGCGAGTTCGCCGTGCCGAGCCGGCTGTGGAGCACGGTGAGCTCAGCTCGGTTGGCAAAGAGCGCGTGCTGAGTCGCGTTGAGCTCGGCGAGGAGGCCGGCCGAGTCCGCCCAGAGGCGCACACCAGTCGGTTTATCCCGGCCTAGGAGCGATGCACCGGCGCCGGTGAAGAGGAGGATGGACACGGAGTTGGTGAGAACGAAGAGGAGCAGTGCCACTGTGGTTGCACTGCAGTACTTTAATGTCTTCGTCCTTGTCTTGTGGTAGCGATCACACTCCATGGTTCCCATTGAGCGAGGCAAGAGTTTAACTCTTTAGTCTTTACCACACAACTCACCTTTTGGTAACATGAAGACTGGACCATGCAACCTTCATATACACTAACATGTACCATATATGCTAGGTTGGCAACACCAATGTGCTGGTGACTTGGGAAGCCATATTTTTCTGAGAGGTCGGCCTTCTGGGTTCTTCTGATTTTGAGGCCGTCTTTATTACACCAAAGATTTTGATTGGATGGTTATATTGTACTCACTGTCTTTTTTATTTATTTTTTTGTTTGGAGAGGCACTATAGGGATAGATTAATATTTGTGATGTGACCAGGTGATGCATGCTTTCGGAAGATTCGTTGCTTGGGTGTAAGAACAAGGCATGGTACACGAAGTGCAGAAATGCGTGAAAGGGGAGTACTTCCGTAAGTCGTTCGTTATGTTTGCTTAGGAAGTGGAAAGGAGGAAACTTTGAGATCCATACATGTTGGTCGCTTTGGACTTTGGAATGTGGAGAGCGATCCATGGAGGGAACGATGGCTTTTTTCCGGTCTGTTTTAGCCTAACCTATCTTTCTATTGTCCGATAGATCTAGAGCAGGTTGATCTTAATCCAAGAATAAAGAAAAGATCGAAAATTAGGATGGTTCTTATATAAATTTTTTCTCCAAGGAGTCAGGTCCTTTGTACCATTTTCTTAGGTCTCCAACGTCGATCACTAGTACCCGACAACTAAATTCTGGCTTAATCAGAATTCGGCCCAACTATAGCCCAATTTCAATTAATCACCTCGAATTAACTGGTCCATTCAAATTCGGCCCAAACCTCAGCCTTCTTCCCTTGCTTTGAAAATCTATATATCAAGTCTTACTGTCTTACACAAAGGCCTTAACTGCTGGGGGTGAAAATAAAACGATTAATATCCGCCCAATCTAATCTCATATTTGTAAAATTTTTAATATGGATTACAGTTTTAAGATCCGAATGATATCCGCATCCATATTATAATCCAATTTCTGGTTTCTTCCTGATGTAGGTTAGGATATGGAAAAAGTGATATCTATTTCCGTATTCATATCCGTATCCGTATCCGTATCTGACAGATATTCAACGGACATCCACTAAAATGAGCAAACGAATATCTATTTTGTTCTAAGATCATATATCTATCCTTATTATGGATGTGCTTACACGCTTCACTTTTATATTATAGTTGTTTGAACCTGCCAATAGTAACTATAAAGTAAATGAAAGAAATTTATAAATTGATATAATCTCTCCATATTTGAAAGTCCCTAAATTACAATATGTATACTTCTTGTTAATTAGGGGTGAAAAACAGAAACAGATCAAATCCAACAACATCCAGATATGGTTAGACATTTTGCATCCAAATAATATATTTTTCTCTCTCCATATTTGTATCTAATTCCGACAAAAAATATTCTGTATGATATTTTGCATGTTTGAATTCAAATTTGAATGATATTTCTATGAAAGTACTTGTTTAAATTTGTGGGATACATCTTTGTAATCAAATTTTTACATAAATAATAAAAATATTGTACAAATTCATTCTAATATGTTATCTTGTGATTAAAAATGAGTTAATTTTAAATTTTCTACAAATAAAATAATGATATCAAAAGAATATCAGTAATATCCGATAGAATCCAAAACCTAAGCCGAATTAAAAATAATCCGAACTAGATCTGTAATCGGCAATTCAAGTCTGAGCATATTCGAATTTGAATCTGAATTTGACTTAAAAGTATTGGATCCTGACTTGATTTAACCAATGTTCAATTCGAATCTCATCTGTTGTCATCCCCATTGTTAATAAATATTCAGATTATTTTTGAAACTATTTTCACATTTCATTCGTATCTATTCCATATCTGAATCTGTAACTATCTGGATTCATATCCGAACTAGTAGCTCTGACACCACTGTAGGAAACCGAGTAAGCTATACTAGCAGAATTTCAAACTGTTTTACTCGAAGGCTGCAAGTAATAGATCATAGATTAGATTGTTACCAACAGCGGAAGCAGATTTGGTGAAGCGATCGAATGTTCACAGCAATCGTTTGCGGATCGTCTTGATCAGCATATGTAGATGACAACGACCGCTCACGGATTGTTCTAATCAGCGCAGCAATTGCAGCAACGCCTCTACCGATATCCACACGTACCGGGATGGAACGTCGTACGATAGTGTGCTAGCACCAACGCGCACAACAAGAGTTTAGGGGCTAGCAAAAAGAGATGACAGCTATGACTTTTGTGATACACATTAAATCCCATCATATCTCTCTACATATAGGGCCATGCAGAAAAAATCCTAACAGATTAGGTTTCTTGATGTGATACGAATCTTATTCGAATTGCCCATGCGAAAGAAATCCTAACATATTAGATTTCCTGATGTGATACGAATCTTAGCCGAACTGCCCATATAGAAAAAATCCTAACAGATTAGGTTTCCTGATGTAATTCAAATCTTATCCGAACTACAGATGAGTTTAATATTAAATCTTCGTATCTGATACGTAAACTCCATAACAAGATATCCGCATCTATTTTTATATCCGACAAAATATGAGTTAAGATATAAGATAGCCACTATGTGCCCACATTTGAACCCTTTTTACCCTCAATAACTACTATTGACCTTTTAGATCATATATATGTTTTCCCTGTGGGTATTTCAACATGCCGTATCTTGCCCACACTAATAAGACATCGGGTTTATCCGACAAGTTGAAACAAGGATGGATTGGACCAAACATGTCCTTAACTTGCGGAAAATAATGTAATATCATGGCACACTTTTAAATTGATATAGCATATCAAATTAGTTTTCCTTGCATATATACTATTGTGTCATATTGCATGGTACACCAGATTTTTTATGACAATATGTTGATATGGACTAATAATGTAGATTATTTGGATTAATTATAAAAGAGATGATAAAAATTTGATCAAAAAATATAGACCTAAAATGCAAAATTTATATCTAATCCACGGTGCAATCTACGCTGTATACTACACTGACTGAGTCACAATTTTCAGTAGGGGACAGAAGTAGAACTCATCGATGCTGTTGCACATATAACTGATCATCCAGAGAAAATGTGCACATTGGCTTCTTTACATGCACGCAGAGTTGCGCATGCATAGAGAGAGAAAGTCAAAGAAGAAATTAATATGGTCGTTAGCAGAGGCTAGCTAGGGACTGCATAGGAATCAGTAAAAAAAAGCGGAAGAAAAAATATGACGGCGGCGCGTGCAGTTTGAACCAACTGGATCGCCCATACATTACTATTTCGCGTCTCGTCTCAGTGGCAGCTTCCTCTCTACTCTTCCAGTTCTACTAGCTACTACGAGCACTCCATATCATGTTACTTTTACAAGTCCAACCAACAAATCTGTTTGTTAAATTGCTGGTCGGTGACTGTACACATACATACATACCATACACGGTGTCAGTTGCAGGCCGCACCGCACGGAATTAACTCTGGAGTTTTTAATTTGTTGCATTTTGATGCATGAGCATATATGCAAGTGTAGTATAAGGATGTCCTATCTGCACCACGCATGATCGATGTGTGGTGACTATGGCATATATGAGTTCTAGCTATCTCTCGATCAATCAGCTATTACGTTCAAGTCTAAAGACAAAGCGAGATGGATCTTGGGCCCTTGCATGGATATCTCATCATGGGGGACCAATTATATAGTACTAGTCTATGACGCTCCCAAAAGGGCATTCCCATGCGGTGCAACATTAAAAGCTAGCTTCTCTTCGTTAAGTTACATGCATATGTATAGTAGTTTTCTCTCTCCTTGTGGACCAAGACATGCACCGAACTCACTAAATTGCATGCATCTGACCTTATGGCTTCATGCACAGCTTTAGTTTGCATATAGTATAGACAAAGCACAAGTAGTGTAGTTTGATGGTAATGTGTGTGTGTGTTTGTGTATGTAATCAGGTAATCTCCTATTGTGAAGTTGCTTTTAGAAGAATGGTGCAATGTAGCATGCAATGCAGTGGCAAATTGCCTTAGGAAAAGGAAGTTAGGCACATAGTTTGATACTTGTACGTATCCAAGGAAGAAATAATAACTGTTCATGCACTAGGATAAGGTAATTCGTGCATGGAGTGGAAAATTCAGAGAATATTTAGCAAAGTCAAATGAAATCGCCTTAATTTGTTTTCCTTTTTCTCTGCCCTCCTTTGAATGTTTATGAGTGAGTGAGACATAAGATGTTATGAACAAATCACATTTTTATGATTGATACAATGTTCAGGTAGAGTTCATGCATCCCCCTTCCTGTTGTTACATAAATAAGTGACACATTATCTCATGGATAAGTGTGTAACTATCTGTAGATTGTACATATAATTTTTTCTAAATTATGTTTCAGCTAGTTGGTAATTTTTACACACATATCTGTATGTGAACCCAACATAAGCAAAATCGAGAAAGGGATTAGGAAAAATTGTCTATAACTTCACGATCAATGGAAAATCAGATTTACAAGTGTCCACATACATAGCAAAACCTAACTAAAATGCATCTAACTATGAGGATATTATAGATTAAATCAATTTCATGGTAAATTAAGATAACTATGCCATCTTATTCAATCAATCTAATATTAATTAATGCATGAACTAAATATATTTTGGTGTACATCGATGAGTTAATGCATATTCTCATGGATCAAATAATTTTCACTACTTTGCGTTAAAGAGAACATATAACATGAAAATAAATTTTGGGCCACCCATATATTTTGTCGCATATGTGTCCTGACAATATCATAAGCGAGTGGCGACTATTCTTGCCGTATGGTATCCGGTTGACGAATTCAATTTGAAAGGTGCATTATGTAAAAGAAGGAACAAGAATTCATCTTCCATTAATGCCTCCGAGCTAGCTAGCAATTTGTATGCAACTTGCTCTATCAAAAACACACAATTAATGTTTTTTTACCAAGTATGTAATTTTTCAATACTTGCAAAACAATGGTGTAAATCAACATGTATTGAGGATGCCATGGTGCTTACTATGTATAATTCTTACAGCACATAGGGTGTAAATCTAGCACAAACAAGTTGTATTTTTACTATAACAAAGTTGTACATTTTAACCAAAAAAATCACAAACAATGGTGTACATGTTCAACTTTTTATATGTAATTTTAATACATTTAAGTTCAATCTACACCTAAAAAGGTCCAATGGAATGTATATCTTAAATTCCTTATTAAAATGTATAGTTTAATTTATTTTGCTAAATCTTAACTAAATTAAAACTTAAAATGCATATTTATTGTGTTGAATGTACACTTGAACATTGTATACAACTATAAGAGCTGCAACTTTTGAAGGTTGACGCCAATATCCAAGGCATGCATCCACTCACATGCCCGCTAGCTATGGTGGCACAAAACAATTTGGAGTTGAATGTGAAAAGCAAATGCGAAAGATATAGATAAATTTCTTAGCAGTTAATATTATTGAGATTGAGTATGAGATTGCAACAAATTCGCTTGATTATTGTTTTGATTTAAGTACAACTATTGTAAAATTTTGTTCCTTTAATTAATTTGAAATAATATTAGTTGAAGCAACTCTTGTAATTATATGTCCAATCGAAGACACATGACAAGTCATTGAACATATTACAGTTGTTCCCAATAATTACTTATTACAACAAAATGAAAGCTTGGTCTGTCTTTTTTCTACCAAACGTAATGAGGTTTCATATCAAATGAAATCATCATCTAACTGGAGGTCTCATGCATGTACAAATTATAGAAACTAACCAAGGGACAAAAGAATAATATTAGGAGAAAGGGAAAAGCGTCTTCTTGTTTAAAAGACTAAACAATTTTAATTAAGTCCTTTCAAGAACCCTCGAGTAGTGAAGCAATGTGTCCCTATCAACTGAGAAATGCTCATAAATACTGTCAAATCCATGTACAAGTCTCAACTGATCTAGATCATGGACTTCTTTTTTTCTTTTCATTTACTCTTTTCTTTCTCTAGATATTTTCTTGGTCAGACCTTAATGTTATCTCCTATGAAAGGCCAAAGGTGTTAACCTACCTAGTTTTGTTGTTAACCTTACATACTTTTGCATTAACTTTATATGTATTGATCTGATAAATGAAAAAAAAGAGGGGAAAGAAAGAAGCTAGCACTAAGTAATCCTTAGATAGGGTACTTAGGCTATAGCCTGAAAGTTTGGTATGATATGTGGGTGAGATGGTTGTGCAAGTGGTGGGGAAATAGCAGTAGTACTGTGTCAATGGTGTTGCACCAAACTTGTGTAGACTCCACGCACCTGTTAGCCAAGTACTACGTGACATGATATAGCATGCATTTGGACAGAAAAGAAGTTGAAATGTGGTTCTCATAGATGCTCATGTTCTGCATAAGAGGTGAAATTTGATTGTGGTAAAACCTTTTTTTTGCCTGAAAGTGTGCACAAATCAATTTTTTGTAACCTGTTGGTGAGTTCCATACACTGATAATCTTACTCCAAAAGTTTAAACTAGTAGAGAATGACTGACATTATGTGTTTGATATATCAGGCATAAGACATAGATGGTAACCATATTATCTTTTTAATAGATGAGTCTGGTAGGTCTTCAATAACGCAGTATCTTTGCTCTAACTAATACCATATGATCCATATCACACCCTAAAACTTAAGCCAGTGGGGAGGGCAATATTAAGTTTTGTGTGTGTGTGAGAGAGAGTCACGGGCATCATTTGACTCAGTACAGATTTGACGTACGCTAGTACACAGAGAGGGTATGGAGATGTTTTAACCTCCAAAATCCATGGGCAAACTACAGTAGCACTCCTGATCAGCTGTCATGCAGTGCAAGAACGGCACATCGCATATGTACATGCCTTAAATTACCGACATGCATGGATGGCAAGAAATTCCCCAAAAGGACATCCTATCAATCCTAGGTGTTAATGCATGTACGTACGTAACATACGCCCTCCGTATATATACAGACGTAACAGACCGTCTGTTTCATCATGCGTACATACACTTGACTTTGTGATACGTACATGCGCTAGCTACATATATACATATACATATAAACATGCATGCATGTTGGTAATTACCGAGTAGTGACCGACACGGCTAAGTATGGCTTTCAAGTAGTTTCTGTCGAAATGGACAGGAGTAGGAGGAGTAATTACGCGGCCGGCAACCATGATCTAGAGTGGCCGGTCGATGATGTACTCTATCCTCTGAAATATTAGATAGTACTAAAAAAATAAGAAAGAGAATAACAAGAATAAATAAATCTAAATAAAAATGCATAAATTCTTTGTAAAACTTTGCCATACTAACCTCTAATCTAGAACCTTTGTGCTTTGTTAGAATTAAGTTCAGTTTCACGCGTGCGGCCATTTTACACCCAAAAAAGTTTACCTTATGGATAAGCTAGTGCACGCACTTTCACTCATACTAGGGAAAATAGTATGGTCTGAGTATATATTATTTGATATATGATCCGATATGCGAGACTAGTTATATATGATCATAAATTATATCATAAATTAAAATCTTGCTATCTTGCATCCGACTACTTATAGATATATTGATCTAAGTAGAAAGTAAGATCCATGTAGTTGAGTTGGACAAGCTGATCGATTGAAGGGCCAATCGTTGCCCATTTTATAGAATTTTTTTACGAATAACCTAATAAAAAAATAAAATATCAAAACTAACCAAAAATTTTAAAAAATTTCAAAACTAACCTTCAGTCGCGAGACGGGCCGCCACTACTACAGAATACAACATCACAGTCGGTTCAAAACAGTCATCATAGACGATTTTAAACCATCAGTGATATTCGAGTCAGTGATAATCTGAGTATTATCACTGACGATTCTGAACCGTCTATGATAATCATCATCACAGACAGTTCTGAACTCAAAACTGATTATCACAGACTGTTCTCAGCTCAAAACAGTCTTTGATAATGATTATCACAGACGGTTCTCAGCTCAAAACCGTATATGATAATCTTCTTATCACAAACGATTTTTAGCTCAAATATAAATAACTGAATCATCACATAAACGCTGAATTTAGAGTTCATAAGTCTGTTCACAGTTAATAGTTAAAAAACACATATTTTAGATACCAAAGACAACACAGAGTTTTAAATTTGCAATCAAATTCACTAAGAGCTTCAATTAAACTTAAAAAATTTTCAACTAAGAATTGGCAGTATTCAAATAGAGAATGGGTCAAACAGATTCAACATAAACAATTATCAACCAAGATTCAGTTCACACCAGATTTTAGTTTTCACTATTCAGCTGTTCATCACACAACTACAAACTAGTCACTTTACAACATCTAGGAAACAAGGAGCAGGGGGAGAGAGTGTTTAAGAGAGGAAATTGTCACCTTGGCTTGAAGGAGAGATGATGCCGTGGTGCTGAAGAACGTAGCCGCAGAAGAACTTGAGGAAGCTGCTGGGGGAGGTCGCCGTAGCTCGACCACGACCGAAGAGGTGCTGAAACCGTCGCCTGTCTCGTGGCCGAGGAAGAAGAAGTGCTCGTCGGATGGTCGTCGTTGAGGGAGCTGCTTGTAGTCGTCATCGACCCACGGGACATGGCCGACGAGATGATGGTGGGCAATGGAGTGGTGGTGGTGTAGTCGAGCTCGGATCGGCGTGTATCTAGGGTTATAGTGGCGGCGCAGTGTAGAACAATGGTGGATGGTGAAGGATCCGAAGGCGAGGCGGCACGACGGCGCTAGATCTACGGCGTCACGTTGAAGGTGGCTGTTTGGTGAGGCGCGGCGTAGGCACAACTAAGGAGACAACGAGGTGGCGGCGGTGGATGGTGAAGGATCCAAAGGCAAATGATGTAAAGTGTCGAAAAGTGTGCCGCTTTGAGTTAGGACAAGTGAAGTGAAAAGTCGCAAAGTGTGGAAATGAGCGGGATGAAGTTCGCCTTAAATTTTATAGTCGCAAAGTGAAAAGTCGTAAAATCTGATAGTCATTATCAGAGACAGTTTTGAGCTGAAAATCGCCTGTAATAATCATTATCAGAGACGGTTTAGAGCTCAAAACCGTCTCTGATATTATCAGAGACGGTTCTAACTACAGAACCGTCTCAAATGAGTGTGCTTCAGATTGTAATACCATACTAGCACAGACGGTTCTGAGATCAGAACCGACTGTGATAGTTCAGCACTATCACAGACGGTTTTTAACTAAGAACCGTCTGTGATAATTAGAATATTACAAACGGTTCCGAGGTCAAAACCGTCTGTCCGACTATCACTGTCGGATTTGACCTCAGAGCCGTCTGTGATAACTTAACATTTTCTTCCGACAGACCTTCACAGACGGTTTTCAATTGAAAAGTTCATAAACGTCTGTGATGTGCCGCCCTGGATGTCTGAATCTGTGGTAGTGTGCACGACTGATCTTCAGTCCTAGCGACTGAAGATGTGGCACGGCCTAATACACTACTGGCCCAACTCGCGTGCCACATCCGCTTTCAGTCGCTAGCAGACTAGCGACTGAAAGAAGTATAAAATCGAGCCACGGCAACAAGTTACACCAGTTGGTTGTAGTCTAGTTGGTTAAGAGGCTCTCTCTACTAAGAGACCAATGTTCGAATCCTACTCACCCAACTAGCGACTGAAAGCGGATGTGGCAGCTCAATTCTGCGGCCTATCTCGCGACTGAAAGTTAGTTTTGAAATTTCTTAAAAGTTTGGGTTAATTTTGAAATTTCTTTTTTTTGTAATGTTATTCGTAAAAAAATTTCATTTTATAGGCCACCGCTGAACTCTTCTTCCCCACACTTTGGAGGTCCCCTTCCAACTGTAGCTACAAATATTTGTATTGTTCTCTCCTGTTTACCATGCACATATGCATGGACTTCCCAGACAGATACATATAACTAAGATCTCTATGTATGTATATATATATATGGGCCTGGCAGATGTGTGACATATATACGCCTCTAATTCCTGGCCTAAAAGTAACAGCTATTAATACCCTGCACATATCGTCCTTGTCTTGGTGGTGCTGTCCAAGTTTTAACTACTCTCTATCTCTCGCCCACCACTTGCACCAATCAATCTCAGCTCCAAGACCACACCAGAACCTCTAGCTAGGCCCATCTTGTGTATGCGCGCGCGCGTGTATGTGTCGCTAGGGCTAGTAGTCTAGTAATAGTACTACCCCTCCTCATATTACTATAAAGGGTGGAGGAGGTTGGGTTGGAGGGGAAGGTGATGACTGAAGGTCAAGCAGTATGGGGGGAGATCACGACATGGCGCCCGGTGGCTGTGGTGATGACGGCCATGGGCATGAGTATGACCAGGTGATGCCGGGATTCCGGTTCCACCCGACCGAGGAGGAGCTCATCGAGTTCTACCTCCGGCGGAAGGTCGAGGGGAAGCGCTTCAACGTCGAGCTCATCGCCTCGATCGACCTCTACCGCCACGACCCTTGGGATCTTCCTGGTAATTGAGCATCTACAAATTTGTGATTTATGTGTGATTTCATGTGATCCCCTTTTGATTTCATGTGAACCTTTTTACTAACTTTTTCTTTCTTGTGTGCGTGAACAACATATATATGTATAGGTTTGGCGCAAATTGGGGACAAGGACTGGTTCTTCTTCGTGCCGAGGGACCGGAAGTACAGGAATGGCGACCGGCCGAACCGGGTTACACCATCGGGGTACTGGAAGGCCACAGGGGCAGACCGGAATGTGCGCGTGGACGGCGACCGGTCAATTGGGCTGAAGAAGACGCTAGTGTTCTACCTGGGGAAGGCACCCAAGGGACTCCGGAGCAGCTGGATCATGAACGAGTATCGCCTCCCACACGGTGAGGCCGACCGGTACCAGAAGGTCTGTACTTCCTACTTAAATCTTGTATATAACATAGAAATTTTGTATGAAAGAAACATCTAGTGTGAGACAATGGAAAATTCTCTTTTTAAGATTTTTGTGTTCCAAACAAGGTTGTAGTTTCTAATTAACCACTCATGATTAAGTTCTTCCAATTGGGAAATTTGGGCTTTCTCTTTTTGAATTTTTATTTCTTTCTTGTATTGGGTGTTCAAATTAAGTTGCAAGTTTATATCGATATTGGAAAAGTGTAAAAGGGATTTTTACGAAAGATGCATCCACTACTTAAAATTCCTTTCACTTTTGGAGTTGTGTTGTTGCATGATACCTTTTCTTTTTGTTAGTCACTGGCATGTGTGTGCAACTGTGCTAGGTACGTATTGTCCGGTGAAAAGGTGTTAAAAGTGCACGAGAAGACTACATATTCATACAATAATCTTGCAAAGATCTCCATGGCTTCCAGCAAAAATTTGCCTTCTCGTTTTGCCCTAAGTAATTAGCTAGGGTTTCCTAATAACTTATAATTAAGAGAAAAGAACTCTTGAAAGATCTGTCCTTAAAACATCTCATGCTAGATCTAGTACGCTTCTGATCTAGAAAGATGGGTGCATAATTGCATATATTTATCTATAATTACTGTGTTTAGCATGTAGTTTATATTTTCCAAATTTTGCATGGTTCAAGTTTTCCAAATTTTGTATAGATGGATGATCTGATGATCTGTAAAGCAGCTTTTCCAGCCTTTTTGTTTGCTACTGGTCCAACCTCCTTTTTGGAAGTATATCACCTCCATCCTGATTTTTTTCTAAAAAGCGTGCAACTTTTTGAGATGTGTTTATGTGCTAATTTAAAAAAACAAACTTTTTAATCTTAAAAACATCATTTGAATTAGTAAGAGGTTGAGATCTACTTTTTTTTTTCTTGTTCCTAAAGTTTGTGAAGTTACAATTGGCCTCTTCAGCGCAATGAATTGGTTTGCATGCCCGTTCTTATTTCTCATCTTCTTGTAACAAAGTTAAATATGTGATTCACACACTTGGTTTTTTTCATTATTTGAAACTAATTCATCAATTGCATATTGCCTTCTCACATATATATAGCTTACATTATTTCTTCACTTAATTAAGGCCCTTAAATCTATTTTAAATTAAGCTAATTAGTTCTACTCTCAGTGTTCTCATCAGGAGATTTCTCTGTGCCGAGTCTATAAACGACCAGGAATCGAGGACAACTTCCACCTAATCAACAGCACAGCACCAACAAAAGCCTCCGGCTCGAAGGCGGCCGCCGTTGACAAAAAGCACGCCTCCGCACATGGCCGGACCTCGTCGACGGCTCGCCTACCGATGTTCGAAGGTGGCCACTCATCTTCCCTCATGGTAAAGGCTTACAATGCACACGGCACTGCAGGAGGTAACCCCATCACCATCATGTCGTCGACGTCCACGGCAGCCACGCTGCCGTCATCGATGTACCGGCCGACGGCGGCCTCCGTAGGCTCGCTGGGCTCGACAACGTCGACCGAAGAGGACGGCAGCACATCGCTCTACCACATGAAGGGCGCCAACGCAGTGCTGGCGCCTTCTACACACGCCCTCCTCAATGCAAGCTTCTCAACAATGGCGACCATCCCAATAGATGAGCTGAGCAGGGCCATTGGATCATACAGCCAAGCAAACTCTAACCAATCCATGCCATCACAAGGTCCAATGCTTCCTTTCCCAAGCGTGGAAAAGCTCTGGGACTGGAACCATCTCTTGGAATCTCCAAAGGTTTGCACAAGCTTCAAATAATTTACATTATATATGTGCATGCATGATCTATAAATGCACGTATTGTGTGCATACATATGTATATGTAGACACTATTTGAACTAGGGCAAGGTTAGATATGCAATGGAATCTATAGGTAATGGTTGTTCTAGTCCCATGCATGCAATTCTCTCTCTAGTCTCCATTAGTTCACATAACCAGTGTTAATGTATGTTAATCTCGATATGATCTTGGAGACATTGTAGTGTAACTCGATTAGTGATGGAATAAAGATTATCATTACACCTAAATAGTTCCAATTATGTTTCTCTTAATTTACTTTTTTTTTAAGATTCTAAGGAGTGCATATTTTTAATTCATTGGTTAGCATTACACATATATGCATGTTTTCATTCATTGATTGATCTTTATTTTTCGTTTCGCATGAAATGATGATGCATATTTCAGAAGACAATATGCATATTATACAGCTTATGCTGTTACAGAAACGCAATTTCAATAATATTTTGTATTCATAATTCTATTAATTTTCATGTGACCATGCATGGCCTTCACTAAATTATTTAGTGCAACCATCTTTTTATGCATGTGAATTACACATGACCAAGTGGCATGTGAAGTATATATAATGTGAGTATCCTTCTTGTTAATTAAGAAAGCATGTTGTAGATATGCATTCAAAATCTCCATTAATTTGTACACACACATCAGAGTACCCCAAAACATTTTGAAGTAATACTTCTATTAGTTATTACTTTATTATTCATTTGAATATTTACAAGCTAGAACAAAGAATTAACTATGCCAATTGATTTAGGAACATACAACAAATTGGGATGGTTATAAATGATTTAGTATATATATACACTTAATTTAAGTAATACGTGATACTAAATGAAAAAAAAATTAGATATAAGAATGTTAAATCTTAATGTGTATGCTCAATTGATTTGTACAATGTGTATTGCATCAGATAGAAATACTTGCCTGAAATTTTGCAAACCCAAATTAAAGTGCATTTTGACTTAATGTTAGTTTATATGAAAATAACATTCTAATATTGGGACCAATATGGCATGCATTCTAACCAGTAAGTACAAAATGCATGATTAGTTTGAGTATTCTGCGAATTTTCGAAGATCATGAGTACGTTTGAGCATTATAACTACATACTTATGATTAACGCATGATTATTCAAAACCAGTACTTATTCGCTGCACATGCAATAATACATAATAAAAACATTATTGGAGGAAAAAAATTCGTAAACAAGCAAATACAAATATTAGATTTATGACACCATTGTCATTGCGATTTGCGTGTTAGTTAAGGTCTAAGGTCAGAGCTTTCGCTTCGTGTAGCCACAACATCTCCTCTTGAAATCTATGCCATCTCCTCTTGTGGTTGATGAGTTTACTAAAAGAAACAGAAAAACATAATCTAAGTTTTATGTGTGAGAAGTTAAAAACATTTATATATCTTATATGATAAAAAATTATGTAACAAAAGAGCATGCATTTAGTATGAAGGTCCTCAAATGATTCTATGATTTTTGTTATAGCATGTAGTATTAAATTACATGCTCTAAAGCAAATGATAACCTGATCAGTCCTTATCTAATAATGATATTAATAAAAAAATTTGTGCTAGTTAGCTTAGCTATAGTACGCAAAGATTTTCCTTCCCCGCTCACACAGAGATCAGTGTGTGTGTGAGAGAGAGAGGTGTTGGTGTTGGTCAGGGTAGTTATGATTCGGAGCACCACAACCGCCGAGCTTTTATCTTACCCATGGGGCCTACAATTGGTATAACTATATACGCATGCATGCACGCGGGTCTGCATTATTGAGTGCATGCGGCGGCAGTTTGGCTACCTAGCTGGCCCAGCTGCTCTGCGAGCCCTACCACCATGCATGCAAGTTAGTGCACCTCCAAAGAAATTTTCAAGTCACTGCAACCAAGCTTGATTCCTCTAGCTTATTGCTGTTGATTAACGCATCATCGTATTTGTATATTACGTTCAATCTAGCTACATGTGGTGCACATGCATGGTCAGGTTGTTTTAAAAAAAAGAGAAAAGGAAAACTTATGAGCAAGATACTATGATTGGAAAAATGGTTTTAAAGTCGTTTTATGCTTGAATGCATGTTTTTTTTTTGTGTGTGTCCTTACATATTTTATTTTTAGAAAATTTCTTCTATACAACCGCAAAATTATGTAATTGTGCAAAGATGATAAAATAAGTCGAGATTCACATGTAATAGAGACATTCAGTTAAAAATATAAAATATTAAGATTTTGTAGTGGCTTGAAAAAATTATCCCTTTCTTTTTCTCTTACACGTGATTCCCCATAATTTGTGACAAATATCATGGAGAACACATCAAAATCAAGAAAACACAATAAATATAATGAGATAAAATAGATAAATCACGCAACTCTTCACATGGAAGCAAGTCGGAGCTCCCAACCAAACCGTTATTTAGCACAGATTTCGTGCAGTTAGGTATCGCACAAGGATTCCTCTACAACTTTTTTGTGTTCCTGCAAGGCTGCAACGTAGACGGTTGTTTGCAGACCCTAATCCCAATGCCACCGTCCTTACTCCTCAGCTTTTTTACTTTGTTGGTATGCATTGTGCTAAAAGTGTAACATTTGAGCAATCCATCCCGCTTAATTCTTTGTCCAAAAGCTTCTCTCAGATTCACTTACATGCTTCCAGACTGCTTGGTGTGGCCCATGGGGGTTGTGTCTTTCGCTCTTACCTTTTGCGCTCGCATGTCAAACATAATTCTTGGAAACACCGCGACGTTAAACCAAGTCTTAGATCCCTCTTTCTAAGCAGGTTTCTTTTTTTTACGCCAAGCTGAATCATTTGAATGATTAACTTGCTAATCGGCATACTCTCTATGATGGGCTTCCCATATCAGAATTTGACCTGGGCTAGCTCTTGAGTTTTTCTTTTGTCAGCATATAGAACTAGGGCTTGTATTTTACGTCCAAGCCCATGAGAAAGCCCAAAGTATATTCGGCCTGATAGGCCCGCCAGCGTCATGGAGTGCAGAAAGCTATGAATGGGCCCAATGACCAAGCCCAGGTACAAATTAACACAGCAGTCCACACTTTGTACAACCCAATTCTCCCAGCTTATGGCATTCACATCACATGTCCACAGTGTTCGTTTGATTTTTAATGTCTTCTATTTTTATATATGTGTATTTAGTTAAACTCTTATGATAACGACAATAATATGTGTGTGGGTGGGGAGGGATAGTTAAAACAGTTTAAAAAATATTATCAGCTTATTAGTTTTGGGTACAACATTTTAATTAAGATAATGAATATACTATTTTAATTATAATATAGAACGTGGTGAGGGAAGCAACCCTCCTGCAGAACACTTAATTAAGTGATATCAGAATTTTGATGTACATTAAAGATTAAATGTAACTGGATACTCCTGGGTTGGATCTCACTTCAGGAGAGTCATCATATGGAGTAATATTTTTCCCCTTGCGACCTTATCGAAATCTCTATTACTCCTATTTTTGCAGAGTTGCTTGTCGCTTTTAACTCTCACACAAACTTGCATATTGCTCTTTCTAGATTTATATATACTCATTGTTTTATAACATCAGTTTAAATCCAACATACATACAGGTCCATGAATTATTAAATTGAGTGTAGAAAAATATAAAATATACTATACTACTATTGGTTAAAATTCAGCGCAACATTAATAAAAATAATTAATTATTAAAAATCCACTCTTTTAATGAAGTTGTTAGTAAAAAATCAGGTTTTACATTAATATTGTTAGAAATAACAAAATATCTATAAGATACCATAAGGAGTTAAATATGAAAAAAAAAATAAAACATCATCGTTTTTATTTATGAAACGATAACAACGAAACGAACGGAGAATTCCATTCCATGACAGAGCGACTATGGTATTTTTCCGACAAAAGCGTAGTAGCCCATTCGCCACGAAAAGAGGATTATAAACAATCACACGCAAAGAAAACAAGCATGCTCTTTTACCTCCACTAGGAGGGGCATAGATTCAATAATTTAGACGGTAAGGATCAACAGCATGTGATGCGAACCATTGGATCGACCGTTGAGATTGACGGGTCAAAAAAAAAAAAAAAAACTGGCTCCTATTTCTCCACTTAGCCAACTTAGAGCGGTGATATTTGATCTGACAGGCTGCCTAATGTACAATTGTGTTACATTAAATGTATGTGAGTCGTTAAGTCCTCGAGGATTGAGATTGACCGGTCTAAAAAAATCTGTTTCCTGTTTCTCCACCAAACTAAACTACAGAGTCCATTTTTGATCTGACAGCTTGTATAGTGTGCACGCAGTAGATTTCGGCCACTTGTTTGCAATGCAAGATTTTAGCAAAATTCGCAGTTTTCCGATAGCAGTTGTGAGTTGTGTCTCGTTTGTGCTAAGATTAACGCAGCGGATTTCGCTAAATCACAGCAAAACTAAACACTAAAAAGCAGATAGAAACAGAGAGACAAGTGGCACAAGATTAATCAGCACTAATCTCACCAAAATCTTTCGCAAAGAACCCAAAAAAGCAGACACACCCGCTTAATTACACATTTACATGTTGTAGCCTACAAGTAAGACGCGGCGACGCTCCTGGCGTCGGACGGCACGAGCACGAGCAGCAGCAGCACGGCGAGGAGGGCGACGGGCAGCAGCAGGAACAGCGGCGGCGGCGGTGGCAGCGGCGGCAGTACCAGTGGCAGCAGCACGAGCGACGCCGTCACGCACACAAGCACCGCCGCCGCCTCCGCCCCGAAATACCCCTCTCCTCCACTCCCCTTTCCCTTCCGCTCGGCCGCCGACGCCGGCGTCTCCCGTCGCTTCGCCTTTGCGCCCACCATGTCGTGGTCGAGCAAGATGACGCCTCTCATGTAAATGTGGTGGACGCGTTGGATTGGAGTTTGTTGGGAGTTTTTGATGCCATTTAAAGGGGGTGGGAGGTGAACAAAAGGTTGGCGTGTAGTGTGGTGGTGTTGTGGGATTAGCTGTGCTGCTTCTATCTATTTATCTTGTGTTGTTTTTGGCGTGTACGGACAGCGATGTGGCTAAGAAAGTTTTTTTAAAAAATGGTGACTGCGTGCTCTTAGGATCGTCTGATCGTCTCATTGATGGTTGGGATTGAGCCTAGGGCCAAGAGTTGAGAAAATGAGTCTATCTAGTGTCAATTTTATTGATCCAACTCGTCTATGGAATGTGTAGTTCGATCTGTGCCGCAGTCCATGCAGTGCTTGTTTACACAGTTTAAATTCCAGTTTAAAGCTAAAAAAGACAAATTTTTTATAAAAAAGGTATTTTTTTAGGAACTTGAGGAAAGAAAGTGAAACCTCTTTATAACTAGAAGCCAAAAGATTGGCGTTAGGTTCCTTGAGATCCGTGGAATGGTGACATCAAAGTTTGGAAATTCACTGAATATGTAAACTGCTACAGCATGTCTCGCTCCTCGTCGGTTGAAGAAGAAGGGTCTTTGGGTTATTGTTTAGATGATCTACTCACAATAAGGCTTACTAAACAATTTTTTGGAACTCTGAAGAAGCTGTTGTTCCAAAAAAACCTAAATTCATATACACATTTTGGATGAGCTAAACTCTCTGATAGATTCTTAAATTGGTCGAAATAATTTACTCACAAGTTGTCTTGTCTTACATATATCTCGTCAAATTGAGTTATTGTTTAGATGATATTATTATATTTTGGTCCCGTCTTAATATTTGCTTCAAAACATTTAAACATGTCATATGTGAGACATCAAAATTTGTAAATGACTCATAGGTATAGTTTTTTATTTTTTTTCTATTTTTTTTTATGACTTGTGACATTTCATGATTTATATAAAAATATTTTGATTTACACTCTAAAAAAAATAGAAATGGACTATATATATGTATGAACAGACACTGCTATTACCTTCTCTATTCCTTGGCTTGCATGCATAGTATTTGCTTTGCAGTCCAAAACCAGCCTTTGCTTCCCGTGGGCGCAAAGGGCGGCTGTTTGAGGGGAGGTTCATGCACCCGTCCTACTCCTGCACTGTGGATTGTCCTTCTCACACCCCAAAAGTACTTGCATCGCTGGAGCCGTCGCGGCCCACGTGTCATCTTGTCTCCATGGACCCGGTTCATCTGGTGGGGTCATCCATTAGTACATGCTTACCGTAACTTCCAAACCAAAATTCCAAGCAACCTCACTGCGTTCCTTCCGTTTTCCTGTTATTTTCTCTCTCTCTCACCTTCTCCGTCCATGTCTTCTTCCATCCGTGCACCTTGTACTGTCTCCAGCACAACCATTTCATCGTAAATTAAACACAAAAAAAAAAAACAGAACAGAACAGAACAGTCTCTGACATGGTGGGCCCAATATTAATCAAACCTCTTGAAAATATCGTGTACCACTTGGTTACCCATCCGCCCTCGTAGATAAGAAGATGAGAAACTCAATTTTTTTCCCTTTTGAAATTGTGCATTTTTATGTATTGATTGCTTTTATTTGAATTGTCAATTTTTTTTATTATAGTTGAAAGTACTGAGATTTGTATCATTTGATCTGCATAGTCAAAGATCTGAATCTGTGTTTTTGTAAGAATATTAGTTGTAGTTTAGGACCAATTGGTGACCTTAAGCAATGCAAAACATTACTCCATTAGATCAATTTGTTGCAAGTTGTGTCCTAATTTCTGCTTAGAAAGAGTCAAGTTGAGAGCAGTCTCCAATATCCACAAACCCTGTTTATTTATATACCAAGTTGACATAAACAAAAAAAATTGTGGTTTTCTATGAACAAAATTATTTTTCCTCTCCCGCTTATTAGGAGAACTTTACATAGGTTAGTGATTAGTTAGTTGATATATATATAAATTGTTTAATATTACACCAGCTCTCAGCACAAGTGATCAGCGGAAATATCGGTTACTGGGAGATTTGCAAAGTATTAAATTCGATAACACAGCTGCCATGTACATAATTAAGTAGTTAAAGGAGATCGTGATCACATTTCCACATTCTCCTAGGCAACTAGCTAGCAATTAAAATATACCAAGTGTATCTCTGTAATTGTATTTTAATATTACAGTTACACATGCTCGTATGCGACTGAGCATGGAGTGCTTCTGATAGTCTAATCCAAGTGGATTGGCCGGCACACATACCACTTGATTTCGCATTGGCAAAATAAACGCAAAATAACTATTAATTCGCCGCGAATTATTTTTTGGTTCAAAGAGTTAATAAGTTCATGTGATTAATCCTCAAAAATCAAACAATAACTCATACAAATATGGTAGTCGGTAGAATTTAAATCCTAACATTTATCTAGACATATTCTACCATAACTACTGAAGTTTTATGTTCTCTTCACTTGCATGACACATGTGTGTTTATGATCTGTCTTAAATTTTTTGATCCACATATTATAGAGAGAACAATATAAATAAATATATGGAGAAGATATATCCAAATTATACTCCGCAGCGGCAAGAATGTCACCAATTGGCTAATTAAATAGGATCTAAGTTGCAGAGGAGAAGATTATATGATTAATTCATTTATCTAGTAGAAACTATTTTTAAGATACGACGATGAGAATTAACAATTTTGGTCGTGACTCTGATCGGCCATTAGAATCCATATTTACACTCTTATCACTTTACAGTGACATGAGTTATTTGTATTGATATACCATTCAAATCTGATTTGGTGACAAGATAATCAGTTTTATGTGCTTATGTTGAAGATGGTTTCTGGCAAACAGGTATGAGTTGGATGCTAATGGCCAAATAAACATCACGAGCCTATTACTATTGGACACTTGGACTACATAATTTTAGTCAACACCCAAGGTACACTTGTAAGCTTTTGGGGCATGTGATATATAACTTTGGACATGTACATGTTGCGTGATTACGATCTAGACATGGACGCATGTTGCCGGGTCGGACCCTTGGGTGCACGTTGCCCTGCTCAGCATGGAGCTCACTCAAATAATTAAGGTTCCATTAACTTAGATGAGTTGTATAGATTTTTTTTTCTCAACATAGAGTTATGATTTAAGAAAAATTTTAAATTCTCCAAAAAGAAAAATTCACAATTCTCCAAAAAGAAAAATTCACAAGTCCTAAAATGCCTGTACAGTTTCAATTACTTGCTTTAATTCTAAGTAGAGTTTATGCTTGAGATTCATATGTTAGATTTCTACACATTGAACGAGTAAAATTACACATCGTGCGAGTAGTTTGGACACTTCTATGATTCCAACAGGTAATTTAGTGTTACACATCGAGCACTAATCGATTTGAATCTTAATATTTAATCAAACAATTTAGATATCACATCAGTCAATCTTTAACCCTGGTTGCTTGAAGTAAATTATCCTGGTAGACCATTCTATAGTTGATTTTTGATGGATCTTAGTTTAGATTAGGCATAGCTAGGGACCAAGCAGTCATGCAAGTACGTAACCGTTCAGACCTGACCAATTAATACAAGCACGAAAGGCGTGATACAAATTAGCAAGAGCCCAAGGGAACTAGCCTTTTGCCGCTGCCAAAATAGACAGCGACATATCAACTTAATTTGGAAGAGAGAAGATGTGTAACAACACCATCCTGCTAACCCTAGGTCTTGGTCGGTGAATGTCTAATGTCTTTCTACTACAAGTATGCACGTACAGTTCAGCTCATCTGGACTGCATAGAAACTAGAAAAACCCAAGTCCTGCATGCATCGTACTAGTAAATTTGACCCGGATACTCTCATACGTCTGTGCCGTGCAAGGATATCTGTAGCCCGATTTAGAAATGTGCATCAAGTGCACCAAACTCTGGCACGTAGACCATTGTCCAGCCACACACTCCAAACAGAGTTAAGGACAGCACAGCCCTCGCAAACGACATTTTTTCTTTAGATCAACCAGGTTGTTTAAAAACTTAAATAATTGATAGTTGAATGATAATTTACTCATATTTCAATATACTATCTCACATTTAAACTCAAATAAATCTATAACATAGATTGAGATTTGATCACACTATCATATTCTTAAGAGTGTATTAAGTTAAGGTTGAGATTGATAGGATTTGAATTTCAAATTTATTTTTTAAGTTGAAATTTTTTTGAATTTAGAAACTCAAATAAATTTAAGTCCTTTTGACTAGTTTATAAGCTTAAAAAAAACTAGACAAAATGAATTCTAAATACTATGATGGTGTATGAAACTCAACAGTTACTCAAATAATGTAGAATAGCTGTTCTGATAAATGGCTTGTTTCTTCTTTTCTTGATATTCTCAAACAAAGAAAATTGTTTTTTTGACACACCTTCGTTTTGGAAGAAAGAGGCCACACTGCTAATAAAGTAATAAGACAAAGTTTTGACAACAATGCTAGCTATTAAGGCATGTACCTAATCTCAACACCCAGAATCGTACGGATGCAACAACATCGATTTTATCTTTATACATTTGTTCTAAAGAATCGCTAATTATATTCGTTTGTCCTGGATAAGAGAGATGCAGTGATCTGCACATCGGATTTGTTAGCATTTAACAATGTTTCGAACACGTGATAGTATCAGCATAGGGATTGGATAATTGCATATGAGATTTGCACATAATATTCTTCATAAGTCTTAACAAATTCTTCCCGAAAAATCAAAGAAAAATTAGTTAGTAGACCGTACAAAAATATGGTATTATTATAGAATATTGGATGTGAAGTTTGTACATAAATTCAAGACCCATAAATCAATAAAATAGCAGTGTTCTAGATTAAACCAACAATTTCTCTAATTTTACGGATCAAATTCAAAAAAAAAAAGAAAAACCAAAAAACAAAGGTACACAAGTGTTTTAGTCACAGGCAACAGAGACAAGGCCTAAATGAAAAGTCATTTCAAGTATATGATCGTTCAATACAAATGTTTGTATTAGGAGTCTGAAAAAAATTTAAATATTAAAAACAATTGTAGTTAGTTATGCGATCTTGTCTTTGCTAGGTTCCTATAAATTACACGTATTTTGGCGAGTGTGTTTCTCGCCGCCTCAGCATGCACAAGGATACGCTACAATTGTAACAACGACTAATTCATCCGCCAATATAGTCTGATAAATATCACAAAAATAAGAACTTGGTTACCACTTATAATAATCCAAGAAACATGATTAGTATAGGTAAGGGGACTGTTGCTTTTTCTATTCTTTAGGAGTTACATATTGACATATTCTTTAGATCCTATTATTCAACAACGCATTAGGAGTAGTTTCGCTTTTGTTGTCTCTTGTAATAGGTTGATAGTATAAATAAAGTATTACACTCTAAGGGCGATTTACGGCAAATGTCCTATCTGTTTACATGGTATCAGAGCGATCTACAGATAGCACTTCCATATAATGTCTCCCTCGAGTTCTAGTTCAACCTTTAGCACAAATGCTTCTTCCTCCTGTTCTTCTGGGCTCCTTCCAACTCCAACATTCAATCACCTTATAAATGTGAAGCTTAGCCGTGATAACTCTCTTATGGAAGGCCCTTTGGGTGTATGGATGGCACGATTGTCCGCCCTCCAAAGACAATCACAGAAGCAACATTTACTGATGCAGTTACCAAACTTGGTTTCAGCAGGATCAGTTAGTCCTCCGTGCTCTTTTGTCTTCACTCTCAGCGAAAATTTTTAATCCCATATCTTGTTCCTTTCCACCTTTCATGAAGTCTGGACAGCATTGGAGCGCATGTTCTCCTCTTGCTCTCAGGCTTGAATACTACAGATTAGACTCCAATCGTCCACTCTTCAGAAAAGGACCTATCTGTTACTGACTGCTTTCACCGAGCGAAGAATCTTGCAAATACATTATCTGCTATTGGTCTACCACCACAAGAAGAAGAAATTATGTTTTTACATTCTCGCTGGTCTTGGGTCGGATTATGATACCCTTGTTACCTCTATTTCCACTAGGGCGGATCTTTTCTCCCTCGAGGACTTCTATGCTCGTTTTCCGAGTTACGAGTTACGCATGGAACATCTTAACTGACGGGGATTAGAATATTTTCTCTCAGTCAAAACGTTAATTAACGAATGTAATCAGTGCTTATTAACAAACTCATAATTTTACTGTTATAACAGTTTACATCTAATATAATTAATGTAAAGCCTACGACTAGGACCAATTCTAATTGAAACATACAACCATGTTCAACTAAGACAAAGTATACGATCACTATTAATTTTAGTCAAAATACAATAATCGAAGCACTATTTACTTGTGACCACAGACATATCATTTTTTTACGTGTTCGAAGTATCTACAACAAGGAGTTAACGCGTGATTTCTTAACAACCGTCAAAATAACCGCTTTAAGAGAAATTATTGACAACAACTATTGGTAACTACCAGCGGTTATATGACAAAAACAACTGTCGTTGCTTCTCTCCATGAACCTACATCTCACCAAGAGGCTCTACAGCATCCTAGTTGGAAGCAAGCTATGGATACTGAGTATAATGCCCTGCTTAACAATACTCGGCATTTAGTTCCTCAGAATGCTGGTCTCAACGTGATAGACTGCAAATGGGTATTCAAATCAAAGAGGAAGCCTGACAGGTCCATTGATCGTTATAAAGCACACCTTGTGGCAAAGGGCTTTAAACAAAGGTATGGAAGTGATTATGCAGATACTTTTAGTCCGGTGATTAAGCATACAAACTATACGTGCTCTTTTATCATTTGTTATTTCTCGTGGATGGTCTCTTCGTCAAGTTGATGTTCAGAATGCGTTTTTACATGGAGTAATTCAAGAGGATGTGTCTATGAAGCAACCACAGGATATGAGGATCCCAATTTCCTCATTACATTTGCAAACTAGACAAGGCCCTGTATGGACTAAAACAGGCCCCACGAGCTTGGTACTCTCCCTTAAATTCAAAGCTCCAGGAGCTTGGTTTCTCACCTTCTAAGTTTGATATTTCCTTGTTCATCTACAATAAACATGGGATTACTATATATATGCTTATTTACATGGATGATATCACCATTATAAGTTCATCTTCTGCTGCCACTGATCACCTCCTCCATAGTTTACACCGGAATTTTTCTGAATGATGCTTTGGCGCATTCGACGAGAAGACTTTGCTATGAAGGTCCCCTCAACTATTTCTTAGGAATTGAGGTTACCTCTCTGAAGGATGGTATCTTGTTGTCACAATAGAAGAACATTGCAGATTTACTTAGTCGATCCAACATGGTTCACTGCAAACCTGTTTCTACTCCCGTGGTAGGCAGTGACAAATTATCCAAGGAGCAATGTGATCCATTATCTGTTGTTGATGCTTCCACTTACCACAGCACTGTAGATGCCCTTTAGTACTTGACTATTACTCGCCCAGATATATCCTATGCTGTTAATAAAGTCTGTTAATTTCTACGTGCACCAACCAATGTTCACTGGACAGCAGTTAAGCGTATCCTTCGTTATCTTTAGTATACTGCTTCCTTTGGTTTGTTAAAAGTCTGTTTCAAACTAACTTAGTGCATTCTCCGATGCCGACTGGGCGGGGTGCCCGGATGATGGTCATTCTACTAGGGGCTTGGCAATATATTCTGGTTCTAATCTTGTTTCATGGAGTTCTCGGAAACAATCTACAGTGGCTCGTACTAGCATTGAAGCTGAATACAAGTCATTTGCCAATGCCACTATTGAACTTACTTGAATTCAATCTTTGCTTAGAGAGCTTGGTATTTTTCAATCCAAACGTCCTTGTCTTTGGTGTGACAATTTAGGAGCTACATATTTGACTGCAAATCCAGTGTTTCATGCTCGTATCAAATTGTTCGAGAACGAGTGGCTCGTAAAGCTTTGGAAATCAAGTTTATCTCTTCTCAAGAGTCAAGACCAGGTTGCCGATGTATGCACAAAACCCTTGCCTATTCACTTTTGGTGCAATCTCAACCTTGTTTTCACAGTTTGTGATTGAGGGGGGCTGTTAAAAGATAACGTTGCTTTACATATTCTTCAGGAGAGTTACATATTGACCTATTCTTAAGATCCTATTATTCAACAACTCTTTAAGAGGCAGTTTCACTTCTGTTGTTATCTAATATAATAGGTTGACAATATAAATAAGGTATTACACCCCGAGAGTGATTTATGACAAATATCCTCTCTTTATAGGGGACTAGAATATATTCTCAGAAAACTCGAAAACTAAACAACTAGATTTCAAACTAGTGAGAGAGAGGAAGAATTTAAGCAAGTGCATTGTAGGGGCCCAATGGCACTCAGCAAGTCATGGACTTAATTGGAGCCCAACCCATTAAACATCCTCTGGTTGACAAAGTGCAGAATGTACTCTCACACACCTACTGTCTACCAAAACTAATGAAGGAAAGTGAAAGAAATTTATGTTTGTGCTTACTCTCTCATGTGACACTCCAGTTAGAAACTATCGTGTTTTAATAGCTTTCAACTAGGTCTTATATGACAGTTTTTACAAAAATTGCTTCACAGGAGAGCGTACCAACAAGGTTAGAAATAAAATGACATAAGTGACGTTAACTTGAAAAAATATCTATACGCCTCACAATAAGAAACAAATCATCTATTCTTATCTGTTAGATTGTACGAGTGAGTGTTTAAGATATAGTTGTAATCTATATTAATAAATAATTGTGTTTAAACCATAATTATGAATCATATAAGAGAGTAAGATTATGTTTAGTTCTAACTATGAAACTTCGAGTAACAAGAAAAATCATAACAACAAATCCCATTCAACACGAAGTTTTCAGTTCAAATAAATGTCAAATCAAGACATGCCAAAGCAAATAGACACGCCACAACAGTATTATTGTAGCATCTGAAGTATAGATCCATGCATGCATGCAAGCCCCACCGTTCAGCCCGGATGCCGTGGTCTTCAAAGGAGGAAACCCTAGCCTCCGTGTACACCTTCCCCGGCCGGCAGAAGTACCCCTGCTCCGGCTAGCAGTGCGAGTCCTCAGAGGAAACGCAGAGTCCTTCAATGGCACAGCCCTTCCCTACTACGTTTGGGCTGCCCGTGATGCCGAGCACCTGGTCACTCCACTCGCTGGAGAACAACCCGTCCGGGGTCGTACGGGTTCTTCGCCTTCAAGAACTTTCCGATGTTACCGTCGAACGCGAAGTTCCGGTTCTTCCCCCAGTGCGGGACCGCGCCGTACTTGTGCAGCGCCATGTGCTCGAGCTACTTATACAAGTCAGCGTGTGCGTGCAGCGCGCCCTCGGTGTAGCTCCGGTAGTAGGTCACGTCGAAGTCGATCGAATCCTCGGCCTTGCTGAGGTACGCCGACGACGCCTTGATGTAGCGCATGAGCACGCCCATCTTGGCGTCGTGCCCTCAAAAAGCCCGGGGGTTCAGGTCGCGGAGGCGCTGAATGTCGGCGACGAAGGCCGGCGCCTTGGAGAGTGCGACGCTGAAGCCGGAGTTGTAGAAGAAGGTCCCCCGGATGCGCGAGTCCCACGCGCAGGAGGAGAGGAGGCCGTCTTCCGGGCTGGTGATGCACATGGCTGAGGCCTGGATGTGGTGCTGCTGAAGCCGAGCCGCTTAGGCACCGGGCAATGTCCGTGCCGTTCTTTTCAAGGGCTTCCTCTGTCGATCGACACATGGCAATTCTATGTGACCCATTCTCTGAGATAAGACACCTTTTTATCCGTGAAATGCATAACTGGATGGTCGAAGTTTAGTTATGATTCATATCACGCAGCCGTACTCGTACATGTTCTATAGTGTTGAAGAATTTCTTTTCTTAAAATAAGTCATATAAAAAAAGAATTTTGAAAAATGGGCCTTCAATCGCAGGCCCATCTTTAAAGCCACTAACTTGGTATCGGGCATGAGACGCTGTTGTGATATCGGACATATGTATTTTTAGTGGCAGAATGGTTCAGTGATTAAAAATCTATTGCTGAGGTCAAGTCTTATTTTACAATATCATTTTTTATCCGTCTATTTTTAAAATTTCTTTTTTATATGAGTTATTTTTATATGAAGTTATATTATTTCCTTATTTAGTTGATTTATAGTTTAATTAGTCATTAAGTTATAGTTAGTGGCTCCTTTGTTTGATGAGTAATGGTGTTAACCAATATATGCATCTATGATTCAATTTGCATGTAACTGTGTAAGCGGATCATATTTGAATCGAATATTAATCAATCAAATTCACACTCATATTTTTTAAGTTAGATTTAGATTCAAATTAAGTCGGGTATGCTCGAATTTTATAGAATAATTATTGGATACCAATTCATATTAGATTATTTTAGTTTTGATCGGATTTCAGTATTTATAGGATAGTATTCACATTAAGATAAGTATTGTGTCTTTTTTATTCAAATTCGGTAATAGGGTAATTCGGATAGTTCATTATTCACCCTATCTACATGAATCAACTATGTATGGTTGTCTCCTCCGCATAAGCCTTCTTACTGTTCTGTGTGTGCATTATTGAAAAGCTAATATTTTTTACATCATGTCTTTAAGTTCAAGATCTAATTGGTGTAATTTATAAAAAAAATAATAATTATGTTAATTAAAAATTTGATAGTGAGATCAGGAGGGACTTAAAGATGGATTAGATCTCAATTTAAATAGAGTCTACATTGTAGGCATAACAAAATCTAGATATGGGAGGGAATGTTAAAGTATAACTAGATATTAACTATCTTTTCCTATAAACTTTTGAAAATAAATTGGAATGCTAAAATGACTTCTAAAAAATTAGTCAGACTACAAGACTCAACAAGCAGGTCATGCAACCCGATCTCCAGTAACTCGGTCTTACGCTCTATTATGACTTAATGAAACCTTTTTTCTTGATTAATACAGTACTGCAGCAGTACGTGGTTTTTCTTTTTTGAACAAGCGACAGTAGGTAATTAAGTACATGCACATAAGCACATCAACCTCCAAATAACTTGAGATATGTGCTGTTTGGTTCACAACCATAGTTGTATTGGATGTTAAAATTTATTGAAGATGGAGTGAAATAAATTTGTGAATATATCTAATTTAAATATATATAAATTTCTATCAAGATGTATTTTGAATATAAGTATTAGATTACAGAGTGATCTAATCAAATATCAACTAAAATATTTCATTTACGAGTAATGCAAATACAAAATAAAATTTCTAAACGAAACACCTTCTTAGTGATTGGTACGCTATACATGTTGTTGAGTTTGTTGATATTGGACACACCGATCTGCTACAATGCAGTACAAACTATACATGTATACGACTGTCCAAAAAAAATCAACACCACTAGTCAACCACCGTGGAAAAGTACGAGGAACAAATATTTTTACTTCGGATTATAGATTAATTTAGACATATCCACTGCAGTTACTCTGCAACCGCAGCCGTTCTTGGTGCGTTGGAGTACCTGCCAGTCTCTCGGTGATGAGCCCGAGCGTGGGGAACGACCGGAAGGCGTGGTAGTGGTTGAGCACGTCACCCGGCGCCGAGACGTCGACGGGGTCGTCCTTGCGGTAGATGACCTTGCGTTGCCGCGGGAGTCATGCCATGTCGCGGAACTCGTGGAGATTGCCCCAGACGGGCACCTCGTTGGCAAAGTCCGAGTCGTCTTCTCAAATGTCACCGACCGCTTGAACAGAGGCTGCATGGCCAGCGTAATCTGTAACACATTAACAAGAACACTTTAGTGAACCACTGTTCTATTGGGAAGCATATATGCATGTAAGAACAACACCAAGTTTAATTTCAGATCCATTCTTTGATATAAAAGTTGACCTCGATCTGCATACATGCATTGATAAACTTTTTGATTAAGTTGTTAGGTCGATCTTTCTCTAAGAAATACATTTGCATGTGGTTAATTAGCTTATCTTTTTCTTCAAGACAGGACATCGATCTACATGCATTGATAAACTTTTAAGCTTCAGGCATGGAACTAATATGTACGTCGTCCAGTTAATATCGATCCACACGTACATGCCCAAAGGCCTTCGTAATTAGTCACACAAGCTACTCCATGCTCTTTTACCTGAGAGATTACACCAAGGACACCTAGGGAGACCTTGGCCGCGTCCAGGTCCAGGAGGTCGGCGCCAAGAGTACGCTGTAGTCATGTTCATGTGTGCGTGATGGTATAGTCCTTGTGGAATAACTCTAAGCTTCAGCTAGATTATTACTTATTAAGAGAACTTCAGCTAGATTAGTTATCAATTAGTCTTTTAGAGGAGATTAGTGATTAGTTCGTTCATAAATTGTTTATGACAACATGGCTTCAGAGCACTTAAGATCAGCAGTAAACTCGTTTACTCGGATATTAGCGAAGTATTTAATCCACTAACACAACTGTCATGCACATTATTAAGTAGTTAATGGAGATCGTGATCACATACAGCAATTAAAATACATCACGTGTATATCAGTAATGTACTGTATCTTATATAAATTCCCTCCGTGTAATTTTTTAATGTCATTTTAAATTTTTCAGACTCCAAAATACAATCTGACAATTAATATTTTAGCTATATATCAGTAAGAATTGTAAAACAATAATAATAAAAAAGTAAAATGGATGAAAAATTTATTATTATTATTTTAATATGATAAATCTTAATACTTTTTTGTATATTAATAATCAAAATTTAAAAATTTAACTTACACATGTATCAAATGATAAGTAAGAAAGAATAAAAAGAATATAATAATAAGAGGTAAAGAGGCATCAAATACGTTGTGACCGCTAAAAATTTTCATATTAATGGAGTCACCATTAAAATCTAGAGATTCTTGCGTCATGTATATAATTAGTCCAATTTAATACGATGTATATATATACATATATATATATATTAACTAGTATATATATAAAGTATGCGGAAGTTACAAATGCTAGTTATTATAATTACACGTCCCCATATGCAGCGGCGGGTGGACTGTTATATACTAGTTAGTCTAATCCAAGTGGATTAGCCGGCACACACATCACTTTATTTTGCTTTGGCAAACTAAACATAAATAATTTTTTTTACTGTACTGCTACTGTTGCTAATCAAGTGATACAATAAAGAAATCATAAGATCAAATCTTTAAGGATTAAATAACGACCAACACAAATGTAGTTGATGAGCAATTCAGATGATACAATGTCGAGACTACCACCGTTTGACAAAATATGCTCAAATTGATGAGAAAATTATATCACTAAAGCATTTATCTGATAGATGTTACTTTAAAACATGAGAACTAGCTAAAACAATTTTGACTATCAGAACATGCTTGAATGGTTCTAATCAACCATTAAAAACCGAAGCCATCTTTTGAAAAAAAAAATCCTAAAATATTCCATGGTTGCTTTATTATCCTTACACTTTGTAGAGCCATGGATTATTCATCTTGATCTACATTTAAATCTGATCCGTTGACTGAGAACGTTGTTTTTATTCAAGATGGTCGCTTGCGAGCGGCTATGGATGCTTATTGGTGAATAAACATCACGAGTCCACTACTAATAGCCACTTGGAGTACATAATTTAGTCAACATTTGGTAAGGTCGTAAGTCTTGTTTGGATTGGTGGCATTTGATCCAAATATAATCCAAATCAGGCCCCAGGAATCTGTTTCGATTGGCCTGATATGGAAATTAAAAACCCTCCACAGACGACCAACCGGGGGGTGTAAAGAAACTTCTCACCATCTCGTGTTTTGGACGGATAAAAATAAATAAATATTAACATGCCGGTAAATGAAAGAATACATTTTGCAAATCTTAGAGCGCTCCCTGCAAAAAACGTAGCTTCTCTTACATGTCTACAGGATGTGGTGGCTATCAGTAGAACAACTTCTTCAAACAGAAAGCCATATCCTACACTTATCTTCGGTTTGCTGCAACAAAGATTTGCACAGAAACAACAGGAGGATCCAGAAGTGAAGAGTTGAAGAGAACGTGGTTAAACAACATGCTATAGAAACACCCTTGAAGTTGGTTGTGTGACCTTGTATTTGCCAAGTTTCTACAAATTATGCGTATTTTGGCGAGGGTGCTTTCTCCATCGCCTCAGCATGTGAATGCAACCTCCAGCTGTTAAAAGACCACAAGCAGCTAGCCCTAGAATGGTTGAATTTGCTATGTTTCGATGATAGGTGCCCTGCAGAAAAAGGAATTCTCTCAACTATTATGTAAACATATGGGCATAGTAACTGTTTAATGGCGACAGAACTTCAGAAGGGTACCTGTATTAAGAAAATGAAGATGGCGGCATTTGCTGGCGCCAAGGAGAAGCTCATCATGCCCCCACGTAGCTCATTTGGTAAGTACCTACAGCATTATCAGCTATATAAACAGACAGCACCAATAAGTGAAACAAACTTGAATTCAATATACATTTGTAACTCACATTGTTCTTAATCTTGCTAGTGAAGGTGAAATAAAGCCAAGACATGCATGGAAGATGCAGAACAATATCACCAATGTTCCAATCTCCTGTTGAAAGTACAATACGACTGATAAAACTTTTGACACCAACTTACTGTTGCATGCTGCTTTCAAGATATATATAGCCATACCTGGTAGTCATAAGACACAATTGACAAAGCCAGCCCAGCAATGATGTATGCTATTGTAAGGCTATCCTCGTTCTGGAAAGGAGCTGTGGCTCCATAAAACCAAGGAAAGCCAGCACTTCCAAGCATTCTTGAGCCAAGGAAGCAGGGGTAAATCAGTGAGAGTTGAACATCCCTTCCATCAGCCTGTGCCAATTAACAGAACTATGAGTGCAGCAGCACGTTTTTAGAACTTTAGTCATACAGAACACCATACAAAAGACTAGGAGAAAAACTTCAGTAGAGAATCATACCACTATGGTCGGTGCCCAAAGAAACCAAAAGGCTGATACAGAGAAATGGATACTTGATTGAGCCAAGACCAGAATCAATACTCTTTTGTCTGTAACACAGCAAAATGCTAGTGAGAAAGAAAGAAATGTAAACACATTAAAGCTTGACTATACCAGAGAGCCTGCAAAAGAAATAACATTAACAGCTCATCAGTTCATATGTAAGTATACTGTTGGGCATATATATCAGCCCACCATTACTTGCAGGCAAGACTGCATTCATTTATGCATTATTCACATCAAAACAAGTTCACTATTTGATTATTGCCACTTCTAATAGACACCTTAGTTCAAGTAACCCAAAATGTGTATTAGCTTATCAATTCAGTCTTGAATTTTGACTTAGGCACTACATTTCCTTATATTTTCCATATTCACGGTCGGTGAATTTTAGACATTTTGTATGGATTATGTTCTGAACATGGGTGGCATGAATCAACACACTAAGCCAACAACATTGTATTTAAAAGGATATATATATATGCAAAAATCATAAAAAAAATAATACAAAAAACTGGAATAGCCTCAAGCTCAATACAATTAAACATCAATTGCCCATTTTATATTTTTATTCAAATTAGTTCACTCTTTAGGCACTCATTGACGTTATTTGGTTAACAAAATTAGATCCTCATTAACTGAAACTGGAATAGAAAGCATTGTAAAACAGACAAGATTGCATACTCACCACTCACCTCTGAGGACATGAGCAAAAAATGACTTTTGGTAGCTCCCAATGACAGATGCATGCTGACTGGTGCTTGATCCTTTTCTGATATAAAGAATCCCTATTATTGATAGTAAAGCTGCAAAAGCATAGGGAAGTAAGAATGCTTTGCCATCATCCTTAACCAATGAGTTTGCAATTCCTTGGCTTCCAACAAGGGAGACTGACTCCAAAAATGTCATCAGCCAGAAGGTATCAAACAGCAAATCTTGCTTCTGGTCTTGCTGAAAATTCAAAATAAAGCAGTCATCACTAAACTAGGAGAAAATAAAGAACAAAGTAACAGCAACATGAGGGTTTGCAGAAACAAAACCTTCTCGTGCTCCAGCACAATCCATGTCTCAAAACAGAAATAGAACATTGAAGAGGTAAGAGCCAAAATGAAATTGCTAATCCATGTACAACGAAGCCCACTGAAACTCTTCAAGGCACCCACTGCAAGGTGAAGTATCCAGTAGAATGCACAAGCCCTCCGTGGTCCTCTATGAACATCAGTGCATAAATCATTATAACTATTGGGAGGACAAAATATAGACAATGCATCACATAATATCAAACAGGCAAAACAATAAAAAAGAACTTCTATTGTGAAATAACCAATACATATGATGGACCAAAATTACAGTGTATTAAGTTTATTCCTTTAGAATTTTGTCCAATTGACAACTAAGAAAGACCATGAACGAATATCTAGAGTACTACTGATCATTGATCAGCTTACATTATACCTATTTTAAAAACAGCCAAATCTTTACATATATGATCAGGGTGCAGAAACTGGTACCAACCATTGGGGGATTGCTTTTCGCCACAAAGTCATCATCGGTAACAAGCAAGAACAGGTTGGCTTAAATACACGAATTTGATACAGATTAGTTAGAAGGCAGGACTCAGCTAGAGCTTAGCAATTTTCAGGCCAAAACTTGTTGTTTCTTATCATCTTAATGTTTCTAAATAAAAATTGCGAACCCAGTTGAAAAATCAACTGAAATGGTGTAAATACATAATTTTTCAACAGGTCAGTTTAACCGGATCATCAGTCCTAACTAAATTGGTAGGTTGGCTGCTTTCTAGAACCCTCTTGCCCTTTTCTGCATCCCCATTAGCAACTACATAGATGCTAGATCACATATTTGTGTGAGATTTCAACTAGTTCCTACAAAATATTCCACTGTCCAATAAAAATCCATGGTCTAATATCAAAACAAATCTTCTAAGAACAAAAACCATATAAGATTCTTCCCAAACTCACATTTTGTCCGTGAGGACGCCAGAAATGCTGCCGAGAAACAGCGCGGTGGCCGTGGACGCGGCAAGGCGCGTGGCCATCTCCTCCCTGCCGAGTCCGCAGCGCGCAAACTCCTGCTCCCCGAACACGGACTGGATCCCCTCCACCACTGCACAACACAACAACCACAACCACTCATTTTTCAATTAATTGATCTGACAGAGGCATCAGTGAGAGAATGGGGTGCGTACCGGAGGCGAGGGAGAAGAGAAGAAGGAAGGGGCGGCGGAAGCGGAGGAAGGGGGTCGTGGGGCCGGCGAGGTCGAAGGGGGTGGAGGAGGAGGAGGTGGTATGGGTGGTGGTGAAGTAGGGGAGGAGGCAGACGGTGGCGGCGGAAGCGGCGGAGAGGAGCGGGTAGGCCACGGTGGGCAGGGTCCACTCCTCCCGCTCGATCACCACCCCCATCGGATTGCCTGGATCGGGAGACGGCGGCGGCGGCGGCCGAGCAAGACGGTGGTTTTCTGACGTTTTCCAATGGGAGGGGCCGTCGGAGAAATGCTATTCGCGAAGTGGATTCGGATCTGAGGTAATAGTAAACATTGCATGGATCGTGCATATCATCCGATAGAAATGGACGATTAGGATTGATCATCACGTATAATAGACCGTGAATAGTCTATTTTTGGTGTATTTGACTTAACTTATTGAGGTATCAGTTCCTCCTATAAACCAAAGTTAGGCCAAATGAGAGTTTAGATCCAAAACTTATTCTATAAACTAAAATTTGTCTCAACTAGAAATTCCAAGTAAATTTCTAATCGTGGTCAGCGATAGATCTAAGTTGTGGAGGGTGGCAGTGGAGGTTAGAGGGGCGTAGTTGCGACCCACGGAGGCGAAGTAGCGGCTGAGTGGGGACATGCGGCGGAGGGCGGAGCCGCAGAGGCTGTAGATCAGTTGCGAAGCGGGCGCCGCGAAGCGACGACTGATGAGGGTGAGGATGAGGCATGGCACCGGGCAAACAAGGCGTGCAGGCTCGGCACGACAGAGGGGCAAGCAACGCCCGATGGTGGTGCGGCAAACGATAGTGCAATTGTGCAAAGGTAAATTGTGATTTGTGAATCTATGAACTGTGATTGTACTGTAAATTTATGATTCAGTGATTGTATAATGTGATATGTGAATTGTGATTGTGAATTTGTGATTGTCATTCTCTCTGATTGTGAATTTGTGATAAGTGATTGTGAGATTTGTGATCAGTGATTGATTTGTGAATTTGTGATCAGCAAATCAGTGATTATGAGCAGAGTAAGATACTGGGAGTCTGGGACAAACTCTTTTGCCTCAATTGTAGGTGTTATTATGTTTGGTGTTGAATACTGAATGATGATGAAATGTCAGTAGGGTGGAAATAATGATACAAGGTTGAAATTGGGAAGTTTTTTCAATTATTTGTGTTCATAAAAAATTCACATTATTATACATTTCATTTTATTTGAATTATTTGATCAAACAGAGCTGTTTTGGATTAGAGTATTGGACACACATGTACAAAAATTATTCTGTGGAGTATATTGTATTATACATGGATTCATTTTGTGCAGTATACAGAAATTAGCAATTATATGTCATTATATATTTCAATTAGTGGTACATTTATTGTTTTTCAATGTTCATATTTTTTCACGATTTATTATTGTAGTACTAATATTGTTAATTTTGATTTACATATTATTATTTAGGTGTTGAATTGAGTTTTTGGTGCACATTATAACATATATTTTATTAACGATGTACTATTTCAATGTCTTTCACATTTTAACATTACTTCTCAAATTCTTTTTTGTATATGTCAATATATGGATTGTGTGTATTGATTTCTTTAAATTATTTCTATTGTGACTGTGACTGTTGTATGTATATTGAGTTCACTCGTCTAGTCGCGTCTAATTAATCATTGCTCATGGACCCAGTTTATCTAAAATTCGAAATATGCCTTTTAGACTTATAAATTTAACTCAACTTATTTGGACAGATTAAACCAAGCTAAACACTCCCTTATTGATACCCAGATTGTGTGTCAAGTGATCTAATACACATTCATTTTAGTTGCTATTGTAATGAATCCTTACTTCGCAAAATGTGTAGTTTGGTCCACTTGTATTGAAGAGGTAAGTTCCATCTACATATTTATTATTCACTATTCATAATATAAATTTATTTACTATTTGTATGAAAATTAAAATGCACGAACGAAATGAGTAGAAAAAAATGTTAATGAACTATTGTAATTCTATTAAATAAAATTTATAAGTGAGTAGAATTATTAATAAAGGAGTGAGAAAGAATATTTGTGAGAATAAAATTATAAATATGTGTTCAAAAGTATATTAGGATTATGAGTAGACTTATTTTATAAAATATTTAAAAATAAAAAGTATACTTAGACGGAGTGACACATTATATCAAGTCTATGGGCTAGATCTTATACAAACCAGGGTACATCTAACCTCCAAAGAATTCAGATCCAATATGGAAAGTTCCTATCATGTACCAAGCAAATAGTCATCCGGTCATAAACGGTTTATATCTCCACGAGTTTACGAGGAAATGATGCTCCAATTCGAGCATTTTTCACCGCGCGGCGGATGAAACGAAGAATCCGGTTAAACGAGGCTTGGGCTTGTTAGGCTCCGTTCCCTCGGCCTCGTTTGTAAAAACGGGCCGATGGAGCCAATTTTTTAACGGGCCTTGCGCAATGTTTACTCGAAAGTTTATGAAACTCGTAAGACGACTTGGGCCGCACGTGCGGCTGAAAACTCCAAACGTTGGCAAATTTTCTTTGTTTTCTTCTGCGAAGGAAGAGATTGCCAAGCCGGCTCGGCTGCCAACTAGTTTGACATTCTTTGGCAAATGTTAAATGCTTCGGCGTAATTAATGTATTACAGAAGTTGAACAAATCAGAATTTGATTAGCTGGAATGACATTTATCCCGAGTTTATACATAGATCCAAGTATTGAAAAAGAGAGTTTGTCATTCATAGACCCACTTGTCTCTGGACTTCTCTCACGATGATCTTGACTTGTCTTATTAGATGACAACCTTTACTGTACACATTTACACATGTAATAATTTTATGTATATATAGCATTGCGCTTTGATGAGTTGAGGAGAAATGAATCACTTTTTATGAACCACCAAAATGCAATTATATAAATCATAAACAAGCAGGACTAAATAAACCATCTAAAGTCTAAGCTCAACCAAACTATGACCAAACATAAGTAGCTAAAAAAGTAGAATTCTGAGCTCCGCAATTTTAACATGTGTACGTATCTTCAGACTTGACTTTCCCATTACTCAACGCAGCTTCAGGACTATTAAAAATAAACAAACTTATTTCAGATAACTCATCCAAATTAAGACAGTTCAAACATGCCCAAAGAGAACCAGAAAAGACATCCTCTCACCTACAAAGCAAAATGTCCACCGAGTTGTCTTTCGTCATCTACCAATATTGTAAGTCACTTTGCGACGATAGGAAAAATCAGCTTTACAGCTTTACAGTAGTGTCAATAGTGAAATATTACTGTTTTTGAGATCAACAAATATGATACAGATCCATATATCATGAGATACTAAATAATATTTTACCAAATAACTAATTTTTTATAGTGCTACGTAACTAAGGACCAATCTAGCTTAATTTAACTTAAACTTATAAATCTAATAAGTCAGTGAGAAGAAATTTAGGTTTATTTGAAATTTCTAGTTCAAAAAAACTTTAATTTAAAGGATAAGTCTAAAATTTAAACTCTTTGTTTGGTTTGACACAGTTTATCTGAAAAATTTAAACCCCAGTAAACTAGACAAGATGAGCCTTAGCCCCTGGCTAACTCTCCCTTTGCAAATAGCACGTTTTCCCAATTTGATCCCATTACTTCTAACCTATTCCAAAATTGATTTTTCGTACTACTATATAAAAATTGTGAATCAAATTAAATAAGAAAAATTAACTCAATAATATTGTACAAAATATCAAATTAGTAAATATTATTGATTGTAAGACTGATATATTGGGTTCGGGTTTATATGTCATTGAGACACTATAATATCTTATTAAATTTCAACTCTTGCAGTACTATAGATCTAAATCATCAAATTAAATACTCTCTTTATTCTTAAAAGAATTTAGTTTTAGTTCTATACACAGTTTTTAAAAAATAAGTAAGATTACATATCTACTTCTAATATTTATAATTAATATGATGAGCATGTTGTTTACATGTAAATAACTAATGACTAAATAGAGTAATGACTACAAGATTATTTTTAGATGAGATCATAATTCATCTCTAATTAAAACATAGAATAATATATTTTTTAATAAATTTTTGTTTTCTAAAACAATATTCTTTTAAGAAGAACGCAGGGGTATACGAGAAATTCTAAACTTGAGCTGTCCCTAAGTTTTTTTTTCCTTTGAAAGATCACAGATGAGGCCTCCTTCTTCTTATACAAGTGTCTCATGGAGCGATGCAAGTATACAACAACACACCTGATGGCTGATGCTTCGTTGTTTATGCACCCCAAAGATGACACAATACATACACCTGCACAAAAGTAGTACAAGCCCTGGAAGTGCATGGCTAGCTATCTCCTTTCTAAACTGAACAACTCACACACGTAAGTACGCAACCCACCCGGAAAGTCCAAGCTAGAGTTGACCACCTTCCTCAGACTTGCCCGCCTTCGTGGACTCGCCGTCGACGTCGACTTCGACTCGCATAGTGACTGGCCGTGTCTATTTGCCCAGCTCTATCTCCCTCTCTCTCTCTAATACGAACTTAGACCATTTGCCTATCCACGAGGTAGCTTCCCATGCAGACGAACCACAGGCCGCCCCTGAATGACGGCAAGTCCGGGGGCGACACGGCGGCCGCTGTCGCCTTCGACTTCTGCCTTGTGACGACGTGGCTGACTGGGACGGGGCTGCTGGCCTGGTGGGCACTGGCGTTCCACTCGTCCAACCGGCAGATGTGGATGGTGCCCGTCGGCCTTGTGCTCGCCTGCACCCCGGCGGTCGTGTGCCTCGCTGTCACTGCCTCCGAGCCGCGATGCCCCGGCGGCAAAGGTGGCAGCGTGGACGCCTCCGTCTCTGCCTCTCCTGCACCGTTGACGGCGGTGGTCGTCGAGAAGGCAGAGCTAGGTTGATCGAGCCAAGATGCAAACTTGCATGCATGCATATGGTACGACATGTTCTTCGGTTTTGGGAGTTTATTGTTTTCTCTCTTTCTTATGTTTCTTTCTTTCTTTCAGTTTTTTTAGTGTAGTAGTACAATTCATGTAGAGAATGCAATTAATCGAAAAAGTAACGTGTGGATTAGTATATGTAATTATCCAGCCTATTTCTTTATGCGAACTTAGAGATGAACATATATTTGCAAATTGTTTGCATACCTCGGATGCTATTATCCCCTAAAGAAAAGAAAAAAAAAACTGCAGTAGATTGCAATTAAGCATCTCAAGCACATCAAAGTTCACAATAGCAGGTTAGCAACATAAATGAAGTCAATTAACTGCATGGACGTGGAGCTAGGTTCCACAGATCGGTATTCTTATAGTTTCCACTAAATCTGCCTGTGGATTAATTTCATATCATCTAATCTGTTTGTTTCATATTCATCGCTCAAAATCTAATCAAACTTTCATAGAAATATCTTCGTATCAAAAACCCTCGCACGGTAAGATTTAAAATATATGACTTTTATCAAATTCCACCGAATGAGTTTAGAGAAAAATTTTAGAGGATCTACACCGGCCTTCAATTAATGTATAACTACCATCATGGGGATGTATCAACTTGAGAAAGTACAAACAGGAGGAACCTTCCGTTCTACTGATCACGCCGCTAAAATATCAAAAAAGATCAAAAGTGTCGTGCTATTATTTCATTATTCGTCGATGTCAACTTGAGAATGTCCATGTCACTTAGCTACTTTTTCCACTTTGGACTATTGCAAGAGCCAAGAAATGGGCACAAAGGGAAGTACCAGTTAATGTCAACGTCATGCAGAAACTGCACCTAATTATTCTTTAGAAACATGCGTTGGTTAATTTGAGATGTGGCTGATTAGGCAGGAGTCACAATATTGTCACATATATTCCTAAGCGAGGTGAAGTTAATTTTAGTGTCTGTGCAAAAGCAATTATCAAGTGAGGAACTGCTATCTATTGTCACTGTTAGATACCTCCCAGAATTATCACTCAAGACACGGCGTTCGAGATTCAATTGTACACTTAGGGACAAATTTTTATTTAGAAAATTTGCAAGTCCCCGAAGTGTTGGATTTGGAACGGACGGTTCGATGTAAATTCAACGAATGGATCGACTTAAGAGGTGGGATGGGTGCTTTGTTAAATCTAGGGGAGTTGAATCTATATAAAGATGACTTGCTTGCCATTGTCATCAGTTGTAAATTAAGCAACTACTCAATAGCAAAAATATTTGTATTTGGAGATATTTGGATGAGCCATAGTGTGAAATCTACTGTGTAGATTTAGAGGGAATTTTAAGGATCTGGGTCTTTATGTATGAATTCACTGGATGCACTTGAAGTGTGATTGGAACTCTTAACTATATACTGATTTATTGATTAGATATTAATGTTATGAAAAAAATGTAATCTCTAATTATAAAATAAAGAATAGATAAAGTATTAATTAAAAAAATGAGAGAAAATAAGAGAAGTCTTCTCCTTCTCATGTATTCTCATATATCATACAATGTGTATAAAAGAGTCTATATTTATAAATCAATAGAAGTAAATGAAAAGACTAGGATATCAAAAGGTTTAGAAATTATATCATTCATATTATAGGAGATTATTACTTTCATGACATATGGATAATGGGTTACGACCATGATGGTTGGGGTTACACATTGATATTACAGGGGATACAATTATGATGGTGTGAGATGTTATAGATATCTATTAAGGAGAATTATTTCATAATAGATATCATTTTTTTTCTTAAAAGGATGTTAATGTCGTGTCATAATATGATATTAATACCATCAGAATGATCAAGTATATCTACTAAAGAACTGACTTCTCAAAAATAATATAGGTACTACACAGAAATTAGACAATTAGTTTGATTTATATAATCTTATCATCTTTATAATAAAAAGCTTTTTACAAAACTTTAATCCACAAGCTGTGCCCACAAATCACATAGTCACTTAACCGCGATTTGTTCGTATCTTGGAAACTTCCAGGAGTAGATATATCCCGTTACTATCCATGGATGGAAGACGTATTAGATCATCTCCAACGCCGGAGATTCGAGGATCTGCAGGTGGGCCCGTGTATTAAAAAAATATTTTTTCACGCCGGGGAAGAGAGAGACGACGCCTCCTCACGCGGCAGCAACGAAGGTCTGCAGGTGGGCCCGGGCGACGCCTCGTGCGCACACGCGGCGGCGTTGGAGCGGAGGCAACGCCTGGCGACGCGTTTTGCGGGCCCCACGCGCGAGCGAGCGGCGATGGCGTACCCCCCGGTTGAAGCGCACTGACAAGTGGGCCAAAAACATTTCCGGGCCCGCATGTCATCTGCTGTGGCAAACGTGAGTGAGTGCGTACGGGACACGCGTGGGCCCCACAAAACGCGTGAGCCCGCGTGAGTGCGCTCGGTCCGCGTGCCACGTGCACAGCTCAGTTTTGTGCTTCTAGGTCTATGACCGGTGGGCCCTATAGCCATTTGGTCCCACCTGTCAGCCACTGTTGGTTTAATTTCGCGCGTGTGTTGGTTGGAGTGTAGCCGTTGGGGAATATTCTGCTCGGGCCCACATGTAATAGACACAAATATTTATCCGTTGGAATAATAGCCGTTAAAATTAGCCGTTGGATTATTTTAATGTTTTTTGGGTGTAAAAATTAGTAAAAAATGCCAAAAAATCCCAAAAAATTACCAAAAATTCATGAAAAATCCTGTGCTCCTCCTCCTATAAATATGGGGACATTTCACCTCATTTTCACTCAAACACAACCAAATCCATACACTTTCCATTCTCTCTTCTCGTAATATTTCCCAGAAAATTTTCTGATGGCCAACAATCCTCCTGGTGATTATGTCAATTGGTTTGGCGAGCCGAACGTAGATGAGGACAACACCCAGCCACCAAGCAGCCAAAATCCGCCCAGTTTTCAGCCCCCACCCCCCCCCCCATACCCGATGTTTTATCCACCGTTCGCTCCTCCCGCTCCATATGGGCAGATACATGCGTACACACACCCTGGGCAGTACGCACCAGGGCATCCATACGCACAACCCCCGTATGGCCCTTACGGCCAGAATCCTCATTTCATCGGAGCTTCGGCGATCCCTGCGGAAATGTCCCCGCCACAAGCACCAAGAAGAAATGACCGCTCGACCCCCTCATTGGATACGAGCACTCCAGAGAGCACGCCCCCGGTCGTGAGCGTGGAGGACGACAACGCTGGACGACTGCGTAAACGAATGCTCTGGTCGCAACAGGATGATATGCGACTTGTAAGTGTTCATTTATACATTAAATTTTGGTAACGCAGATTTATTTCGCCGGTTATATCACAAATTTTTTTGAACAAATTTTTTTTATCCAGATCAGTGCATGGTTGAATAACTCCCTCGACCCGGTCGATGGGAACAACCAAAAATTCGACATGTATTGGTCGAAGGTCACTGCGGAGTACAACGCGAGCAGTCCGTCTGGTCGTGGACGAGACCTCAGGCACTGCAAAGACCATTGGCAAAAGAACAATAAGAAAATTGTTCAATTCAATGGCATCTTCTGTAGGCTCAGGGATGCCTACGCCAGTGGTCGTTCAGACGACCAGTTAATGTCGCAAGCACGCGACATGTACAAGCAGGAGGTTGGTCATCCATTCGTCCTGGAGCACTGGTGGAATGCCGTACGTGGTCAACCGAAGTGGTGCCGAATCTGCGTTGATTCTTCGAAAAGGGCTCGCGTCGACGAAGAAGGTACGCACACGTCGTCGTCAAACAACGAGGATGTCCCCGTCGAGCTTCCGCGACCGCAAGGGCGGGATGCGGCAAAGCAGAAGCGGAAGGGTAAGAGCAAACTGGGCGAGACATCGTCGGCGTCCGAGGAGACCCTACAGCGCATCGGCAAAGCCAGCGCCGAGCTTAGTACTGTGGCCGAAAAAGCTCTTGCTGTAGCCGATAAATTGCAGGGGATGGCCAAAAGCAAAGAAAAGGCTTCATTTATGAAATCATTGGCGAAACTACTTGGGATGGATACATCCCATTTCTCGGATGATCGTAAGGCGACGCATGCGGCTGCAATAGAATACATGAACGAGCAGCTTAAGGATTTGAAGAAAAAATAGTAGTCCGAACATTGTACTTTTCATTTCAAATATTGTACTCGCACTATTAATTTAAGTCGTTTTGTATTCACCTGTTCGCACTGTGGTATGTGATTGGTACTTTTGGATTTTAGCTGTTGGAGTCGACGCATGTGATCGATACTTTTGGATTTTAGTCGTTGGAGCTGACACATCTGCTCGATGCCTTTGGATTTTAGCTGTTGGAGCTGAGACATCTGCTAGATTCTTTTGGATTTGAGCCGTTGGAGCCGACACATGTGATGGGTACTTTTGGATTTTAGCCGTTAGAGCTGAGACATCTGCTAGATTCTTTTGGATTTGAGCCGTTGGAGCTGACACATGTGATGGGTACTTTTGGATTTTAGCCGTTGGAGCTGACACATCTGCTCGATGCTTTTAGATTTTAGCCGTTGGAGGCGACGCATGTGATCTATTCGCTTCTCCCCTATATATTTGGACTTCCCATGCCCTCATCTTCACACCTCAGTAATCTCAACTTCACAGTCGAAACCTCAGTTATTGGTGATCTAAACTTCACAACCAACCCCCAAAAAATGTCGTCCAGCTCAAGCACTAGTAGTGCTGAGGATGAAGCCACCAACCAGATGGAAGAGTTTGTGACGGGGTTCACACAAACCTTTCTGATGATCCAACCCCATCTGCAGCACGCTCTTGCTGATGTTCAACCCAACATTGACGCTGGTACTTCGCACCGCCGCCGAGGAGGTAGCAGAAGGTACATCGAAAGAGATCGCGAAGACGGTCATAACCGTCTAGTCGCGGACTACTTCGCCGACGTTCCAGTGTACCCCGGCTACTTATTTCGCCGAAGGTTCCGAATGGGGAGACCCCTCTTTCTGCGAATCGTCGAAGCTCTCGGGGAGTGGTCCCCGTACTTCACCGAGAGGAGAGATGCCCTCAACCGAAAGGGTCTATCTCCATTGCAGAAATGCACTGCGGCTTTGCGCATGTTGTCGTACGGCTCGCCCGCCGATGCCATCGACGAGTACGTACGCATCGGAGAGTCGACGGCCATTCAGTGCCTGGAGAATTTCGTCGAAGGAATCATCGATCGGTTCGCGGAGGAATATCTCCGTAAACCTACTATCGAAGATCTCCAGCGTCTGCTACAGGAAGGAGATGACCGAGGTTTCCCAGGGATGCTGGGAAGCATCGATTGCATGCACTGGGAATGGCGCAATTGCCCAGTTGCATGGAGGGGCCAATTCACCCGTGGTGATCAAGGAGTCCCTACAATAATACTTGAAGCGGTCGCATCAAAAGACTTGTGGATATGGCATGCCTTCTTTGGTGTCGCCGGATCCAACAACGACATCAATGTGCTTAACCAATCCCCCCTTTTCACTGATGTGTTGCGCGGGCAAGCTCCTACTGTTCAGTACTCTGTTAATGGGACAGAGTACAATATGGGATACTACCTGGCCGACGGTATTTACCACGAGTGGGCTGTTTTCGTGAAAACCGTACCCTTGCCCCAATCAGACAAACTCAGGTTATTTGCACAACATCAAGAAGGGGTAAGAAAAGATGTGGAGCGAGCGTTTGGGGTGTTGCAAGCTCGATTTGCTATTGTCCGCGGCCCCGGTCGATATTGGTGACAATCAACCCTTGGCAATATTATGAAAGCGTGTGTCATCTTCCATAACATGATAATCGAGGATGAGAGGCACGCTCATGACCCGATCACTCAATTATATGATAATCAAGGGACATCAACCATAACACCGCCTACTATCCACGGTAGTGCTCCGCCAATTTTTCAACATATGCTAGATCGAAATAATGCAATCCGTGCTCGCCCAACGCATCGACAACTTAAACGGGATCTTGTCGAGCACATTTGGCAGCGTTTCGGGGGCGACGGGGCCGAGGAGTAGTTGTTTGTCCGGTCATTAACGGCGAATTGTTGTCGAATTTTAATTTAGTATGTGTCATGTTTTTCCCGTGTGCCATTCAAATAAAAATAATTTTTCGTTTTTTCGTTATTTACAATATTTCTCTTTTAATTTGTTGTCTTCGAATTATCCGAATTTTATTTTAACGATTTGTTAATCTGTAATAAATATTGTATATGCGGGCCCCACGCGAAGCGCCGATGGGTTGGAGTAGGGGGTGCTTCAGATGGTGCTTTGTATACGTGGCACAGAATATGCTGGGGAATATTCTGTTGAAACGCCTCGCGAAGCGCCGATGGATTGGAGACAGCCTTATGGAGGCATGGGCGGTGGAGTTCATAAATCACCTTTGCGTAGGCTAACCGCATGGGATGCAAATTCTTTATATTTGAAGTCAAAAGATATGAAAGATATATTTGATATAGTCATTTGAGTCTTTAACTGTACATTAGATGAAAGTGTGTGAGATGAGTCATTCTAAAATTTTTTTGTGCTATTTAGACTTATTTCCGGCTTCATTCATGTTGAGGTAAGATTTGCAATAACTGATTTGTGAATAATGCATATTGAAGGATGATATTTGATTTGAACAGTGATTGTGTCAATGAGTAAGTTTGGTAAGAACCAATTAATTAAGAATCAGTTTTTATTTGTTAACCAATTTTGTTTTCTTTCAAATTCCAGTAAATTGAGGTTACAAATATAGACACATATATATAATTTGACGATATCAACTGCATGATATTCTTCAATTTAATATCATCATATAGTTTGATAATCTACATCAACACTTTTTAGAGTAGAATATTATATAGGTTAGTTAGAGAAAAGGTCATATTCGACTCTCTGTTTATGTACAAATACTTTTTTATTGTTAGTTACTTTGTGTTAAGCTTGAAAAATATTATAAAGGGTCTGTCGCGATCCCCAACAAACATAAGTCATAGTGGAATCCAAACAAGAATATCATGCAAAGATATAGAAGGTGCATTGAACTCTTTAAAAATCTGCATGTTGTTTTTTTGTGATTTTTATTTTCCACGACAAATTTAATTTCCTCTCTCAACAAGTCATCTAATCCTTTTAAATCTCATGTCCTCAGCAATCTAAATCTTGACCGAGTAGTTCACTTGGTCCAAAAAACATAAGTTGATTTTAGATGTATAGCATACATGTCAGTTTGTAGGGTATTCGTGGGTTTATATATGCTTCATTTAGAGTATCAGAATTCTGTAGAAATCTTTGAGTAAAGAAAATATCTACTTTCACCATATGTGAATTTTCTCTAAAATTTTTATGTTTCAGATATACCCTTAGTGCATGTAAAGTGCTGATGGAAGCACAACGCTTGGATTAATATGGCTAAAAAGTTGATGCGATGGGATGAAAAATCTGATGGTCCATTTCCCTTTGGCGGAATATTATCTGTATATAATCATGGTCCTGACTTTTGAGATTGAGATGGATTTTCATCTTCATCTTGATTCCAATTATTGATTTTTAAGTGGATTGTTTGTGAATAAGTGTTGTTTGAATGGCAAAACGGATTATATAAATACACTTGTCAATGTTGTTTGTAGAAATTGTCTTATTACTAACACGTAATTCTATGACTCATATGACTTGTGTATTAATGATCATAAGAAAATAAAAAAAAATTAAGAGTTATAAATAGAAAGATATGAAAAATCAGACAAATCAGCACTCTATATACAATTAAATTTGTTCAAAAGATTATAAAAATTGAAAGGCACGTGTTCAATAGGCATGTCCTAATCTTGACCCTTGAGCGAATGGTTTTCTGATTCCCTTGAGCGTGGCAGCTTCTTCGAAATTCTATTTTATCTCATATGATAGAAACTAAAGAATGTTATTCTGGCTTTTTTTAAGACTCTTTTTCATGTGATTTATTCTATGTTTCTTTTTTCTCTAACGAAAGAGTTGATTTGACGAATTAGTGTAAACAAAATTCGACATGTCTGGGGAGTCCCCACACAATTAATTATGCAAACCCAATAATAACTTGGTATCTGTCAATTTTTTTTATTTTATGTTTCTTTTTTCCTCAAAGAAAGAGTTGATTTGACATATTAGTGGAAGTAAAATCTGATAAATGCTGGAAGTCCCCCCACGATTAATTGTGTAGACTCAATAATAACTTGGCATCTGTCAATTCTTTTTTGTTTCTGCTCCAGAATTAATCTCTTCAGGCTAAAACAAACGAATGGAAAAATAGATCACTGACTACTAGATCACGTAAAGTTGCATCTCTTTCCCGTGGCGAGTTCCCTCACCAAAGTGATTGCAGAAGTAGGTATTAACTTATTATATAATAAATTCTGATAATATTGAAAGTACTATATTAATTATGGACCCATATAAAAAACACTAGAAATTTTCATATTAAATAATAAAAAAGAATCTTTTCCATTCATTATATTTATATAGATTCGTCGTATGAAAAATTATATCTAAAACTAACAGAATCTCTATTATGATATAGATACATTTAAAAAATAATATTCAAAACGAACTCTATCTTTACTATACTATTAAAAGAAGACATATTTCATGAAACGTAAATTAATTTGTAAATTATATGGAGACTAGCTATGTAATTATATTGGATTTTGATTAGTTTTATTAAAGAGAGGGAGAGAACTAAATTCAATACAGGAAGAGTTCAACCCTACTACACCACCCTTCGTATCTCTAAGCACCCGGAAATTCAACATAAATAGCCATAGGTAGAGTAAGCATGAAGATTACAAAATAAAACGTTAGAACTTTGACATACAAGCTATATATAACAATCCCTCGTAATGACATTTCAAGTGGCAATCGTCTTGTGTTCTTGCAGGTCCTACAGAAAATTGTCTTGCTTGCTACAGAATTCATCTACCAAGCTAGCCATTCTCTTGAGCTTGAAAGTTGCTTCTTCCAACAAATATAAGCTCACTTTGCTGATAAATATATACAGCCTATATAGATTATACTTATAACTATATACTTCTCTCAAGCATTAACTTGCACAAAAAAATGTCTAGCACACTTCAGGATCAAAGGCAAGTTTGCATATGTTAGCAACCATACACAAAAATCACCCATAATAGATAGCTGAACTTAAACAGCTTGGGCACATATGACATTTGTACAATCTAAATTTACCAATAGTTGCTCACTTTCTATATACAAATTACAGTCTTGTTTAGAATATATTGCCTTCAGTAACAAAGTGGCTGCCAAATTGGACAAAGCTGAATTAAGTAGCACGGCAAAAATGCCCGTCTCGGGCATGTCTTCATGCGGTGCACAGGAATTGATTGCTTAATCACAGAGGACAAGGACATAGTAGCCTAATTGATTGAGATGTAGATTTCTTCTCTTTTTTCTTTCAGGAAAATCTGACGCGAGGTCTTGATTAAACGGTATGCCGTCTCTGTTACTAATAGCGTTCTCTTGTTAAATATTAATTAGATTGGGATGACTTTGTCAAGATATTATTGTGCCTGTCCAACCAATTGTGCAGTGCTCCCCGCCCACAAGCCCAATTATTGAACATTATAGCCTCTCGCATGCAGCGTAATGACCTTACGGCTCAAATGGTCACATAAGTGTTGTCCATACAACAACGCTCGCTGACTGCCTTGTGTGTATTCATGGAATTGAAAAAAAATATATTATATAGTTATAATTTCATATCACAAATTATTATTGCATCATGTTTGAATCTTAAGAATTGAAATTTAACTTTAGAATTCAATTTTAATTGCATTTCTAATGGAATTGGAATTAAATATAATTGGTCTAATTTCATATCTTGTATGTGAATAGAATTGACCCAATTTCATATATATATTACGGAAATTTCAAATTTACATTCGAAATTTGACTTTTGAAATTTGAAAATTGGGAATTTCAATTTTGAATTTTGATTTTGAAATTTTAAATCTAACATGAATTCGAAATTTGAATTTTTAATTTTAAAATTTTGGATTTGAAATTGAATGTTAATTTGATATTTTGAATTAATTTTGAAATTTGACACTGCAAATTCAAACTTCAAAATTTGAAATTTAAAATGTAGGGTTAAAATTCAAATTTTGAAATGTCAAGCTCAAATTTTAGATTCAAAATTTCAAATTCAGAATTCAAATTTGAGATTTTAATTTCAAAATTCAAAATTTAAACTTTAAATTTGAATATAAATTTGTCATAAATATGTATTTAGAAATCAAATCTAAATTCAAATTTGAGAAAATTTTAAAATATCATTGAGAGATGAAACAAATAAATTCCATCGACTGTTGGATATAAGTGTAGAATTTGCCAAACAATTTGTAGATATAATTGAATTTTATGGAATTGAATATATAATTGCCGATTCAATTTCTGACTACAGCCAAACAACAAAATTCTGAAATTAAATTCCAATTCATGAATTATATGCCTAATTCATGAGATCCAAACAGTGTTAGGTATAGTAACCATACGAAGCCCAAACATGAACAATATTAGCCCATGTCGGCCTTAGAAAGTAAACATGGACCTTACAAAATAATTGGGCCAAGTACACGGAAGTTTGCCATGAACAATATTAGCCCATGGGTTTGTCATTCTCAAAATAATCACACGCACTCTCCTAAGTACTTTTACAAATCAGTCTCAAAAGAAAAAAAAAAAAAGGTACTTTTAAAAATGACAAATCGATCTTCCAAAATTCTACAATGCTAACTGACCAGAAAAAAAAAATTAGGAAATTGTAAATTTATTTATTGAAAGACTACCACCGAGGGTTTTAGAAATAATATACGATTCCAATCAATTTGTTTGTGTGACGATTCAAGCAATTCCATAAAGAAATCCATCAAAATCCAAGCAAATTATTGTGGCCGTCGTCTTCCCAAGGCTCTCGGCCTCTCCACAGGACGGCCCCCATCCGAAACACCAGTGAACAGTGGTACCAAACAAACAAGGAATGGTCCAAGAACTCGTTGCCACCGTGTCATCTTAGTAACCGCTAACCAGCCCAACACAAAGCCAAGAACCACTAACTGGTAGCATCAAGCCAAGATGGCATTGCCCATGGAGCTCTGGCTGGCCACGCGCACCGCGCCGTGCGCGCCCGCCAGGGCGGCGCAGCGTCGCGCCGGCACTGTCCGGTGCGCGGTGACCGCGCCCGCGCCGATGGGGGAGAAGACGGAGTACCGGGACGGGCCGCTGGAGAGGGCGTTCATGGGGCTGTTCGCGCGCAAGATGGAGAAGTACGCCGCCGCGAAGGGAGAGGAGGAGGGAGAGGGGAAGAAGAAGAGGGTGTTCTGGGAGTGGGATTACGAGAGCTTCGTGGACGTGTCGCGGCGCGTCATGACCGGGCGGTCGCGCGCGCAGCAGCAGGAGGCCGTGCGCGAGGTGCTGCTCTCCATGCTTCCCCCCGGTGCCCCTGCGCAGGTACAAGTTTTGAAGCATCACTGGAATATAGATGGACATGTTTGATGGTTCATCAAAAGTTATCGCACATTAAATCATACAATAATTTATAAATATGTTTGATGGTATATCAAAAATGACCACACATTAAATTATATATATGTCACATGTAAAATATGATAACGTTTTATAATAAATTAATATTGTTTGGTTTATAATTATATTTAAAGCAAAATATGTTAGAGACAACTCTAATAATATACCACTCATTTTGATAACGGCATTTTTGGCTCAAAAAATAAGTAACGAAGATCTAAAAAATTGTGAAAATATTGACATATGTTGCAGTGAATCAAATAATAATTTAAATAGATATTACATTCCTACCTGCCAGCTAAATCTGGTTTAACACCACTAAAATTTTGGCAAACGGTAATTGGCATGTTACGGCCGTGAACTCACATCTATATGCCTGACAGCTTATAAGATTGTAGAATTGCTTGTGAATATGTTTGCCAATATTGTGCTGAAAGGCGTAGTGATGTGCGCGCGCGCTGCAGTTCAGGAAGTTGTTTCCGCCAACGAGGTGGGCGTGCGAGTTCAACGCGGCGCTCACAGTTCCTTTCTTCCACTGGCTGGTGGGCCCATCCGAGGTAACTACTTCAGATTGTCTCTTCACAAACTTCAGTTCATTCCCCCCCCCCCCCCAAAAAAAAATATTCCATTTCACATTGACAATTATATATTGATAGTGATCTCAATAAATTGTAATTGTAATAGCAATAATGAGTTGTATAATATTTCACTAATACTTATTTTACACTGCAAATATTAGTAATACCTTAAAAAATTCGTGACATGTGTATGTAGGTTGTGGAAGTGGAGGTAAACGGGGTGAAGCAGAAAAGTGGAGTGCGGATAAAAAAGTGCAGGTATGATGAGATCATAGTAATACATAAATCATTTGAAATATGAATGTGGGACAGTTTTTAAATGTTTGTCTGACAAAATTTTTACTGCAACTGAATTTGAGTAGGTACTTAGAGAACAGCGGATGTGTCGGGATGTGCGTGAACATGTGTAAAATTCCAACACAAGATTTCTTCACTAATGAGTTTGGACTCCCCTTAACCATGAATCCAAGTATACCTTCTCACTGCTTAATTCAGGCTGTTTAAAAAAGTTTCCTTTTTTTTGAAAAAAAAAACACTTGTTGATTTAATGAAATTTGCAATTGCAACTTCAAATTTCAGTATTGTTACAGCATATGTTTAGAGTAAATTGCATGAGATACACCATGCTTTCACAAACATTTACATATACAATTGTTTCACTGACAACTTAATCTTGAATAGTTCGAATAGTCTTTATGTTCTTCACATGGACTAGTAAGGGTATAATCTGGCGTTTTTATCCTGAAAATTGAATTGATCCTAGTTGATTATCATACGTAGACATGGCATGATCACTATGCAGATTTTGAAGATATGAGCTGTGAAATGATATATGGTCAAATACCACCTCCTATCCAAGAAGATCCAGCATCGAAGCAACCTTGCTATGCCAATCTCTGTGAGTAAACCCAAACTTCACACCAACGTAGATGACTTGGCAACAACGTGGCTGCTCAAGTTTGTTATTTTGCATTATAGCATCATAGGTGGGATACCACTTGTTATGACAGATATTTCAGAAATGATTTAGGTGTCAAATTACATAGGACACAACTGTTTATACAAAAGACTTATATGTCTAAAAATTAGAACTCTCAATTAAGTCCGATTCAACTTGGTGAGATAAGAGGCATATGTGATATTCCTCTTTGATGTCAATTTTGCAGGTACCATATCGACACCTTCTGCACCTATCTGTCCCAAACTAGAGTCATAGAAAAAGCACAAATCATTGAGTTCAGAACAAATGAGCATTCTGTTTGTTCTCCAAAGTTATGTGACAGAGCAATTCATTCTAGGTAAGAATCAGCTCCATATATATATAGAAGCTTTTCCAGTTTGTTCTTGTTAATAATTCCCTAAATTTGTTTACTTTCAGGCCAGTCACAAGTTATATATCATTTGGTATATGGTAATAGACAGATCATACAGACAAAAAATTTCCTTGCTTGGAAAAACACTTACCCTATGAAAAAAAAGCAATTCCATTAGTTAGTTGCATCAGTAATTTTGATACTGAATGTACATAATGTATAATGTACATTGCATTTACAGAGTCTTATGCCTAGTATATTATGTAAAGGTTGTTCAGAACACCATTTAATGTCACTATTCTTGTTACACTTTGCTTCTTTTGTTGCATGGTAATAATAAAGATAATTTTGTTGTACTACTTATTACTTGAGTCAGATGTGTGTATCTCTGTGGAATTGTCATGTCATACAGTTAACCAAACTACTCCATAAAGTTCTGGGATTCTCTGCAGGCAAACCTGAGCTCAGTAACTTTAGCTACTGCCGAAGCTTTCCGTGGCACGTCCTCGTTGTTGACCTTTGACCAATCTTTTTTTTTTTTATGTTTGAGTGAAAAATTATTTAACCAATCTTGTACTAGTTTCACCCAGGGTACGGTTCCTCGAGAATAGGAGATCTTGGTTTGACTTAGAATTGTCTGAATCAGAGAAGGTTATTTGTTATTGTATAATAATATACAAATTAGTAATTAGACAAGATTAAGAAAATATGAATTTGAGAAAATAGAGAAAAACAATAACAGTGTACCGGAATCATAAAAAAACGCGTTGGGTTTCTGACCTCCAAGAACCAACATGTTTCTCAAACCCTGGTTTCACTTGGTGAGGAGACTTGAGGTGTTAATTTACATGTAAAAGAGGTGGTCACAACCAGGATTTAGTCGATTACAGGACAGGTATAACCAGTCCGTTCTTAAATGATAAGATAGTGGTTGCACAATGTTGAAAAAATAAAATAAAAATGAAATACTAACAAAAAGAAAAAGAATATTAATTGACCATCTTTTCTGAGAAACCAGTCAGGTTCCGGTCTCCTCGCGGCGAGGAAGCAAGGTCCTTCAACCGCCCAGAAAACGAGAAACTAAACCCTCATGTGAGATTAACACCATCATATCAGATAGATTTCTGAACAAATACAATCTTAAATTTCAGTTTTAAGGCAGTTTGAGCACTCCTCTCCTCAGCCATATTCTCCTCCCTGGTGTCGCGCGTGACATCGCGCCCCTTGATTTGCTTATGCCGCTTCCCCGTCCCCATTGGACAAAACAAAGGCAAAGCAAGCTATGCACCCACAAGGTGACAAGCTAAGTGTCTGTGTGTGTTCCTGCCTCGAGCTGTGCAAACTTATACCACTCCATCTCTTCCCTTTTGATTAATTAAACTTCATATGGACGGATACCAACATTATTATTGCGAGGTATACTTAAAAAGTTAAAAGTGCTTCTGGGTGTCCCATCAACAAGTATAAGAGACAAGCAAATTTGCGGCATTATTAGCGGTAGGCATGCATGCACAGGTTACTGGGACATGACATGAGTAGATGGCTGAAAGCCTGAAACTGTGATCATGTTTAGCGATTTTTTTCCCTCTAAATAACCCAATTAAAAAATAGATACAAAAGTAATCTAAGTTTTAAAGTTTTTTTGTAAAAATACCCTTCACATCTTGTCGAATCTCGAAACTGTGACACGCATGCTTATTATGACTGCGTTGCGGCCTATTACGGTTTCAAGATGTGATATTGTTGATATGGTGGATTATTTTTTTAAATATTTTAAATTGTGAGTTATTTTTATAATTATTTTTAAAAGTGGATTACTTAAAAAAAAACACAAAAGAAATGTTGCCTCGGAAGTTGGGGAAAACTAATCAGAAGAAGCAGCAGTCAAGCAGACTGCTTTATTTTGCTTTTCAGCTTTGGAAAAAGCAGAGCGGTCCTAGCCCAAGACCGGAGCCATGTCCTGCGCCACATACGATCCATTGCCTTTATTTTTTGCAAATTTGTGTGCGCCGTGCAGTCCTCACGTAGTCAGTAAAGTGAATTCTAGTATTTAACCAATACCTGTCGCGTACAGAGCACATTAAGAGAAACTTTACAGTAATCAACTGCTTAAAGATGGTTAGTGATTTAGTTCCATTTCCATTAAGTTCGAAGATTTCAAGCCATTCGATCAGATATCAATGTTCAAGATCTCGCGAAACATTCGAAGTTTATCAGTTGCTTCAAGAAGCCGCAACCGCATGTCCTGCTGTTTCTCGCAGAGACATGCCAATGCCAGTCTTGGCTGCGAACTTCCCCATTTATCGCAACAGATTACCCCAAACTAACTTAACTACCTCCTTTATAAGTACTAGTCATCCAACACATAAGCCACACCTCCTCACTTGGGAAGTTCCCTTGCTCAAACCAAATGCCAATGGAGCCAAAGAGCAACACCTTGTGCCTAATAGCCACATGTCTCTTGTTGTTGCTCTTTGCTCCGGAGGCAACGATGGCGTTCAACTACGCCGACGCGCTCGCCAAGTCCATCCTCTTCTTCGAAGGACAGCGCTCCGGCAAGCTGCCCCCCGGCCAGCGCATGTGCTGGCGCGGCGACTCCGGCCTCCGAGATGGCGCGCAGTACAATGTACGCACGACACGACACAAAGTTCTTGGCTTGTGTCATTTTAATCTTTGTATTTTGGTTTTAGGTGGATTTGGTTGGAGGGTACTACGACGCCGGTGACCACGTGAAGTTCGGGCTGCCGATGGCGTTCACGACAACGATGCTGGCGTGGAGCATCATCGACTTCGGCAAGTTCATGGGCGCCGAGCTGCCGAACGCCAAGGCCGCCGTGCGCTGGGGTGCCGACTACCTCCTCAAGGCCGCCACGGCCACGCCCGGCACGCTCTATGTCCAGGTAAATAAAACACGGTGTCATTTGGTCCGGAACCGTCGTAATGGTAATAATTTTTAGAACAGTCCGATCAAATAGCAGCTGTAGCATGTTCCCAGCAGGACTAGCCAGAATACGGAGCAAAATCGCCGAACCAAACGCTATGTAACCCTGTGCAATGGCATGCAGGTGGCGGACCCGAACCAGGACCACCGGTGCTGGGAGCGCCCTGAGGACATGGACACGCCGCGCAACGTGTACGGCGTCACGAAGGACAACCCCGGCTCGGATGTAGCGGCGGAGACGGCGGCGGCGCTCGCCGCGTCCGCCATCGTGTTCCGGCGCGCCGACCCGGCCTACTCTTCAAAGTTGCTCCACGCTGCCATGAAGGTGTTCGATTTCGCGGACCGGCACCGCGGATCGTACAGCGACTCGCTCAACTCGGTCGTGTGCCCTTTCTACTGCTCCTACTCGGGCTACCACGTGAGCGTACAGTGGACAATTCTACTGTTCTTGTTCATGGCAAATTAAAGCATTAGCCTAAGTTAATTTACCTCAATTGCTAATGTCAATGAATAGGATGAGCTCCTGTGGGGTGCGTCGTGGCTGCACCGCGCCTCGAACAACGTGTCATTCATGTCGTACGTGCAGTCGTTTGGGTTGCAGCTGGGCGCCGGCGACGACGACTACTCATTCAGCTGGGACGACAAACGTGTCGGAACCAAAATTCTTCTCTCCAAGGTTAGTGCAGTAGATTAACTCAATGCTTTGCTTATTCTGAATTCCAAAGAAAATAACATAAATAGAGTAGGTATTGTTGAAGTATGATTTACATTACAGTGATTAGGCCACCAGTGCAGTAATAAATTGCTAAACAAAGCGTCCAGCATTATCGTAAGGGAAGATTGGGGCGTTAATAGGCCGGCGTTAGGATGAAATTGGGTGCATTTGGGCCGTTGAGGGGTTTAGTTGTGCCGCATTAGGCTGTTACTAGGCCTAAGTTGGTCCGTTACTGGGCCTAAACTGGACAGTTAATAGGCATCACATGACCATTATTGGACGCAATTGGGCTGCTAAGGGACCTTGCTTGGGCAGCAAGTGTTAAAAGGCCGCAGTTGGACGTTGCTGGGTCTTAGTTGGGCTGCCAAGAGTTTAGATGACCCTTTGATGGGCCTACATTTGACCGTCATCTCCGTTAATGGGCCGCAATTAGGCCGTCGTGCATTTCTCGTATGTCGTTGCTGCACGACCCGCAAGATTGGTCGTCGTTTCTGGATTAGGCCTTTAATGGGCCTTCGTTGGACCAAATGTCGTGCTTTGTTGTGAGTTACAGACCCCCTCGAGGTTTATCTTTTTGATAAACCAAAACTTACATGAGCTATGCCACAAAATAAAGAAAGGCAAGACATGGCACATCTCGGAGCAAATAATGGAGTCCTTCCGGATAGTTGAAAGCATCATCCTCCAGCGCATCGGCGTGATTTGGTAATATTTGTGCAGGGTTTCTTGAGGAATAGGTTGCGAGGGTTGCAGCTGTACAAGGCTCACTCCGACAACTACATCTGCTCCCTGGTTCCCGGAACAAGCAGCTTCCAAGCACAGTACACACCAGGTTAGGTATTACTGGCATAACATAACATGTGTCTTACTTCCATGTAATCTTTACTCATATTGCATTGCTTAAAAGTCCTAGTTAAACATTTGAAACAGGGGGTCTTCTATACAAGGAGAGCGAGAGCAACCTGCAGTACGTGACGTCGGCTTCGTTCTTGCTGCTCGCTTATGCAAAGTACCTCAGATCAAGCGGCGCGTCCGTCTCCTGCGGCTCCAAAGATGTCACGCCCGCCGAACTGATCTCACTAGCCAAGAGACAGGTACAACATCACACGAACCAAAAATATATGAAATGGCATTAGTTCGAAATCAGAAAAAAAAAGAAAAAAAAGGGGAAATAACAACATGAAAAGAAAGCAGAGAACCAAGGTTGTTTAGTTCATGATTAAAACTCACCAAATAAAAAAAAACGTGTGGGATGGTTTAATTGATTGTTTGGTTCATTACTAAAGCTATAAATGTCATACTAAGTGTTGCTAATGCTGAGGTGATTCTAATTCAATTTTGTTCATAATTGGGCCATCTAAATTTGCATAAAAACTGACATGTCATGTCTGAAAATTGCATGTTATAAGTGTGACGTGTTGGTACAAATCAAACAACCCATATTTACCGCTCAACATTAGTAAGAAGACACGCAAATACCTAGACGAAACAGCTGGTCATAAGCAAATACATTTTTGTGCACAACATTGAAACAAGAGGTTAATTAGCATAAGAAGTCTATAATTATGTTTTGCTGCGCCAGGTGGACTACATCCTGGGCAAGAACCCGGCGGGTATGTCATACATGGTGGGGTTCGGTGCGCGGTACCCGCAGCGCGTGCACCACCGGGGCGCATCGCTACCGTCGGTGCGCGCGCACCCGGGTCACATCTCCTGCGACGACGGCTTCCAGTACTTCCACTCGGGCGGGTCCAACCCCAACGTGCTCGTCGGCGCCGTGCTCGGCGGGCCCGACAACCGCGACGCCTTCGCCGACGACCGGAACAACTACGGCCAGTCCGAACCGGCCACCTACATTAACGCGCCGTTCGTCGGCGCCCTGGCATTCTTCGCAGGGACTACCAAGTGAGGTGTTAAATGCTAAGGAGTGGTTTGGAGAGTTGATGGGTTTGTTTCGTAGGGGTGTGTGTGAGAGTGAGTCGAATTGACAGTGTGGGAGCGCGAAGATTAAAGATGTGAGCTCCCCCGTCAGTTATGCCAATATTGATGTATCGCTACTTCCTAATTCCTATTAATGGGATGAAATTTGCTGTGGTATTGAATTTGCACCAGCATTGTCTCCAGTGCATGCTTTTATAACGGAAGGTAACAAATCTTGCACAGTTTGCATTCTAGAAAACAAAAAGTAATTTGATTAGTGGTAGTTTAGCTTATGTTCACCTTTTTGACGTGAAATAAAAGTAAACTAAGAGTAGGGAGGGGTTTAGCCAAATTTAACTCCATCAATAAGTCATTTTTTAGGTTTAATTGTCTTGCAAACCAAGAGGCTAACTTATTTGATATGTGCAAAAATTGTTTTACAAGATTTGGGCAAAATCTGATTAGCACAAAAGTTGAACGGTGTGAATAGTTTGAGTGTGAGGAGCAATGGGGATGGGCTCTCAAATAATCTGGAAAAGTCAATATTCACTAACTTTAGCTAATCCACCTAAATAAACTGAAGCCTACTTATAAACCTTCAAATATGATTGTCTTTGATAGTGTCTCAAAAAAAACAAGTTTTGAAAATTGTTTTGTCTATTTCGGAGTTAAAGTCAACTTATAAATCTCTAAATATGACTATATTCGAATGTGTGGTGCCTCTCAAAAAACAGATTTTGAAAACTGTTTTGTTTAATTTATCTATTTGAAAGATTCTTTTACTTGCTTTTGTTATAAAACATATGAAAAAAAATAATGGTTGCATAGAAAGAGTAATATATTTTTTCTTAATCATAATGAAACTAACAACACAATCTGATACGGATCGATCCGCAGTTGACCCAATCTTCATAGTGTAGGATCGGAGATAACTGGATTCACACAACCTGATGAATAATACCATCAACTACCATCTCTATTATGGCAATCTACGACACTCGATTTATCCAACCACACGCTTCGATACCTTTGTCTACTCACTCACATGGAGTAAATGTGTTCTATAATCAACGAGGTAATCATAAGAACGACAGAGACAAAAATCTCAAATAATTCCCAATTGTGAGTGTATAAATGCTTCACTCAAACACTAAAATAAAAAAGTATTTTATTCTAAAAATTCTCTCTACTTATTACAATATAGCACTTGACTATTAGATTATAAAAAACTCCTTACTACTAAATGTTACTTCTTATCCAAGAAAGAAGATAATCCAAGTGATGACATCAGTGTTGATGTTGACATATGTGATAGCCTCGTGATGTTGACATATGCGATAACCTCATATATAAACCTTGTATATTTTAGAATATCCTTATCTTGTTCATCAACGTTGATGTAGACCTTGCATATTTTAGAATATCTTTTATCTTCTTATGTTCTTGTTCCTTCTTGTAATTGTTTGGCTTTTTATGATATCAACTGATACAGATTGATCTGCAGTTATCTCCGATCCTATGCTGTGAAGATCGGATCAAATTGTTGATCGATCCGTATCACAATGTCTAATCCAAACAAACTTTAGTACAATAAACAGATAAAACTTTATGTGCTATAATTTTCCAAAATCAACTTTTTTAAAAATATTTTGTTACCATACTTATTACTACTTCAACACAATCCTAAATGCAGCCTAAACTAAGTGTTTGCATGAGGTTAACTTTCTGAAGAAACCGAAACCTCAAATAAACTCAAATCAAACATCCTCTAAAACAACTCCGAATTGAAGTGGTTTCTTCCCTGGAACAGGATTGTAATCGTGTTAGTTGGTAACTCTGAGGCCAGCAAGACCAGACAACCATTTATCATCTCCGAAACAGATGATACATCTCCAACATATTTACAATCTTAACAGCACAAGCACATAAGATGCAGGCATGTGACAAAAGATTAATCTCCATGGTTTCCATGTGATGAATGTAAGGTAGAGCTTAAATAGTAACACCAACATTCACATTACACTACAGTTTTTACTTATTGCGCATAAGATGATAATTCAACTCATGCATTCGCTCAATGTAGTAAAAAGCTCCAACCGATTGCATAAAGTTAAAATAGTCCATTAGTATACCATTACTGCTGCAAAGCTTGAACACTCGCTGCTTTCTTAAGTTACAAGCACGGGATGCATGATAACTTAAAGCTATTGAAAAAAGAAAGTACAACTCTCGCATTGTTTTAAGTCTTATACTGGAACAAGAGTACAGGCTCCTATATCACTTCATTATGTTAAGAAATCCATCACATGTTCTGACGAAAAGAAGGCAGCAGACAAGGCAAAATTAGTAAGGACGATATCGCCGCCCATGGCTCCCTTCACCTCTGCCCCCACCATCACCTGAACCAACCCTTCGGTCACCCCTTCGAGGTGGTGGTGGTGGAGGCATAGCGCCTGGTTGTTGCCTAACAAAGTTAAACATATGGGTGAGGCTCCGGATAACAGGGTAAAAGACAGCTTTTGATGCTATTGAACCACAGGAGAAGGGCCTTACAGAACATATCCAAGACGACCATCAGGGAGCACCATTGGTACCATCCTCATTCCAGCTGGTGCTGGTCCTCTACCATATATCATAGGCTGCAAACAGTGAGAACCAATGAACAAAGAAGTCAAAATAGGGGCAAGATATCATACACATTGTCCTAATTGGTTGATATGATTTCTAAAGCCACCCAAGAAACAAAAGACCAACCTGGTTGTATCCAGGACCACCATATCCACCACCATAAGCACCATATGGGTCTCCCATGTAACCACCATATGGAGGAGGAGGAAAATTCGGAGCTCCCCCAGGCTTGAAGGAATGATCAGACTTCTTATCTGCCAAAGGTTTCGCCATGGAGACTTCCAACACTTGCCCTGTGTTTCAATCAGCCTCACATTAACTCTAATTCCACTGAAGAAACTGCTATTTCAGTGACAAATGACCCCCCTTTTACTAACATATGTTGCTCATGAGCAGTGACTAATGTATATGGTGTACCACTATAACAATATACCCAACTGAAATGTCCCAGAGATCTATCACATCACAATCATATCTCATGCCCATGTGTGGCCATAATTTAAGGGGTTGTTTGGTTGCCCAGATGAGCCCATTTATGGATGGGATGGTGGACAATCCTGGGCTTGGTTGAAAGATAAGATCGGGGGATAGTGAATCAGACGATTCCAAAAGAGAGTAAATTTTGATTAGATCCCACGTGGTGCCATCTTATAAATTGTTTGGCTGATACAATTCCACATCGCACCATGCAGGATGGATAGAGCCCCCAAATTACTTCTAATAATCTTCTCACTAAAACAGAATTTTGGTTAGAGAATGGGTGATAATGTGGATGAAGGTTACCATCAATTTCATATTTTTCACTTGCTTTTACCGCCTTCAGTGCACTTGATCTTTCTGCGAAGTGAACAAATCCAAAATCCCTCTTATGGCCAGCCTTAGCAGGTGGCAAAACAATTTTTGTGACCTCTCCATGTCGTTCAAAGAGTTCCTTAATCTTCTCTTTAGAAGCATTCTCTGGTAAGTTCTTCACATATATAGTCTTCACCTGCAAATCAAAATGTGGTTGTCACATGTTCACAGTACACTAAACAAAAAACATTATGTCTGATATTGTGAATGTAATTGCTATCTATTATTATATAATAAATTCTGGTGATGTTAGAAACACCTCATTAATTTTGATCTCACATAAAAAATACTCAAATTCCCATATTAATCCTAAAAAAAGAAAAATTCCTAGAAATTCCCATAATAATCAGAAAAAAGAAAAGACAATTCCGTTCATTAAATTTACAACACTATAAATTCATCATCTTAGAAATCGTATCTAAAACTAACTCTATTTTTTTTTAGACAAATTAATCTCAAAATAGTATCCAAAATCAACTATATTATATTATTAAAAAAACATCTCTATAAAATATTCATAATTTTTTAACTAATATAGAGACTAAGCATGCAATTCTGTGAGATTTTGACTAGTTTATCAAACAGTAGGTGTTCTAGAGAAATCAAGGGAGCCTCAAGCAAACAGGGCACTTCATCCAGAACTGAACAGGGCACACATGACCAGAAAATAGCAAATCACTAAGACTCTTTTTGGTTTCTGGAATTGGACAAGGAATTGGGGAATTGGAATTGGAATTCCTGGGTCTAGGTGGGTTGTTTGAATGTATCATGGAATTGAAGATATAGCCCAATTTCACAGGAATGGATGGATAATTAAAATGATGGGGTGCGCAACTCCGAGCCTAGACCCTAGGAATTTCCACGATATCACCTCACTGCCACCCATGATCTAAAACTTGAGCAAGGTACGAAACCTTCTATCAGCGTGACTCCAGGCCAGATCTGTCAGTGCCACTACCATCCTCAACCTGCGCACCCCTTGCAACTCAACGCTGCCTCCCGCCTGATCTGTAGCTGGTGTTGTTGCCTTCTCACCTCTAGCGCATCCGATTTCAAAGTGGCCGGCGCTGCAGCCTCCAACACCACCTCCCGTCCGACCCAAGCCAGCATCGGCCCATCCCAGCCGATCCCAAGCCAATGCCGCAACCTTCAACACCCCACCCGACCCCCAGCCAGTGTCACTGCCCCTTTCTCTCCCAACTTGCTTTGTGCTTTTAATTTCCAATGTTTTGAATGAAACCTTTGTGCTTGCATGCAGGTTGGGGTTGCAATGATCTCGTCCGACCTTCCAAGCAGCCCAAAGGTGAACTAAAATCTTATCTTGACTGTTATTAGTCATATAGCTTCTTAATTCTTGCTTCCTGTTCTTCTACATGTGTGAAACACAAAGCAAACATTTATTCTGAACTATTATGAATTACTTTGGAAATTCCAGTTCGAGGTTTATTGGGTTTATTGTGGTCTTCATATGATGAATTAAGAAGCTTTCCTGCTTTTCCACAACTCCCTAGCTTGAAAGAATTCTCCCATGGTTATGTGGAAAACTGAAAGAATTATTTCATGATTACTGATAACACTTTATCTTTTGAGTAAACCAGCACAAGACCTGCATATGACGGGGGGGAATGTAAACCAAACAATAGAAACTAATGGACTTCACAAAATAACCAGTAACCTAAATTTCATGTGGAACTAACATAACTTAGCTGATTTAGGCTGTAATGATGTAGAACTCAAGTATTTGACACTATTTCACTGTTTTTGTTTGCTTCCCTTTTTTCCCTTTCTTTTGAAAGTGCAATGAGATTAGAAGCTAACATGCTAACCCAAGCATTGTTAAGTATTTGACACTGTTCCACAACTCTCAGGCCTGAAATTTGATGTTCCATGCGAATGAAAAGTTAAGAAGCTTTTACTCAAATATCGAAGCTGTTATATAAGCTCTTACCATGTACCACTATAGATTTTGTATTGCCTTATTTGTGTTGACAAATTTCACAGATTTGCCTAATTAATGCTTGTTGCATTTTACATAATTTTTTGAGAGATAGGCAACGAGAGTTCAATGACATTTTACTAGACGAAGTGGATAGTGAGTTAATAGCTACACCTATTGACGTCCAAGATGAAGATAATTTTATTAGACATGTGTAGGTCACGAGCGGGTGGAATGATTTTAGGGATGAACCAGATAAAGAGGTTTGATGCCTATCAAGCAATGATATTTTGCATGTATTTCGCATATCTTACAGGATGTTTTACATATCATGCTAGGGACCATCAAGGAAGCATATTTTGTGGTCATATAATCTTTTATTTGCATGTTGTTTATCTTATATTATGTCCCTTCATATATGTTGAAATAATTATTTACTACTATTTGTTTATGTTTTAATCAATATAGCATATTTGATACTCTCAGAACCATGAATCTTTGTGACGCTTCAAAAGATACCTGACTTAGCTTGCCAAGATTTGCTTAAAGCCTATGCATTCTCACTTGCAATGATTGCAAGTGTAAGTCCCTTATGGCGCTTCTTATGGTGCTTCTAATGGATATGAGGAAAGATTGGCTATTGATGGAAATTGAGAAGCACTGAAGTTTGTTGAATTCTTAAATTATGAAGTTTGTTGAATTCCTATAATTATGGAGTAATTATTGGGCTTGCATTGTTTAATATGAACATTTCTTTGATTACCTATGCATGTGTGCGTTTCACGCAAGTTAGATATTATTGTCATCATATTTTAATTTTGATTTCAATTACTGTGTGAGACAACTTAATCATTGATTATGTTCGTATACTTTGGGGAAAATATTATATACTCTTATTTGCATGTATATATGTTCAAATGTTGGTCATGCATACTATAAAAATGTACATTTTAAAATATTTATTAAACTAATTTTCAAGTATTTTTATACAATGTGATTTTTTTACAATAAAAATGACCCAAAAAAGCTGACTAATATCTAGCATTCTAGCAAAATAATATTGCCCATGCCAAATTCTGCAAAACTATGTACCCAAACAGGATTTGGAACTGGCCTAGCATTGTAATTCCAAGTTACAATTCTTTGTGTCAACCAAACAGTAGAATCCGAACTCCAGAATTTAAATTCCAGGCCAATTCCATTGGAATTGGAATTGGAATTCCAGAAACCAATTCCATTCCCGCAAACCAAATGGACCCTAAGGTGGCATTGGGTTCAGATTGGAATCAGAATTTTAGTGGCCTTTTTAATTTTTGCAGCAAGAAATAACCCATTAAGCAATACATGGTCAAATGACATTCAGGTTCTGCTATGCTAGCTGACAAATACTTTTCTTTAAAGAAATATACAATAATCTAGAAGTTATTCCCAACTAAATTTCATGTTTCTATATGCCATTTGCTGATGGTGTCTATCTGTTTCTTATGAATTGTAATGGCAAAAGGAAAGCAGAATGAACCAGTAGCATCTGATACAAGTAAATTTCCCTATGCAAGCAGCAACAGCAACAGTCCCTCATAAGTCCGTTAATTGTAAAGACAGGTAGTACAAAAAATTTTAAAATGATATGTAAAACAATTGAGTTTTTATCTTGTGATGATTACCTGAGCAGCCGCAGATGAATCTGATGTACCCTTTGGTTCAGCCCAGCTGACAGTCAGTTGGCTACCATCAACTTTTAAGTGTGGTGCTGACAATTTCTGCTTGGCATAGTCTGCACAAGCATGGTTATAATACTCAACAAATAGGAATCCACGGTTACGGCTTGGGTCCTGCAAATCCTGTAACTCAACAACGAGACCTCAGTTAGCAAATCATACACCTTCCTTGTAAAAAAAGAAGTCAAGAACTAATCCTGAAATGACAAACCACACCTTGAACATCTCAATGTTCTCAACACCGGGCCCATTGTCCTGGATTATCTTTCTCAGCTCGTCCTCACTCAACCCCTTGGGCACATTTCCAATGAATAGCCGGTGCTTCGCCTGTGACAAGGAGCACCGCAGTGTCCTCCCCTGCACCAAACCATCCAATATAATCATTTCACATGGAACAATCCCCATTACATGCTGCTCACTCAACCTGTGCCTGATTGAGCACACTACCTTATAGTCCTTGTCGTGCAACTCCTCGATGGCACGCTGTGCAGCCTCCTTACCGGCAAATGTGATGAAGGCAAACCCCTTGCTCTCCCTTGTGTCCTTATCCTTCATCAACCTCGCCTGTTATCATCCATCGCCAAAAAATAAATAAAAAATAAAAATTCACATTCTGTGTCAAAATCAAGTCAAATCAGAAAGCTACGAGCTTTGAGAGACCTCATAGACTTCGCCGAATGGCTCGCACAGCTCACGGAGGTCCTCCTCTGTGGCGTCACGGGGGAGACCGCCAATGAACACCTCAGAGCCTTGCGGCGGCAGTGCGAGCAGCTCGGCCCACTTCTTCCTCTCGTCCTCGTCCTTCGGCCCGTCCGGCCCACCTAAACCCATCTCGCCGCCATCTTCACCACTCGTGGCCTGTTCCTCACCCGCTGCCGCCGCCCCAGCGTCCTCCTCGGCGCCATCGCCATCAACCTGCCGCTCCTCAGGTTCCTCCTCCTCCTCGGGCTCGTCGGAGTCCTCGCGGCGGCGACGGAATCCCTCGTCGTCGTCTATGATGTCGTCCATGTCGTTGTCGCCCTCCAGATCCACCTGCTCCTCCGGCTCCTCCGAGTGCTGCCGATCCGCCATCCCAAAAAGCTAACCCTAACCCTAAAAAAATCACCAAAAAATCAGAAAAAATCCTTTAAAATCCCAAAAAAATCACATAAATTCGAATCGCATCAGAGGAATTGCACACGAGCAACACAGATCTAACGGCAGGAGATCAAAACCAATACCTTGGAATCGGAAAAAACAGGGAAATAAAAGGAGAGATTTGGGGAGTTGGGGGTAATAGATTTGAAAAGCGTGCCATGATTCCAGAAACATAAGATTAGTGTGAGAGGATTTGATTTGATTTGATATGAGTAGTAGAATTGGAGAAGAGGAAGGGGTGAAGCTTACTGGAGTGGAGTTGTGTGTGTTTTGTGGCTTTGCTTAGTTTCGGGGGGCTCGCGCGATGCAGGCTAAAGGAAAGGGGAATTGGGGATTTGGGGGCGTTTTATCGCTGGGGGTCAGATGGGTGGAGATGACTCTGCACCGTTTGATTTAGATCAAGGGTTATAATCGTGGGCATATTTCTTTTTTTCACTTTTAGGCTTGGTTATCCATATAGTTTTATAAGAGTATCTCCAATATATCATATCAGATCAGTATTAAAGAGAAAAAAAGATACCACGTGTAAAAGAGAGGATAAATTTGAAGAAAACATCCATACTTGCAGGGGTGCGTGTTCTTTGCATGGGTCCTATGCACCAAAAAGAAAAAAAGACTGAAATATACGTAGAAGAGAAGTAGGATGACTTGCGAGACCATCTAAACATCCGAAAAAGTGTTTGCGTGATCCAAGAAAAGAGTTGTAAAGGTGACATAACACATTTTTTCTCCCCATGATCTATTTTTAAACTGTTTTTCTTTAGAGATGCACTTTGCTCAATTTCTTAAAAAACCAGTGAAAAGATTTAAACTTTGATAAAAATTTAAACTTATCTAAAAAATTGTTCAATACTGTTTCATGGGGGAGTTTACTTCAATTTATTCATATTAGTTAAATTTCTAGAGATATCTTCAAATTATATGCATTTCTTCCTTATTTCTCATATTTCTTTGTCTTACTGTGATATTGAATGTCTCTTTTACAATGCATTACCTAATATAGATTGTACATGGAAGATGGGAAGATCATCATAGAGGTTGGGCTCATGTTTTCAATCTGATTTCAATCTTTTTTTTCTTGTCGGAAGTAGTTGATTCTATTAAACCTTACAATGAGCATCATTAGGCATTGAGTTTCTGTACCTTAAAAGAAGAAAAAGAAAAATATGTTTTTCTTAAAATTTCAATCATCTAATCATAATTTAGATTGTGTAGACTGATAGAAAAAAATTTGAGGTAGTTAATAATCTTATGAGAAATTATAAATTTTTATCTGAATTGTTAATTAACTCCTGATCTAATCATTTAAATAAATAAATAAGCACGTGTTTTTCTTTTTTAAAGTAGAGCATACGGATCCGATTATGATAAAATGAGTTGTCTGAAAAAAGCGACAAAACGAGTATAAGAACTTGATATGGACTTATGGGCCCAAAATGCCATTGAGCTAGAGGTCATAGGCCCATAGCACCTGACTATTAATGAAGCCCAAACAATCATATTTCTGCAGGTCTTCATGGAGGCCAGAATATTAAACATCCTCGACTTGAAGTAAAGCGGGAATAAGGGTGTGCATTCGGTTTATTCGGTATTTTTTAAATTTTGGTATTGCACATTGAATATTATATTTATCAAAAAATGTTTTGATTCAGTTTCGGTAAATATCAAATTAATTCAGTTCGGTTTCGGTAAATACCAAATTTACTAAATTATCGCGAACGACGTCACCAATTTATCATCTAAATACTTCATCTAGTGCTAGTATAGGATATCACAGCCTCACAAGAACAGATTATCTAACAAAGATGAGTATAAGCAAAAAATACATCTATTCATCTCTGTCCCAACTCTGTTTATGTCAAGCTCTCCATCATCTAATTAAGCATCCATTCATCTTTGTCTCGTTGAGCGCTAGTGTAGGATATCAACTTTGCCTCAACCTTGTTTATGGATAAGTAATTAAGCATCCATCATCTATTCATCTATGTCTCAACTCTAAAGTTCATGTCAAGCTCGGGTCATAGATATTGACAGCACCCGATCTACTCCACCACCATCAGATCCCTAACATGGAGCCATCAAAACAACAACATCTAGATCGGATCGAATCGAGAAGCACATAGATTGAGAGTGAGGAAGAATTAGAAAATTACATTGCATGATCTTGTGGTTGACTCTGTTGTTGCTACAAATTGAAAATAGTGAGAGCAGCGCGGCCTCGTGGGGAGGCTCCAAGAGAGGGGGTGGGTGGGGCGGCATGGTTCCGGTCTCCAGCACGGGGAGGAGGGAGGCGGCGGAGGAGGCGGCACGGGGAGGCCCACACTGGACGAGGCGATGCTGACTTGCGTAGGAGGAGGCGGCATGGGGGCTCGGCCACTCGGGGAGGAGGGAGGCAACGGAGGACAGGAGGAGGCTGCGCGGCACGGGGAGGAGGAGGAGGCGGCACGGGGAGGACCGAAGGAGGGAGGCGACGAAGGAGCCGACACTGGGAGGAGGGAGGCAGAAGAGGCGATGTCGACTTGTGTTCTTGTGGAGGAGGAGGCGGCATGGGGACTTGACCACTCGGGGAGGAGGGAGGCGACGGAGGACCAGAGAGTTAGGGTTTCTGCCTCTGGTACTCGGTTATGTGCGGAGAATGGAGATTCAGCCAAGCTCGAGGTGTCTTAGGAGAGGAGGATTCAGGACTCAGGACATAGAACTTGGTTTTTTTGTAAAAAACCGAATCGTACCGAATATTGAAATTGAGTAAATTACACTATCGAACCGAATATCGTATACCACATAAATCTTTATTTTTTGTTTGATTCCGTTTTTTGGTTCGGTTCAGATTTACACAGCCCTAAATGGGGAAAACCCTTGGCATCCATGTCACTAAGGCAAGAAATTAGATCTCATACTCACCTGCATGAAGGATCCTCACCATCAAGGCTACAAATTAAGGGACAAAAGTGAAAATCTCACTTGTGGCCATTAGATTTATGAGTGGTTGGTTGAGTAAATTTCTATTATATTGATTATTTTGATAATTAATGATAATTTTAATTATAAAACTAATGTATTTGTTGAGTTTTTATCTTTTAGTTTCATTTGGAATGAGAGATAATGGTGAAGAAGTTCAACTTGGGAGAGGATGTATGATCGATTTTCCTCAAGCATAGACAAGTGATTTGTAAAGACAAAATTGAAGATTAAGGATCTATTTTATATGATTTTGTCGGTTTTGGTGTTTGCAAATTGCGAGGTTTTACTATTTTGTTTTCTAGTTTGGCTATACTATAAAGAGGGACTTGAGGATAGTAGGATATGGTGTGAAGATTTCAAATGCATGCATCATTCACTCAATAGATCATCAAAATATTTTTAAGTTGATTTAATTGGCTAGTGAAGGTATCGATGATTAAGTTTACAAAATATGGTTTTAGTGGAGGCATCGAAGTGGATGTATTGATTATTTTGTAATTTTGTAGTGATATAGGCCAAATTAGATCTTTCTTATATTGAGAAAATTGTAGCCCTTCAAATTAGCTTTTTAACGAGTCAAGAATCGCCTAAATTCGATGTCTAGATCAAAAGTTATGTCCACTTTTTTGAAAGTTGTGCAACTTGTCTAATAGAACCGAATGTTCGGTGGTACAGGATTGAATGTCCACCTTCGGTTGTCTATGTAATGGCTACTTTTTTTTTTCTAACAACTAATTTTTGTTGTGGGGCTATAAATAGATGGCTTGGATCTCTCATTTGCAAGACTTATGAATCAAATACATATATACCTAGCCCAAGCAATCTCATAGGCACTTAAATCTCATTCATTACATGTACGTGGGGTTATTTAGTGAACTCATTTGCATTTGTTGATCATTTAATGAGTTGAGAGAATTGTGTGAATTTTTCCTTATGTATTTAAACTTCCTAATACTTATTGGATTTAAATAAAGAGTTTGAACTTATTACTCTTGGTAATCGTTGTCACCTAAACAGTTATGGGAGGCCAATGATTTTTTCCATCGATGAAAATTATTAAAGAGGCCTGAAGGTGTTGTGAAAGACTTGATACTCATCTATTCAGAGTGAAAAAGGAGTAACCCATGTATCATATTGGTTCTTTTTTTTTTTCTCTTTCTTTTTTTATGTGTTACACTTAATTTACTATTTTTGCATTACTTGTAACATATCACTCTACATTTACTTATGCCGTTACTTTTTACTTAAAGTATTTTGTGAAAAAGATTTTTTTTTCGGAGCATTTGTGCAAAACTTGCTTTTCTTTCGTAAGTGCATTATTTGGCTTTAAACCAAAAGTTTTTAAAACGATTTATTCATCCTCCTCTTCTAAGTAACCGATCTTGATCTTATACAGTGATCACTTTTCTAAATCAATATCAAAAAATATGATTTTGTTCAGTGGTGCATAAAAGATTGTTGAAAAATAGTTTTGATGTATCATATTAGATAATTATATTCAGATTTTAACAATAAATAATGTAATTCAATGGTCATGAAAAATAAACGTTCAATGCTTATATTCAGGTAGGAAACTTCGAGGTAACAAGAAAAAGCATAGTGCCCATGAAAACAATCCCATTCAACACGTAGTTTTCAGTTGAAGTAAATTGCAAAGCGAAGTTGGTTTTTTTGTCATTCAAAAAATTAAGGTCCTAGTCAAAATTAAAGAAGCAAAACAGTAGCTATCTATCCTATTTCTAACTAGGAAACTTCAAGGTTACAATAAATATATAGAGCTCTCCAGTAACAAATAGTACTATTATTCTGTAGCTTTCTGTTCAAATAAATTAATGGCAAACTAGCCGGGACATACCAACTACACACTTACTAATATAGCATATAGACCTATGCATGACGTCTCACTGTGACAAATGAACTGCAAAAATAAAATTAAAAAAAAAAAAGACCACAACAATATTCATATAGTACATAGACCCATGCATGCAAGCATGCGTGTCTCACTGTTCATCCGGGAGGCGGTCGCCTTCAAAGGAGCAAACCCTAGCCTCCGTGTACACCTTCCCCGGCCGGCAGAAGTACCCCTGCTCCGGCGAGCAGTGGGAGTCGTCGGAGCACACGCACAGCCCTTCAATGGCACACCCCTTTCCTACTACGTTTGGGCTGCCCTTAATGCCGAGCACCTGGTCGCTCCACTCGCTGGAGAACAAGCCGTCCGGGTCGTACGCCTCCTTCACCTTCAAGAACTTGCTGGCGTTCGGGTACTTGTTAATGACGCCGTCGAACGCGAAGTTTCGGTTCTTCCCCCAGTGCGGCAGCGCGCCGTACTTGCGTAGCGCCATCTGCTCGAGCTCGTCGTACACGTCGGCGTGCGCGCGTAGCGCGCCCTCGGTGTAGCTCCGGTAATAGGTCACGTCGAAGTCGACCGAGTCCTCGGCCTTGCCGAGGTAGGCGGAGGACGCCTTGACGTAGCGCATGAGCACGCCCATCTTGGCGTCAAACCCACATAACGCCCGGGGGTTCAGGTCGCGGAGGCGCTGCATGTCGGCGACGAAGGCCGGCACCTTGGAGAGCGAGACGCTGAAGCCGGAGTTGTAGAAGAAGGTCCCCCGGATGCGCGAGTCCCACGCGCAGGAGGAGAGGAGGCCGTCCTCCGGGCTGGTGATGCACGTGCCGGACGCCTGGATGCGGTGCTGGTACCCCACCACCGGGTAGCCCGTGAAGAATTGGCCGTCGTTAGTGAAGCCGTACGCTTGCAGGCTGAACGTCGCCGCCGGCAGCCTTGCAGCGAGGCACCGGGCGATGTCCGTCCCGTTCTCTTCAAGGGCTTCCTCTGTCGATCGACACATGGGACACGGCACATATACAGTGCAACAGTACGTAAAAATTAATAAGTGGTTGGTGTGTGTATGTGTTGTGTTGGTTGGTACCTGCCAGTCTACCGGTGATGAGCCCTAGCGTGGGGAACGACCGGAAGGCGAGGTAGTCATTGAGCCCGTTGCCCTTCGCCGACACGTCGACGCGGTCGTCCGTGCGGTAGATGAGCTGCCGTTGCCGCGGGAGCCATGCCATGTCGCCAAACTCGTGGAGGTTGCCCCAGACGGCCACCTGGTCGGCGAAGTCCGAGTCGGCGCGCCTCTCAAATGTTACCGACCGCTTGAACAGAGGCTGCATGTCCAGTGTCACCTGTAACACAAAAACCCAAAGAAACAAAAACCTTAGTAATTAAGCATATTTGATCGATTCTTTCGTACAAAAGTTGATTTCTACGTGCACAGATATATTCTTTTGATGTCAATTAATTAAGTGCTAGGTTCTTCTCAATAAATATGCATGCTTAATTTGCTTATCTTTTACTTCAAGTCCGGATCGGGCCGGTTTAAGCTTGTTGCATGCAACTTTGTACGTCGTGCAGTTAGTATCCACAAGTACATGCATGCACGGCGCCGTGTACAAATGCCTTCATAAGTAGTCTCACTAGCTACTCCATGCTCTTTTACCTGAGAGATGACACCAAGGACACCGAGGGAGACCTTGGCCGCGTCCAGGTCCGGGTGGTCGGAGCCTAGCTCCCTGACCACGGCGTACCCTTCTCTCGCCGGCGCCGGCGTGACAATCCTTAACCCGACCACGTACTCGTGCACAGCGCTGCCCTTGCCCCACAGCGAGCTGCCGTGGGCGCCGGTGGCCAACAGCCCTCCGATGGTGAGGCCCCACCAGTACGGCGAGTGAGGCAGCGAGAGCCCGGCGGCACCGGCGACCTGTATGAGGTCCATGAGACCCATGCCGGCCTCGACCGTCATCAGCCGCTTATCGACGTCGATCCTAACAGTCCGGTTGAGCCATCGGGTGCTTATGATCGTGCCGTTGCGGCCGCCGGGGCACGCCAGCTTCGTGAAGCTGTGCGAGTGCTTCGTGGCCACCTTCACCTTCCGCTTGGCTGCCACAGCGGCCGCGACCGCAGCGACGAGCTCTTGCTCGGTGCGGGGGTACGCGACGTTGGCCGCGCGGCATATGGTGCGGTCCGGGAAGGAGCCGTAAACGTTGGTCACCGTGCAGTTCGACGTGCCGTCCGCACAAGAGACCGGGTCCGGAGGAGGGCTGCCACCGGCGAGGTGGAGGCCGAGGGGAAGGACGAGCCCTAGGAGAACAAGAAGCGTTAGGCTTTCCATTGTTCTTGTATTCATGTTCATGTGTATGTGTTGTGGACCTTTGGTCTTTGTGAAATACTACTACAAACTCACAAGCTTGAGCTGGGTGCTACTTGTAGATTGCAATGCCTTAGTGGATAAGGGCATGAGACCGTGCAAATTTCTTCATTGATCTGTTTAAATTAACTGTTTGGTTAATTGTTTCATCAAGTGTGACGTAAGCAGATATGGAAAGGAAACTTCGGTTAATTTGATTATTCCATCTAGGTACAGAGATACATGCACTTGTTTGTGTGCTAAGTGTATACTGCAAATCGCCTACAGTTTGTGGCAAATATGTTAGGTGGGGTTTCGTTTAATGTAGACTGTTCTTTCAAATCTATCGCTCCGACTAGAGGGTAATAGAGTATGCTATATTATCAAACTAAAAAAATATCTATGACTAAACACGGCAATAAATAGAAAACAAGTAATTAACGAATATATATATATCTAATCTGATGTGTTTTCCTAGCATATGATCATTTTTGTATGGTTCTATGATATGGTTCGTTTATGTCTTTTGATTTTTCATATTTTTTAATAATTTGGTGGCAAATAAACAATTTATGCGTATTGTCCATAAATACAAGTGTTGAATTTTTTAGTTTATTTTTCTCGCTTACAAGTGTCATATCAGGTCTCATAATCACGTTTTTTAGTTGCCAATCGCATGTATTAATATTTAATAGTTTTTTCTTGAGAAAAAGCATGCATCAAAAGTTGAAGTGTTAAAATTTGCCACCCCTACTTCTCTTGCATAGTACGACGTTTATTAACCTGACCATTTATAGTCATGACATTCACTTCGAAATATAACAATATAAATATGAGCACATTTTTGTGTGGTTTATGCACTATTATTATTTCTTAAACGGTAAGAGAATTTCTTTGGTTTGCAGTAACGTACAGCACATTTTTGTGCGGTTTATGCACCATTATTATTTCTTAAACAGTAAGAGAATTTCTTTGGTTTGCAATAACGTACGTGCACCGCACAAAAAAGATATATACTATGGCTGTTGAAAATAATACACCAACTATTGCCTATTAGGTAGCATGTATAAGAACAAAAGATGGTTGTTGAATAGATGATATTTGGTGTCCAATCTTTGAATGCAGAACATCTTTCTCGCAGTCGTCACATTTTGTGAACAAGTAGTTGAGTAGTATCCTATTCCTTTACAAATGTTGCACCTTCTCTTCTTGAAAGTTCCAACCTTTGCTAAAGATTTCATTCTAAGTGTTTCAAGTCTTCCTTTTGATCTTTTCTTTATTGGCGGCATCATATGTGTACTAGTTTGTATAAATCTATCATTTTCTTCTTCAGCTTCTTTAACTACAGCACTACCCAATATATGAGTAATTGCTGCTAAATTACTATCCTGAGTATCCTATTTGTCTGGTACTTCTTTTTCAGTGCAAGCTTGATTATGTTGTGTTATGTTAAACAAAGTGAGCTCCTTTCTTGCTAAAGTAATATGCTTCCATGCTATTTCAAAACTGCAAGCATCACGGTTACCTATCTTAATTAAATCAAGAGCATTTAAATAAAGAAAATTGTGACTAAATGTTTTGTTTGATTCAAAATTTTAGTCTTTATAATAGTCCTAGTACTTCTCATGGTCTAATTCCCTTGCAAATTTTGACCATCTCTCATTATATACATCTTAGTGATTTTAGTTGACCCACAGTGAACAATTACCTACACAAAATAGCATCTCTATGTTAGAACACATATACAAACAAATTTTTGCACTTTGGTAGATTGATATAAGACTTATATGATAAGACAATGATTGGTCAAAATATTGCCTAATCTTCTTGACCAACTAGAATGAACTTCACAAATATAAAGGTTATCCTTGGAGATTAAATGAAAGCCGTAATTTCATTACAAAGTATACCTATTCATATAGTTTACACATATTATAACTCAAATTGTTTAACCTTTTAGATTTTTATTCATATAAAATTTTCATGACATACTAGCAGTAAAACACTACCTTTAAAGCATGGCAATATAGTAAGCCCATGTGATTGAACATATCTTAGATACAAGAAAAAACTTCTTTCTCCAAATTAACCTCAACTTCAAATTTAGTCCTACTCCAATGGTGTTGACTTTCAGCACATACACACCTTACCTTGACAGTCTCAACTATGCAAGAATTATAATTTACCATGTATGATCTTGACTTGTATACCTCATCACAAAAAAAATCAAACACCTTCCTAGTATATACTGTCGCAACATGATGCTCTAAAGGAATATCAAAACTCAAAGCTCACTTTTATTGCAAATGGGGATAGTGCTGTTACATTTTCATTGATTATGCTGCACGCAAATCTATAACAATATTTACATAACACTATCTACAATAACATTTACAAATATCTACATAGTATGGAACTCTTCAAAGGCCTCTTCAGCTTCTCAATCTAAAATAAGCTTGCTATACTAATGAACAAATTGGTTCAGCGAACATGACCTAGGCACATGATTTCAAGACATGGTTCATACTCTTACTTCTTTGAGTGGTACATATTTTAGCAAAGAAATGATCTTTCATGTAAGGTTTGGCCCATTGTCTTTGGCATCCATAAACTCTACTGAGGTATGCATTTCCATGGAGATCATACTTATCAAGCAATGTCTTAATTCCATGCATTCTCAAACTCATCAATAGTCAATTGGTTATTTAGGACAACATGGAAATCATACTTAAATATGGACGGTGTCGACGATTCGGACTCGGGATCCTTAGCCGAACTTATGCAAAATTTATAAACAGTGAGACCTTTCAGGGTGACCCTCCGGGAAGGTATGTAGAATTATGGAGAACTGGAGCACAGAGAAGTTTATACAGGTTTGGGCCCTCGGTGGTGAGAGTAATAGCCTACGTCCTGTTGTGATTGCACTATGTGTAGTAAATAGTTACAAAGTGACGGGAAAAGACCTTCACAGACGAAGGTTTTTCCTGTATGAGTATACAAAATGAAGCCTGAAAAGCTTATGGAAGCTATCTAATCTAAGCCGCAGTCTTGGCTGTCTGATTCTTTAAGTGAGATGTGTTGTATCTTGTGATCCGTTGATCTCTCGATCGATCTCCCCCTGTTTGATACACCATGCCGCCCTTTTATACTGGTCGAAAAGGCGCCAAGTCATAACGGTATCAAACGGTTGCTTGGATGCGGTTTAGAGAACCGTTCTTAACCTCCACGCAGATTTAACATGTGTTATTCGTGGATAACTGCACGTATTAACCTCCTGACGGTTGTTCCTCTACGTGGAAGAATCTTCGGGATGCTTGGGATATTCTTGTTTACAGAATATTCCCACGTTCCTTGGTCGAAAGAGTTCTGACCGCGCGATGTTGGCTGACCGCGCAACATCTTCAGCCTTCTGTCCGCCACAACATACAGACTCCTCACCGCGCACTAGCTGCGGCCTGATCACGTAAGGACTGCGACCTCGGGCTGGTACTCCTCAGAATGACTTGAGTTCGCACCGCCAGGCACTTGTCTGGTTCAAATCTATCCTGAACCAGTTGTGCATTCATTTGAACTGACTCGGGTGTTAATTCTCGTCAGTTAGCCCCCAAATTCGAAGAAAACGAAGGGACGTGTTTATTTCGAATTTCAAGACATGCATCGGATTTTTAACCCGACACTTCAAATCTCCCACTTAGTGGTGCACTAAGTGTGACGGTTGGTTCCCCGAGACGGGCTCTGGGTATTATGTGATGGGTAATGATGGCGCTGTTGAAACATTTTTTAACCCAAGGTGAAATTATAAATGCTTTTAAAAACCCGAGGCATTCGGAAGGCGAACCGTCACCTTGGCGGTTATAAATACCGAAGCCTTCGAATTACAAAGCTCCACAACTTCTTCTCACGGCTAAGTTCCTTCCAAAGCTACCTTCATCCTTCTCTCCATACACTCCCCGATGGCAGATCACAACATCATTGAGATTGAGAGTGATGAAGAGGAAGTTTTTGAACAAGGGCCTCAGATGCCTGAAGATCCATCTCCTTCAAGGAAGAAACCCAAGGTTGACGAGGGATCCTCCAGCAGAGCAAAGGTAGAAGACGCAACGTCGTTCTTTCTTCCTTTTGTTCCTCTAGTTCTTCCTATCCATGCATCTGGGCAGGTAGAACTTTCATCTCCACCTTTGGAGGGACATTCTCCTCAGTCTTTTCCATTTCATCCCAATGCTCCCAACTTTTGTTTGGGTGATCAATTTTCTGGTCGGCAAGTGGTGACTACCCGACCAGATGACCCTCAACTTGTGTTGGGGAAGCAATCATATGGTGGGAAGGTTGCACTTCCACCATCCAGTGATCATCCGCTTTTGTTGGATGATCTACTTTCCAGGATGCATATATCAACCCGTCGCTTGCTAGGATTGGTAACTGCTTCTGTCTCCTTTTGCTTGTTTGTCATAGTTTAAGAAAACTAACATTTGCAAATGTAGGAGACGAAAATTGTTGGAGCCCCCAGCGACTAGCCTGCTGAGATTCCACCTCCTTCCCTCGGACAGATTCTCCAAGAGGAAAAAGATGCCCTGGAGAAGAAGACCGAAGAGATGTCTTCGGCAATTCTGCATCTGGCAGAATGTTTTGAAAGATCCCGTGAAGAGGCACACCAGTTCCGTCGAGAGGGACCACACTCAGCAACAGCGAGAACTCTCCGATTTGATTAGGAACAATAGTACTTCTCTTGTTAGGGATGATGTAGATAGGCTTAGGTTAGTTGCTAGTTCTTTGGGGGTTGTCAGTGTAGATCCTACTGACAACAACATGTCCCTAGGAGAACTCTGTAAACTTCTTTCGGATCAGGTCGACGCTTTAGTCGCCGGTATCCCCTTTGTATGTAAAGAATGTAAGAAATAAAATACTCTTTTTCTTCATACAAATATTCTTTACATCTTCTGTGCAAAAATATGGTCATAAGCAATGTCTTTACGACCACTCATACACAGGTAAACTTCAGCTCTGCGATCAGAATCGCGTTTTTATAGTAGTACCGCGACCAGTACTGATATCGCGATCAGATTTAAAGCCGCGGTTAGAACCGAAATTCAATCTGAAATATTACTGTGATCAGAACCGAAACTCGATCAGACCATCACTTCGATTAGAATCGGAGCTTAGTCGAGGACATGGTTCTGACCATACCGCAATCTGATCAAACATATCCGTACGTCCAAAAACTTGGTCATAGGATATTTTCATGAAAATTTACAAGGCGCATGAAGGAAAATATCCTTCGAAAACCTTTGAAAACTTCTCATGATTTTGTATCTCCAAATCTCGAAACAAAGAAGTCCTTTTTGTTTCAGATCCGATACCAGGAACACTTTAATGGGTCCGCCAGAGATAGTATCCATTATGGGAAATGAATAAAATATTAAGCGCAACGTTTGAGTGGAACGTTACTCACATTAGTGCGCCTCCTCGGGTCTATAAAAGGAACAGTTAGGTTCTTAAGGAAGCCACACAGCCAAAAGCCCTTCCTCAATACTTCCACCGCACAAAACCCTCATTTCCCTCAGCCTCCATCTTCCCCAAAGTCGCCAACTTTTCTCCCGATTTCTCACAAGAAATGGCGTCTTGGAGCAGATTGATCCACCATTCCGAGGAGAGTCTGCTGGCGCTGGAGAAGGAGGAGATCCTTCCTCCGCGGCTGCTGATCAACTGGCGGCCCGCGGAGAAGGACCAAGAAACCCTAGTCGTCGGAGATGGCGAACTGGTGGTTTTAGAGGAATACATGCACTGCGGGTTTCGATTCCCCGAGAATCGGTTCCTCAAAGACGTCCTCGAGCATTATGGGTTGGAGTTGATCAACCTCCACCCAAATGCGGTTCTGATTTTGGCGGTGTTCCAGCATCTATGCGAGGCATACGTCGGAGTGTATCCCAGCGTGAATCTCTTCCGGCGCTTCTACTACTCGGCGTGGTCGAAGAGCACCAACGCCGCCGAATGTATCTACTTCCGGCTAAGGGAGAAGAAGGAGTACCCCTTCCCACCCCTGCGGGATTCGGTGCACGGGTGGCACCAGAAGTGGTTCTACTGCACCCCTCCGTCTGAGAGTGGGTTGTGGTTCGAAAACTCGCGGCCAGAGAAGCCGAGCGAGTTGGACTCCCCCCCCCCCCGGCGATGAACGCTGAGTTCATGAAGCATGCGGAGGTAATTCTTCACCTAGTCCAACAGGGACTGATGGCTCGCGACGTCATCCGCGACTTTGTGAAGAACCGGGTGAGCTCCCTGCGTGAAAGGGCTCATCCGGCTTGGGAGATTAAGTCCATAGCAGACAATACCTTGGACTACAGCGAAGGTATGTAATTTCGGCACCGAAACCTCATAATTCTGTGATGTATTGTCTGATTTGCATTCTGGGAACAGTCCTGCCCTCCTCCGAGGTCGAGAGGCGGACTAATTATCTCCTTAGGGCCTACAACGCTGATGTAGAGGGCCCCAAGGGATCGCCTCGCCCCCAGAGCTTGGTTCACGCCAGCGACGACCTCAAACAGGAGCACCGAAAGGTATGTCATCTTCCACTCGACTCCTATTCGCAGGTCTTATGTATGCCCAGCGCTAACGAACTTGTTGGAAAAAAACAGCTCTTGGGGAGATTCGCCGAGGCGACATTCCCGAGTGAGAACGCCGGTTCCCTGGGAAAGCCGACGATGAAAAACGTGAAGAAGATCTCCTCGAAGCCCAGGACGAGGAATGCTGCCCCAAAGAGACCCAAGCAAGCTCTTGGAGAAGGGTCTTCACAGAGCGTTCCTCCTACCGCAAGGAAGATTGCGGTAATATATCACGTATCTCCCGTTCTTCCAGGTACAAACTGGAATCATTTCTTCGTCGTACAGGGTGAGAGGAGCGAGGAGGAGGAAGAAGATGATATCCTCCTGATCCGCCGGAGGAGGAAGACAACGGACTCTCCATCAGCGATACTCCACCTCGTCCCGCAGGAACAGAAGTAACTGCAGCGGACCCCGTAGCACCGAAAGTCCTGTGGCCGCAGGCGAGATCCCCGCTCCCGAAGCCCCCGAGGCTTCAGGGTCAGTTGTTTCCGCTTCCCTGACCGAAGGGGTGACCACGGTATGATTTCCTCATGGTCTTATTTTCTCAATTTGCTCTGTACACGTGTTTATCGAATTAACACTTATACAGGGCGAAGAACTTCCCCTTGCAACTCCTGTGAGTTCAGGGAGGAAAATCCTCCACTCCTGCGAACAGGAGAGGAGGTGTCCGAACAAGACCCCGCGAGAGTCGTGGATGAAGTGCCAGCTCCAGAGGTCCAGGAGCCACCCAGGCCTTCGGACATGACCCTGCCAACTGGACAGGTTGCACAGGTATGAGTTCTAACCACAAGTTTTTATCATCCCTTATGAATGTACTTACAAGAGGACATATATAGGGGGCAAAAGGCCTGTTCATAAAGAGGAAGACTAGGACAGACAGCGACTGTCCCCTTTCTCAGGGAGAGCCTCCCTTGAAATCCTAAAAGCTGATGGGATTTCAAATAAGGTAAGAACCCTATTCTGGTTGTACTAGATTAGGTTGTGACGATCATCAATGTAATCGTCAGTTCCTCTTTTCTTGGCAGGCGAAAAGAGGTAGCACCGAGCCCTTTAGCCGCCCCGGGGAGGGTTGAAGTTGCTACTGGTGCCGGAGCCTCCAGTGAGGAGCGCTCTGTCCCTTCGGTTCAGGAAGGCATCCGGACCGTCGGGGATGAGTTGGGCGTGGATACCCAGTTGCCGGCGACAGCAACTGCGACTGATGTCCAGTAGGCACCTCCGCCTGCTGCTCCTGTCGCGATGGGTCCCTCGACTAGACCTCTCGCCATCCCGGAGGATATTTCATTCCGGTAGTATACAGAGGTATGATGAACTTCTCTTCTGGTACCGGAATTGTGCATAGGACACCTTTGACTTTTCTTTGTTTCACAGGAATTATCCCGGATGACGGCCAGATCGATCGCTATGGTGGCGAGCGTCGAGGCCATACAAAAGAAAGAGATAGCTTGCGCAGGTAAGGATCAATATCCTCCAATTTGCATAGATGCAAATTTGTTATGACATCCATTTCTTCTGTCACAGGGAGCTTTCATCTCTGAAGAGGGAGCTAGCCGCGACCAAGCTCAAGTCGATCTCTTTTGTTTCGCAGCAAGAGGTCGAACTTAATAAGCTGCGGTCAGAACTCTCTGGTAAGTCGATTCCTGACTAGGGAGACTTGAATTCATAGTTTGCGAGTGACACTCTTCTTACTGCAGCGCAAGCAAGTCAAATAAAACGACTTGGTCAGGACAAGGTGGTCCTCCAGCACTCCATTAACTCCACCCAAAAGGTGAACAGAGAGCTGAGCCAATCCGTCTTTGAAAAGCTAAAGATGGTGGCCCATCTCCTGAGGGCTGATGTGGTTGAGACCACAAAGGACGACCTCAGTTCAAGCGACTGGTCCATATTGGTCATGGCCCAAGCGGAGTCACTTCTCGAGTATCTTCCTGAAGATACACGGCGACGGGAAGAGGCGATCAGAACCAGGGTTCGATCAGCAGCCTCCACCATTCTCTGCCGGTTTCGTCTCCACCATGGCCCAGATACGGATCTGAGTCTACTGGTGGGACCGATAGAGATCGAGAGTGAAGAACAGCTGTGTAACATCCCTGATTTTTGCCCTATTTTCATTCTCTGAGCATCCCCTTATCACCCGCACCTTGCACCACCTGACCCTGAAAGAACCCAAACCATAACCAATATAAGCGCGATGTGTTCTAAGATCCCCTCGTATCGGAATATCCCAAATCGGCCGATTCTTTCCCAAAATCGAAAACGACCGCTTCTAGGAGACCCAAAAAGTCTAAAATCTCCGTTTGAAGTCCGAATCGAGATCCATCTTCTCCTATACGTCCATATCGCTATTTGATACGTATCGTCCTTTAGAAACGTTTCCAAATTCGCGACGGAAATCAGAGTTTCAGCCGTTGGAAAAATCCGAAAACGAAAGTACCAGTTGTACTCAACCCTGTTTTCGTTTTACCCGAAACCTTGCCAAATCTTCTTGTTTTCGCGCATACTCAATTGGAATGAGTACGTGATGATTTTATCTAGCCCTCGGAAAAGTCAGATTTGCATTTGGACCCCTAAATCCTGAAAATGCCCAAAATACCCCTGGAGCAAAACTCAGTGTACAGTGCACGGCACTGTACCGTGCCCGTGCTTGTGTCGTGTGCGCGCCCTGCGTGCCGCCCGTGCGCCACCACACTGCGCCGTGCCGCACCACCGCGTCCCCTCACCGCCGGCACCGCCCCGTGTGCACCTCGCGTGCCCTGTGAGCTCCGCCACCTGTCCACGCCACGGCGACTCCTCGGGAACCCCCAGATCGCCGTGCCTTGTCCCATCGTGTCCGCCACCGAACGCAGCAACACCTGGCCGCGCGCAAAAGTCGCCGTTCCTGTGCATCTCAGCCACGTCCAGCGCCGGCATTGGATGAGCGTGCCACCGCTGTCCTTTGCCCGAGCTGTAGCCACGATCTTCGACCCTCACGCCGGTGCACCGTCCCATCGCCACCGTCCTCGCCTCCGGTTATCGTCGCACACGCGCCCGGTTGCGCCCTCCCTCGGCCAGCACCTTCCCCACAGCATCTAGAGGCTATAAAAGCCAGGACACATCATCTCTTCACCTCACCTACACAGCAAACGCAAGAAAACCACTGTTCATCGTCTTCCCCGAGCTCCACCTTCGGCCTTCTCGGTGACAGCACTCTCCGGTGCGTTTTTCTCCAAATTGAAGCCACCAACATACTCCTCTTACTCTCTAGATGGTTCATGAGCTTAGAATTGAGTTCATTTCTTCTCTAACTCCGGCTATCACCGGTTTTCTATTTGGCTCTGTTTTGCAAAATTCAGCCCGATCCAGAGAGATTTAGAACTCGTGCTAGTGAGGAGAATTGTTCCTTAGAGTAGGATTGATCACCCCAGCTAGTTAATTTTTACTTTCACACAGCAAATCAAAAACCCCCAAATCCCCAGCCGTGAGCTCCGGCCATCTACTCCGGCGAGCCTCCAAACACAACCACTAGACAATCCAGTGTACCAGTAGTGATCTCCACACTCTCAGGAGCAAGAATATGTGATCAATTTCTAAATTGATCAACCCTAACCGCTCCAATTGCTCTGCCCTAATTTCTGTTCAAAACAGCCACCTTGGCATTCAAATTCCGGCCAACTCCGGCCATCCCCGGCCAAACCCTCCGGCCAGACACCTCCTGACACTTAAGCCTACATGTTTGACATAGTTTGCCTTCAAATGCATGAGCCAATTGCTCAGGACACACAAACCCTAGTTCTAGCAGTACAATGGCATAGAAATTACTGTGTCCTGGACCTTTTTGTGAATTCTAGAAAACCTAAGTATTTTCTGCTTGTCCCACTTTGTCAAATAGCTTCGCCTTAGTCTAATGCATCTACTGTCCAATTTTCATCTCATTCAAAGTTACCTAGACCCCTTAACTCACTTCTCGGCTTTTAGGTTAAGTTCGGACGTGACCCGAACGTCGCCCTTTTGACGTCCAATGTCCGTCGACCCTAAGAGTCTTATTTACTATTCTTCTTAGCCATCCTAAACTAGCACAACTCGACCTTTGGAAATCCAAAGCCCAAATCCTAATTCAGTTCAGAAATCAGAAGCCGTTCCAATGTAACGCATTATTATTTTATGTAAGCTTAGTTGTCGTATTTTGTAAGTTGATTGTAATACCTTGTGTATATGCCTGTATTTGAAGATCAAGACTTCGATTACGCGGAAGAGGAAACAGAAGAACCCGCAGATTGCGACAATACTACTTGGCAAGGCAAGTTTCCCTCCTTTGAACATATTGCGCCTATTATTTTATATGCATTTAATTATTTAGAATTTGGTATCTACGCATGTATGCATAGATAGTTTTGATAAAAGTATATGTTGAGAAATGATGTGAGTAGATAATCCTATTTTGCAGACCCCCCTTGTTTCATAACAATTTATTTTACCTTGTCACCTTAGGAGAAAAAGTGTAGAACATATGTGTGTATTCATATACACACTACCTTAAGAGGAAATATGTACCCATGGAAATATATGTCTATACTAATAAACGTGTAAAAGAAAAGAGGAAGGCAGAAGCGTGAGCAAACTATTTCTAAAGATCATTTTATGTAAAAGAAATAGGGACTACTAGCGAGGGTTGGTTTGGAAGGTTGGCGCTGTGTGCGTGGTGGGTTTGTGAAAGCCTCGCTAAGGGTCCATAAGGACGGGATCGTCGTGCTGTGCTTCTAAGCGACCTGAAAACGTGCCAACTACCCGCCTGGTATGGGACAGGCACAATGTCATGACTCACCTAAAGTTAATCATTTCCTGCAATGGTTGTCGATCCGGTTTCCCGAGTGGAAATTGGTGGGCCACAGAGGGCCACGAGTGGTGTGAGGGGTAGAGAGGATAAGGTGTAAGAAGGAAGTCGCCCTAGCCTGGCTCTCGAGTCGTGCGCGACCGAACCAGGAAGTGGGAATTCTATGTGTCCAGAGGAGGACCTCATAGACCCAAGGCTAGAAGAAAAGGCAGTGGGGAGGACCCACAACGATAATGAGGACCTTACGCGTGCTTGCCATGTATCATGTTGTAGGGAGTACCTACCTTGATAATGGGGCCGGTATTGTCTATGTATCGGGCAGGAAATTATTAACAATGGGTCAGTAAACTGTTGTGTAAGCTCAGCCTGGTCACCTGCGTATAAGTCGCAGGGAGCTGATCCGACATTTAAGTTGAGTTTTCATGGTGGGTACAGTGGTACACCTCTGCAGAGTGTAAAAAGGTATTCGAATACTCCGTGCTCCCGGGTTTTCTGGAGCCTGGTCGTAGTGGGGTGGTCTCTCGTTGTTGCAGCATGATTAGTATTGATAAATTCTTTAAAATGACACTAGTACAGAAATGCAGTCTACTAACCCCTATCTTCTATCGGTTATTAGCGAAACAGCACAAAACCGATAGAAAATGTGCCTCGCGGTCAAAAAAGCCCGACGGATGTATTTTCCCTATCGGTTTCTAAGAAACTTACCGATAGAATAAATAGTATGATTTACTCTAGCGGTGATGAACATATTTGCCGTTAGAAGAGATGCATAAGTACTGACGGAAGAATGTTGTGCGCCGATAGGACTGGTCGACTTCAACAACTAGATTTATTCTATCGCTACTGTATGAATATACCGACAGAATATATTAAAAGTTCCTATCGGCAATATGTAGTTCGCCGATAGAATAGTTGACCTTCTACAAATATTTTTATTCTATCGGTAATGGATTTTTTTACCGTTAGAATATATAGAAAATTGCTTAGAACTGTTCGTCTTCTAATAGTTTTATTCTATCGGTAATGCATGTTTATACCGGTAGAATATTGCACAAAATATCTTAGAACTGTTGGCCTTCTACACTAGTAATATTCTATCGGTAGTATACGTACAGACCGATAGAGTATGTACAAAAATTCCTATCGGTAATATTTGTTGTGCCGATAGAACCATTCGTCTTCTACAGATGTTTTTATTACTAACGGTATTCTGTTTTCTTACCGATAGAAAATATATAATTGTATAAATACACGGGTATGTCTCTTTCATTCTCACAGTTCATCTGGGCTCGTAGTCCTAACCCGTAAGCTCCATGGACGGCCGGCGCACCTCTACAGGGGACCGCTGCACCTCCGCACCTCCATCGACGCCCTCTAGACGTCGGCATCCCAAGGAAGGTACGTAAAATTTCTGCAATATTGTTAGATTATTCTAATCCGATTATGGCAATAATTCTGCTTTTTTTGTATCCTTCATTTTGATGTGTCTTCTTTTCAATATGATTATGATCTGTTCAGGTCCTTGGATGATGCTCGTGAGGGGCAACGTATTTCACGGTTCTTCATCGCAGTACGCTGCCTACTTTGGCTTGTTGGCGAAAGAAAAGGTGAAGATCACCGTCGAGAGCTGGAAGGACGTGAAGGGCGAGATCTTGGTTGGCTCGGTCGAGAAGATGCTTAAGCCCGGCGTGTTTCTCAAATCAGGACCTATAGAAAGCATCTTACATGTTTTTGCATGCACCAGCTTGTGGCCAGATGCTTACCTGCTTGGAGAAGAAGAATTGTTGTTATTTGCACAGCCATTCTACACCATCACTACACAGAACAACATCTTCGAAGGTAGGTTCTTTTTGTTAATGGAGTTGAGTTGAGTTGAGTTGATCGAGTTTGAGTCCGAGGAAATCACCATTACGTACAAATGTATGTCGACGGCAGTTCCAGCTCCTCGGGCGTCTTCGAACTGAACTCCTATGGTTAAGTCCAATGTGGTTCAGACATTTGCTGTTTTGGATGAATGGATTTGTGATGTATCAGGTCTAACTTGTAGTCGGTAGTTGCATTGTGGCAATCTGCAAAGGTTCCCTTTTATGTAAAATGCATGTATGGGCCACTGGGTCCTCGTCGTGATCTGTTGTTAATTTCAGACGTGGCTTTTGTAATATACATCGAATGTGTGAATTGTTGTATTTGTATATTGTTGTATATTTGTGTATCATGTATTGCTAATTGGGACATGAACTTGAATGTGCAGGGAGCATTTGTGTATTTAATTGTATTGGTAGGTAGGTGTGTATTTGTACTGCTGTTTCAGACATGCGCTTCAATTTGTGAACTGGCATGTGTATGTTTGTACCTGAATTTGTATTGGTGAACTGGCATGTGTATGTTTGTACCTGAATTTGTGAACTGGCATGTGTAATTTCTTTGGCAAGATGAAGTCCCCACTACCTACGAAAAGTATTTTTGTGTCTCCTAGTTAATCCACAAATTAGCATTTCTTGAAATATATTGCTTTATCTTCTAGTTAAGATCCGTTTGATGTAAGATCTGTTTGATGTTACATTGATATGATTCCTTGAATGTGAGAAATGGCATGTGCATGTTTGTCCCAGTTCGGTAACAGTACCTCCTCTAACGGTAAGTACACATATTTACCGATAGGAAAACATATATATTTGTTCAGTCATGCATATTCTAACGGTAAATACACATATTTACCGATAGGAAGCACATATATTTGTTCAGTCACGCATATTCTAACGGAAATGCACATATTTACCGATAGAAAAATACATATATTTGTTCAGTCATGCATATTCTAACGGTAAATACACATATTTACCGATAGGAAACACATATATTTGTTTAGTCATGCATATTCTAACGGTAAATGTACATATTTACCGATAGGAAATACATATATTTGCTCAGTCATGCATATTCTAACGGTAAATACACATATTTACCGATAGGAAGCACATATATTTGTTTAGTCATGCATATTCTAACGGTAAATGCACGTATTTACCGATAGAAAAATACATATATTTGCTCAGTAATGTATATTCTCTAACGGTATGTGTGTGTTTTTACCGATAGAATATGTGAGCGGCAAATTACCTAAGTTAGTCTGACGGTTATTTCATGTATTTACCGTTAGAAAAATGTCCATTATAAGGAAAACCCCAGTCGACCATTGCTGAGCTGCTCTTTAATTTGTTCTGTTGCACTCTGTGTCCCTCTGTTTGTGACGAAAGTTCCAGCTACACTGCTAGGGTGATCAGCGCAGGCTGGAGGGAAGTTGATTGCGCCCCTCTCTTTAAGGTATGCTTAATCGTCGACACCTATCTCTCTCTCCCTCTAGATCTCCCTTCCTCTCTACTTGCAAGCTAGCTGTATTGTGTAGTTCCAAGTTTGTAGCTCTAAGCTTGGGAGCTTGGTAGCTGGAAATGCGTCATGTTTTAGGAGCTAACTAGCTTGTATTGTGTAGTTAGCTAGGTTAATTAGTGTTAATTTCGTCAGGCTAGGGTTCAGCACATGTATCTGTTGTAAGAGGCTGTACATGTACATATACATAACTTAATCGGGCAGGTTTCATGCATGGCTTACTCGTTAAATTTTGTTAATTGTAGATGGACAGGAAATATTGGATGTATGGAATAAAACGTACTACTCTTGAATATTTGGATGGTGTGAATGAGTTTATTAAATTTGCTGAGCAACAAAAGGAGAGGAAGGGAGAGAAAAATATGCTCTGTCCTTGTACAGATTGTATGAACTTGAAGAGATTTAGCAACTCTGATCAAATTAAGAGTCATTTGATTCGTCGTGGTTTTAACGCGCGATACACCCGTTGGATATGGCATGGCGAAGATCTTGAGGAAACAAGCACCACTACTACCAATCAGCACGACTCGGATGTGGATTGCAATAATATCGATGATCATCCCAATTTTGGTAATGTTAATTCCGATGTGCACGTAGATGATGATGATGACAATCTAGATGAGATGTTACGTGATGTAGAGGAAGATTACAACGAAAATGACTTCTGTGAATTTGAGAAACTGATTGCTGACTCTGAGAAGCCTCTGTTCCCTGGATGTGCAACATTTACAAAACTGTCTTCTGTGCTGAGATTATATAACTTGAAGGCAGGAAACGGTTGGAGTGATAAGAGTTTCACGGCACTATTAGATCTTCTAGCGGACATGCTTCCAGAGGGAAATGAGTTGCCAAGATCTACTTACCAAGCCAAAAAACTGTTGTGTCCGTTGGGAATGGAAATCGAAAGAATACACGCATGCCCAAATGATTGTGTGTTGTACCGTAACGAGTACTCCAGTTTGCATGTTTGTCCAAGATGCGGCGCATCGAGGTATACACGTAGGGACCGGATTGACAGTGAACGTCACGAGGTAAGGAAAGGGCCCCCGGCAAAAACTGTGTGGTACTTGCCTGTGATACCTAGATTGAAGCGGCTGTTTGCAAATCCGAAAGTCGCAAAGCACTTGCGTTGGCATGCTGAAGCCCGGAAACAAGACGGAAAACTGAGACACCCAGCTGATTCTATTCAATGGAGAAACATCAACAGAACATTTGCTGAGTTCAGCGGCGAACTTAGGAATGTAAGGTTCGGGCTGAGTACAGATGGTATGAACCCACATGGTAATATGAGCAGCCGGCACAGCACTTGGCCGGTTCTTTTATGCATCTACAATCTTCCTCCTTGGTTATGCATGAAGCGCAAGTACATCATGATGGCGTTACTAATCTCAGGACCCAGACAAACCGGAAATGATATTGACGTGTTTCTAGCACCTTTAATCGAGGACTTACAGAAATTGTGGAGCGAGGGTGTGCAGGTGTGGGATGCATACAAGAAAGAGAATTTCATCTTGCGGGCCCTGATATTTTGCACCATAAATGATTTTCCTGCCTACGGCAATTTGTCGGGGTATAGTACGAAAGGAGCCAAGGCTTGCCCTATTTGCCTAGATGAAACTGAGAGCATCTGGCTGCGAAACTGCCGGAAAACAGTGTACATGGGTCACCGCAGGTTTCTTCCGGTGCATCACACGTACCGTAAGAAGAGGAAATCATTTAACGGGAAGCCTGAGAAGGGATTAGCTCCAGTGTTTCTGACCGGTAAGGAGATTTACTCACGCGTGAACGACATCAAAGTTGAGTTCGGTAAGCATTCTAAACCTCGAGAAAAAAATGTTTGGAAGAAGAGATCGATTCTCTGGGATCTACCGTACTGGGAGCACTTACAAGTTCGACATTGCATTGACATCATGCATGTAGAGAAAAATGTCTGTGACAGTTTGATTGGTTTGTTGTTGAACATTCCGGGAAAGACAAAGGATGGTGTGAAAGCTCGTCGTGACATGGTGGAAATGGGGATAAGGACTGAGCTTGCACCTTTAGAGAATGGAAAGCGTACATACCTCCCCCCGGCCTGCTACACGTTGTCCAAGAGCAAAAAAACAGAACTCTGTCGGTGCCTGCACGGTGTTAAAGTTCCATGTGGGTACTCCGCGAACTTGAAAAAACTTGTGTCTATGAAGGACCTAAGACTGGTTGGCATGAAGTCCCACGACTGTCATGTCTTGATGTCACAGATGCTTCCCATTGCTATCAGAGGCATTCTTCCAGTTAAAGTCAGAGAGACAATCACAAACCTATGTTATTTCTTCAACGCAATATCTTCCAAGGTAAGTACGTGCACTCGTACTATAAGTTCACTACCTCCATTTGTGGAGCTTAATGAGAAGATTTTTCTGATATGAATATTTGGCGCAACTGTGTCCTCGTAGGTAATTGATCCCGATGGACTAGACGCTTTGCAACGCGACGTGGTTACAACTCTTTGTCAGCTCGAGATGTATTTCCCTCCATCCTTTTTTGATGTTATGGTCCATCTGATTGTTCACCTTATCAGAGAAATTAAGTTTTGTGGACCTGTGTGCCTGCGCTACATGTATTCATTTGAGAGATTTATGGGTGTATTGAAGGGATACGTAAGGACTCGTCGTCGACCCGAGGGGAGTATCATGGAAGGTTATGCCGCCGAGGAGGTGATTGAATTTTGCACATATTATATGGCCGGGGTTGACCCAATTGGTGTTCCTAGGTCCCGACACGAGGGTAGGCTTGAGGGAATTGGAACGATTGGATTCAAAGCTATCGTCCCCGCTCGTGATGTGTACGCAAAATCACATTTTTGGGTCTTACAACACGTGACGGAGGTCGAGCCATACATACACGAGCACAAGGTTATGTTACGGTCACAGAATCCTTCGAAGTCAGACGTTTGGGTAAGCAGAGAACATAACAGGAAATTTGCTGAGTGGATCCAAGAAAGAGTCACGCGAGCTGCCGAGGGCTCCGTAAGTGAAACTGTGACATGGTTGGCTAGAGGCCCAAGATTCACTGTAGGGACTTGGCAGGGGTACGACATCAATGGGTATTCATTTTACACAAGAGCTCAAGACGCCAAGAGTAGCACGCAATGTAGCGGAGTGACACTGTTTGCTATTTCCGAGGATGCCAGGTCAGTAAGGGCGCTGAACTCATATTACGGTGTTATTGACGAAATATGGGAGCTCGATTACGGATTACTTAAGATTCCCCTGTTTCGATGCCAATGGGTCGAAATCCCTCGAGGTGTTCAAGTTGACAGTTACGGGTTTACTCTCGTCAATCTTGGTAGAGTCGGACACCAAGACGATCCATTCATACTTGCAAAGCAAGCCACACAGGTATTCTACATCGTTGACCCGGCCAATCCAAACTTGCATGTTGTCCTCCACAGCAAGAGACGTATTATTGGGGTCGAAGATGTTGTCGACGAAGAGGAGTGTAACCAATTCGATGAAATACCTCCATTTTTAGAGGACATTCAATCTATCCGTACTGAAGATATCGACGAAACCACGTATCTGCGAGATGACCACGAAGAAGGATTATGGGTTGAGAACCATTGATGATTAATTTCTATTTCAGGGATAAATGCCAAGCAAACAGCCCACAAGTTCTGCAGCAAGGTGAGGAACTTATCATTAATACATCAGGCAGTACATTTTTCTTTAGAATTTAATGATAAGCTAGTTCACAGCATTAATACATCTCAATTTTACTCCACAGCATGAGTTCTAACATGTACAGTACCTTTATCCTGTAAATATTTAATTCTTCCCTTCAAATAGCACTTGCAAAAATCTCATCGCAGCCTCTTCAAAAATCCCTTTTTTCTGACGGTATTTTGTTATTTATACCGATAGAGAAGGACATCTTCTCTCAGGCACTTCAAAACGTTTTCTATCGGTATTGTTCTATTTTACCGTTAGAATAAATTCATTTGTCTCACGGTATTTGTTGTCTGACGGTTTTTTCCTGTTTTTACCGATAGAAGAATACTCTGCCGCTTCGAATTCTCAACCGTGTCGCCATGCGTCGCCTTGGAAACTCTATAAGTACCTCGCCATGCGTCGCGGTATTTTGTTGTTTTTCTAATTCTCGAACGGTTGGACTCCTCATCTTCTCTTTCACAATGGCAACCTCCATGGGATCGTCATCCACGGCCTCCCCGGTAAGAACTCTAAATCTCCTCGGTTTACCCCTGTATTGTTAATCCATGTTCAGTTCATTCTTGACCTGTTGATTTGCACAGGGAATGGTAGCCGTGGAAGACACTGCCAAAGTGAAGGCTGACCTGAGGGCCCTCCAGGAGGAGCACAAGCTCCTTACAGACAAGCACACTCAGCTACGGCTTGACCTTGACGATCTCTTCCAGCGCATTAAGCGCATGAAGACGGATGGTGACAATGCTAGGGCGAGGACGAGGCGTCTTCGCGAGGAGAAGAAAGCCGCGGATATGACCATCGCTGGCTGCGGTTTGACTATGAAGAATACCATAGCGAAGCTGACGGAGGTCGCAGGCCTTCTTGACGCGGTAGTAGTTGATCCTAGGGACAACTTGTCGCTAGAGGAGTCCTGCGTCCTGGCTGCAAGTCTAACTGACTCTATTCTACATGCAGCCAGGGCTAAGACCACCCCTTGACCTAGCATTTTGGGTTTTATTTTTTATGTAAGTGATAAAACAACAATGAATGAACAATTTCTTTTTATGTCAATTTTCCAATTTTCCGGCTATCTTCCCTCTTTCTTTAACATTCTGCAGCTTTCAACCACGGTCTGTTTGATGTTAAATTGTGTACCTTTTCATAACTCTGACGGTATTTTGTTGTTTTTACCGATAGAAAAAGGGCACACAAATCTCAAGCACTTAATCAAAAAAATTTTCTGTGGAAAATTGGTCTCACGGGATTTTATTGTTTATACCGATAGAAAAATGCAATCACTAATTCGAATATTTTTCCGGGAAATTTACTTTTTCTATCGGTATTATTTTGTTGTTTCGATAGAAAATTACATAAGTCTATCGGTATCATTTTGTTATACCGATAGAAAAGTTCCTCCGCTACTTTATTTCTCGTACACGGCCCTTTAGTTTCCCTCCACTCGAACAGTTCCACCTTAGAGCACTGCGTCTCTTCGAGAGCGAAGAAAACCCCAACCTCCGCCGTGAGCACTCACTTCCTCTCTCCCACACGACGATCGCCGGCTGGACACTGGTTCGTCACTGCCACCGGTCCTTATTTTCGTCCTTCGCCCGCCGCTGCTGCGTTCTACACCGCCTCTGCATCACCAGAACTGATCGCCGCCGTAAATACCCTAATTCGTCGTTCTATTTCCAGCATCTTCTTTATTTGATCCTAGTGTTTTGCACGTACTAATTCTTGGAGTTTTGTAATTACACTAGGGTTCCCTATTGTGTTGGCTTATGTACATTCCGCAGGCAATGTTGATTTTAATTAGGGTTTACATAATATGTTCCAGTGCTGTAATGAACCTGTTTTGAGATTTTAACTTCTCTATACTGCTGTATGTGTGATCAATTGTATCCAACTGCCATGTAATGCAGATTATATGTTGGAGGTGTTCTTACACATATTCTATCGGCAGCTCATGTGTTTACCGATAGAAAATTTTCGGCACAAGTAGTAAAACTTAATTTGGATCTGGAAGGACATGAGCCATGCAATGTACTAGTTTGGTTGGGAATTTTTACTCACTTCGTATGAATATATGGCAATGTGGATGGGTCTTCGATGTATATGTTTCAAATGCCTATATACATGACTTTTCCCAACCTAATAGCTGTGAAGTCCTGATGACTCACATACAGGCTAGGCTAAAGATTATGCACAGTAGCACTTAGATGCTTGTGTGCATATTTACGTGTGAAATAATAATGCTGGCCCATGAATATTAGTGTAGCAAATCATCGAGAATGTTATGTGATGACAGTGAATGGTGGTTTGTCAACAAAATTTCATATGTAGAGAACATTGTTATGTTCTATCGGTATCTCACGTGTTTGCCGATAGAAAAATTGTCTTGTGTAGAGGTAATTGTTATGGTCTATCGGTAGCTCATGTGTTTACCGATAGAAAATATTTCTGAAGAGTTCAGTAAGTAATTTATGCATGTCTTTCTTTTTGTATTATTTTCCCTTTTGCCGCCCTAGTTAGTCTCCAGTCCTGGGCTGAGTTATGGAAGTCCAAGGCGAATTAATTGCCATATATATGGTTTGTTGAAGGTTTTGTAGGGGAAGACATGTCGTCGTCTTCATCGGATGGTACTAGTGGTTCGACTAGGGCCAACCCCATCGTAACTACTGAAGATGGGGCTGTTACATCCCAGCGCAAGAGGGTGGGGCGAGGCGCGACGACGTTGGGGCGTTTGGCCAAACGCACTGATCTTTCTTGTGAGTTCAACCAATTTGGGAGGCCGATTGGAAAGAATGCTGGGAGGTACGCGCCCTACGTTGGGCTGTTGGCGAAAGAAAGGGTGAAGATCACCATCCAGAGCTGGAAGGACGTGACGGCGGACGAGAGGGATAGGTTGTGGGCGGAAGTGAAGGTTAAATGAACTGAAATCGCTGAACTCTTTCGTAATCACGTTCTCTTGGCTTATACTAAAGTTTAACTAACTCGTGATTAATTGTATGCATTTTTCGGAAACAGGCTAAGTGGAACATCCCCGACGATACACCTAGGACTGCCTGCTTGAAGGACATGAACGGAACATGGAAAACCTTTAAGAGCTAGCTCGTCAGTAACTTCCTAGCTGCGGGGAAATCTCCTTGCGAGAAGTACCCCTTCATATCGGAGGAGGTATGGGAGGAATTCACCAAGCAGAAGGGGACTGAGGAGTTCAAGGCCCTTAGCGAGAAGAATAGGGCGATCCAGAAGAGGAACGACCACCCGCATCGGCTCGGATCCCGGGGCTATGCGGGGAAGGAGGAACAGTGGAAGAAGGAAGACGAACAAAATCCTGTCATGGACACCCCTGAGTTGCCGCTCTCCGAGATCAGGGATGAGAGGTGCAAGCGATGGTGGAGGGGGAGGGGGTCCGTGTCGTCCACGGGGTTTGTGCAGTTCGCAACCCCTGGGGACGCCGACGTTGTGAGGCGAATGGTAAGTTGGCTAACCTCGTAAACTGTGTGCGCACAAGTGTATATAAGGCAATTTGTCTCACAAGGTACCTTCAAATGTAACAGATCTCTTTTGAGAAGGACGCAGCGGAGGGATTGTTTACCCCACAGAGGGAGAACGACATCCTCACCCGAGCTCTAGGAAATAAGGAGCATCCCGGGCGGACACGGGCCGTGGGAGCCATTGTGTCGTGGAAGGCCGGTTTCGTAGATCCGGCTCCACCGAGGAAGAAGGCCCGCACCTGGAAGGAAAAGGAAGCTGACCTCTCCGATAAGATACGGGCTGAGGTACGGGAGGAGATACGGGCGGAGATGCGGGCTGAGATACGGGCTGAGGTACAGTCTGAGGTGCAGACCGAGGTCGCACAAATGAGGGAAGAGTTTGCACGGTTGAGAGAAACATTGCTGGCCAAGAGTTTAGATGCGGATCCCCAGGACGACGGTACCCCGCGGGGTCGGATAAGCAGTTGCGCTTCGAAGGTACTCGCGGATCCAGTGGATCTACTTGAGGTACTGCAAGCCTTCATCTGTGCACTTAAGTTGATGCCACTCCCATTCCGTTAGAGTTGTTTCGCTAACCTATTTTAATTGTTACAAATTTGCAGGGGCCGGAGGGCTGCATCCTACAGAATCACGTAGGCGCCGGGCAGGAAGTGGTTGGACACGGCTTCGTATATCCGTCTGGGCCGGATGTCCGGGTCCACTGTGTACCTCTGCGGTTGGGTTTCGCAAAGGTACAGGTGGACATGGCCATGCCGGGCTACAACGATTCTCCGTTGCCAGTCCCAACAGAGGAACTGCAGACACTTGCCGAGGCAGTGGGCTCCTACGTACAGTGGCCCAAGAAGTGTCTTGTAATACAACCGGTAAATCCTACACATTTTAGATTACATCCTACTCAGTACACTCAACTTGCATAATCTAACATACGTGCTCATTAATTGAAGTGGCCTGCCGCGGGGCTACCAGGGGATTGCGCCCCCAGCTCGGGGCATGAGGGCCGATCTCGTGCGAACCTGGACACATCAAAGACGGCCTCGACCCCACCTAGCGCATCCACGCCTCCACCTCGGAAGAAAGCCGCCATCACCTCGCCCTTGCCTTCGAAGGTACGCACTCAGTCCCCGGCAAAAGGCAAGGGCGGCAAAGGCAAGGGCAAAGGGCGACAGGGACTGCCGCGGACGTTCACGAACGGGCTCCCACTCCTGTCGGAGGCATCTTTGCGGAAATTGGATCGATCAACCAGAGACCTCCACGACTGGTACCTACATCGAGCTCGGCGCAGCCTGAACTTCTTAGTTCCCTACAGGCCTGGGCAGTTCCACCGTGAGCCCGGGACTATATCCGTGGCACACGAGGATCTGTTCGACCTCTACAACTGGCGGGAGCTCGATATGTCCATCATACGGACTGGAGTCCTATGAGTTTGCTGATGCTATGTATTGCTGTTTTCTAACTCTGTTTGCTAACTCTGCATTAATGTTGCAGTTCATTTGAATACTGAGTAACTTTCTGTGAAATTAATATTAATCTCGTCCTTCGCATGCAGGTGCATGTACAGGCTAGCATCGGAGGCTGCGTGTGACAAGGTGGGTTTCCTCGACCCAGAGAAAATAAGCCTCACGATGCTAGAGCAGGACGCCGCGCACGCTGAGCAGTACATATCCAGCGCGCTGATGGCGCAGCAGGACAGGGACTTCATTCTGGTGCCGTACCACCAAAGGTTAGTGCATTTCGTACTAATTTAACTCAATCTTGTATGTTACACCTGAGATGTACTTTGAGCTAGCGGTCCTCTTTTACGTACAATGCAGGGGCCACTGGATCCTCATCGTATCTGTCCGCCGAGGAACGAGGTGTACTACCTCGATTCGATGCGTGACAGATTATCGATGGAATATGTGCTCAAGGGGAATATGGGGGCGTAAGTAACTTATATGTTTGATTTAAATTTTGACATCACTAGCTAATGATAATACATTAACTGGCAATACTAACTGAAATGCAGGGCTTTTGATAAATATGTGTCCGCTGGAGGGAGGCATGCCGCACCGCAGGGCTCCCTACTAGCTTGGAAAGAATATGAGGTACTCACGAGACTTTTTGTTTATGCTTAATTAGTTTATGAAAACAATATATAGCTAACATGTATTCGCATATGCAATTATCTCAGTGCCATCAGCAGCCGCAATCGTGGGAATGCGGGTTTTATGTGCTGCGCTACATGTACGACCTAGTGCAGACAAACTTTTCCCGATTCCCCCAGGTAAGCATCGATAGCTAACTCAAATTTCAAAAATGGGTGTCACGTTCTAAATTAGGATCGAAGTTAGTTACTCAGTATGCACACATGCTTGCAGATCGCCATGTCGAAAGACCAATATGAAAATGCAAAGATTATATATCTTCGACAAATCTGGGCACAATATGTCATGGAGGAAGTAGCACCCAACCATCCAGCATGACAATTTTCTCCTTTTGGTGTACTCTGCATAGACTGTTCATATACATGTGAATAAATATATATATGTGAATAAATGTCCACATTGGATTGCAATCTGTATTTGTCCATACATATGTGAATAAATGTGAATAACTGCCTAATGTGTGAATTTGTTCTGTGAATTTACCTTGCATCTGTACTGTATTGTGTATCCAATCTATACTGTATTGCATCTGTACTGTATATGTGAATGTACTGTATTGTGATGCAAATAAAGTACTGTATATGTGATTGCTCTATCGGTAAATTCATCAACAACCGAGAGACTACTGTCCTTTTTTCTATCGGTACAATCAAAATTAACCGTTAGAAGAGTTTGACCTTTCCTGCCGGTGAACTCATACATATCCGATAGAGTACTAAGCTTTTTTCTGTCGGTAATCTTGTAGTTAACCGTTAGAATAGTGGTACTTTTCAATCCGCTAGCGACGAGTTTTCTATCGGTATACTCCTAATATGCCGATAGAGTACTAAGCTTTTTTCTGTCGGTAATCTTGTAGTTAACCGTTAGAATAGTGGTACTTTTCAATCCGCTAGCGACGAGTTTTCTATCGGTACACTCCTAATATGCCGATAGAGTACTAAGCTTTTTTCTGTCGGTAATCTTGTAGTTAACCGTTAGAATAGTGGTACTTTTCGAACTGCTGGACGTAAGAATACGACGGGTTTTCTATCGGTAGATTCATAATATGCCGATAGAATAGTGAACTTCTTCTGTCGGTTATTTACCGATAGAAAATGTTCAGTCTTGTTCTATCGTGTCTATCTCTATCGGTACAAAAACCGATAGTAGAAGGGTTTTTTTTACCGATAGAAGACTACATTTCTGTACTAGTGTGAGATCAAACCATGGCGACTCATGGGAGTTTAGCCTGACTCTGTGAAAAGTATATATATGTACAGTTTTGATAAATTACTTTGAGAAATAAAACCCCAGATTCAGGGAGACTTTTCAAAGTACTAAAATATCTCTGTTTTCAATAAAATTACATTAGTATGGGAACCATAGAGCTTGTTGTTGTCAATAACTACATACAATATTTCCCTATGCAGGAGCTTGCTGAGCTTTGTATGCTCACCCTTGCTGATCCAATAAGTACAGAGGATGAATCAATAGACTTCACAGACTATGGAATCGAACCGGCACAAGAAGACCCCGACAAAGTTCCAGGAGATCCAAGCGCCTGAAGGGTCACCTAACCTCAGTGAGAGCGATGTGGGTTTTGTCCTGCTTCACGCTTTGCTGGATGAGGAAGATGTTTCCCCCCTGCTTTGCTGATGCATTTTGGTTTTTTATATTTTGGCTCGAAACCTGTTTCGGGTTCAGTTCCTAACTGATCTTGCTACTCTTATACGACGTGGTTCCGCACACGTCAATTAATGTAATATGGGTCTGGATGACCCCGTATGCTATGTATGTATGTAAATGCTGATGGATGTTCTGAGGTTTCAACTCCTGTGCACAAATTACCTGGGCATTTGTATCAGGTTCCCTCTAGCGAGGGGCCCACAAGCTGGAGGCGATTATGGAGGAGATCACCCCCCTTGTAGACAAACTCCTGACCGAGCTCGGGATTGTATAACTCCTACAACTGTACAAATACAACATATGCAATGCATGTACAAATTGATTTTTGAAAGAAAATATATTCTTGTTTTTTGTTGTTTCATACTATAAGCATATCCCCCTAGCCCTCGCCTATGATTATAGATACTAAAGGCTTAGTATTATAAACACAGGAGAAGTATAAGTGTAACGACCAGGGGTGTGTGATCGGACCATCAATTATGATCAATGTAACGCCTAATCTTGTTGCAAACCGGTAGCCACTCAGGTGACCAAGGACTTACTAGAAAGCCCCACATGCGTTGAGGAACGGCTTATTTAGGAGTGACGTATCTGGAAGTGGTCATGAGATCGGCCAGCGAATCCGACTAGAACGTTGAAGTGATCTAACCGCCGGCGACCAGCCCCCAGGTCGAATTCATAACACATGGGCATAAAGGGAAATGTTCATCGTATGAAACCAAAAGACTTTTTGTTTTATGAAAAAATGCTAATTGAACAGGAAAAGGGATTGAGTATTTACACGTAGAACTTGAGTAGTTGATCGATGTTCCATGTATTGGACAGAATCCGACCATCCTCCATGGCTAATCGCGCTGATCGTGGTCGCGGCACTGAGACAACAGTGTAAGGGCCTTCCCACTTCGAGGAGAATTTATTGCGATTAGACTGGTCTTGAATTTTTCGTAAAACCAGGTCGCCTACGTTAAGACTACGTGGTCGCACCCTTTTGTTATAGTACTTGCGCAAAGCTTGCAAATATGCCGCGGACTTGATTAAAGCGCGATCACGCCTTTCTTCTAAGAGGATGAGATCTTGTGATCGCTGTTCGGGCTGATCAACTCGTTCGAATTGCTCTGTCCGAAAAGATCCAATACTAACTTCCATAGGCAGCACAGCCTCGGCCCCATAGACCAGATGGAAGGGCGTCTCACCAGTGGCTCGACTAGAGGTAGTTTGCAGTGCCCATAGAACGGTGTAGAGCTCGTCTGCCCAAGCCCCCGAGCGAGTCTTAAGGTGATCAAAGACACGTTTTTTGATGCCTTGCAGTATCTGTCCGTTGGCCCGTTCCACGGCACCATTGCTCTGTGGATGTGCCACAGAGGCAAAGCACACCTTGGTCCCAATCTGATCGCAGTAGTCGAGAAAAAGACCACTGGCGAACTGAGAACCATTGTCTGTGATGAGACAGTTTGGAACACCGAATCGAGCAACAATGTTCTTATGGAAGAACTTTTGTGCTGCTGATGTGGTAATATTTCGTACCGGTTCGGCCTCAATCCATTTTGTAAACGTGTCAATGGCTACGAACAGAATCTTGTACACATTGACCGCTTATGGCATAGGGCCAACTATATCCATCCCCTAGACCGAAAAAGGCCATGTGAGGTTGATGAACTTGTCTCGCGTGGAACTGACACTGAGGACACCTTTTGACCATATGCTTGGCATCATCGAGTGCCGAAAGCCAGTAGAATCCCTATCGAAAAGCTTTTCCGACCAGTGTGCGATATGACGCATGCGCACCGCATACACCGTGATGTATTTCTTTCAAGAGTGATTTATCTTCCTCCTGAGATATGCAGCGCATGAATACTCCTTGAGTACCCTTTCTCTATAAAACTCCCTCTATGAGCTTGTACAGACGCGCTTTTCGAATCAGCCGATCGCTTTCGGTTTCATCCTCGGGTAGGGTTCCATGTTCAAGATAGACTCTCAATGGATGAGCCCAATCCTATTCCTGACCAAGGTTGGTAACGCAGGCTACTACCGGATCGTCCTCAACCGAAGTCATGATCGAAGGACGGTCCAAGTGCTCAATGAACACTCCTGCCGGAGCGGATGTGCGTGAGGACCCAATTTTGGATAATTGGTCTGCGAGAATGTTGTCCTTTCGAGAGATGTATTGGACTTCGAAATGACTGAAGTGTTTTTCCAATCTCCTCACTTCCCCCAGGTAATGAGCCATTGTCTCATCGGAGGTGTTGTACTCCTTGTTTACCTAGTTTACGACCAGCTGTGAGTCTCCCCTCACCACTAATCGACGGACTCCGAGGAATTTTGCTGCCCGGAGCCCTGCAAGAAGACCTTCATACTCTGCTGCGTTGTTGGTCGCAACAAAGTGTAGTTGGATGAAATACTTAAGCTGTTTGCCCTGAGGCGTAACTAAGATCACTCCAGCCCTCGAGTGTTGAAAACTACGGGAGCCGTCAAAGTATATTGTCCAATGATCGGGGCATTCCAATTCGTCAGGCACCTGCACGGGTGGCTCAGGGTTGGTTCATTCGATCACGAAGTCGGCCAAAACCTGAGACTTAACCGCCGTGCGGGGCGTGAAATGGACATCAAAAGCACCGAGTTCGACCGCTCATTTGGCGATTCGACCAGATTTCTCTGGATTTCGGACAATATCCCCCATAGGAAAGGAGGAGGGTACTGTGATCTTGTGAGCTTGGAAGTAATGTCGTAGCTTACGGGAAGCCATCAGTAGTGCGTAAAGTACCTTCTGGACCTCAGGGTAACGCTCCTTAGGACCATAAAGTACCTCGCTCACATAGTAGACGGGTCTGTGTATCCCTTCCCTATCTGCGATCAGGACAGTGCTGACCGCGTGTGGGGTGGCCGCCAAATAAAGAAGTAATGGTTCTCCTTTGTCGGGAGACACCAACACTGTCGGGTTGGATAGTTATGTCTTTACCTCCTGAAACGCTTTTTCGGCCTCATCAGACCATGTGAAATTGTGATGCTTCCACAAGGTTTTGAAGAAAGGTAATCCCCTTGCACCTAGTCGCGATATGAAACGACTTAGGGCCGCCATGCGACCAGCCAGGCGTTGAACATCTTTCATGGTCGAGAGCGACCTCATTTGTTCGATGGCCCTGATTTTCTCAGGATTGACCTCAATGCCTTTGGAACAAACAAGGAAACCAAGAAGTTTTCCTGAAGAAACCCCGAAAGAGCATTTCTCCGGATTCAACTTTATTCCAAAGCGATTCAAATTACAAAAGGTTTCAGTAAGATCGTCCAAATGAGACAATCTCTTGGCACTTTTTACAACCAAGTCGTCTACATATGCTTCGAGATTACGCCCTATCTGGGAAAGAAAGGTCTTTTGCATCAAGCGCTGGTACGTGGAACCTGCGTTCTTGAGACCAAACGGCATTCTGACATAGCAGTAGGTGCCGAACGGGGTGATGAAGGCAGTTTTCTCTTCATCTTCTTCTGCTATGCTAATTTGATGGTATCCTGAGTAAGCGTCCAGGAAGCTCATCAGTTCGCAGCCCGCAGTTGAGTCGACCAGCTGGTAGATGCGGGGAAGGGGAAAGTCATCCTTCGGACAGGCACTGTTGAGGCTAGTGTAATCGACGCACATACACCACTTGCCATTTGACTTGCGGACCATGACCGGATTGGCGAGCCACTCCGGGTGATCGACCTCGCGAATAAATCCGGCCTTTAGGAGTTTGTCCAACTCCTCTCGGATGGCTTCCTGTCGGTCAACAGCAAAACACCTGAGCTTTTGCTTTATTGGTCACTGTCCAGGTCGAATTGCCAACCTATACTCGATTATTTCCCTTGGGACACCGGGCCTCTCGGACGGTTTCCACGCAAACACATCTGCGTTAGCCCGGAGGAAAGTAATGAGCCCGAGTTCCTATTTGTCATCCAGGCCTGATCCGACTCGAATTGTCTTGGATGGATCATCTGGATACAATGGAACAAGTTTGAGTTTCTCATCTGGTAGAAGAGCAGCCTTGATCGCGTCGGTGGCGACAGTGGCGACCTGAGCGTCCCGGAGGGGAAGTTGGTCGACCATCTCCAGAGATAGCTGGTCGCACGTGAGTGCCACGTTGCAACTGCCTTGGACCAAGATGACACCTTTGGGGCCAGGCAATTTGCCGCACTGATAAGCATAGTGCGTTGCCATCATGAATTTAGCGAGAGTTGGCCTGCCAAAGATTGCATTGTAGGCCGAATCACAATCAATTACGTCAAAAGTAACCAATTTTGTTCGGAAGTTATCCGGTTCTCCCAGTGTGACCGGGAGGACGACCTGTCCCAACGGCATCATGGAGGGACCAGGGATTATCCCATAAAATGGATGGATTATGGGCTTAATCTTCGAATGAGGAATTTGCATCTCGTCGAGTGCCTTGACCAATAAAATATCAAGGGAGCTCCCTCCATCGATCAGAACCCTTTCGACTCTCGCATTACTGATGATCGGGGTAATGACCAGAGGGAGCCTCAATGGCCGAGTAAGCCCCGCAGGACAATCAGTGTGATCAAACGTCAAAGGTGTATCCGACCAACGGGGGTACTGAGGTTCACCAAGGGATGTCTCCGTTTGGGTAACCTCTCGGTAAAAGGCCTTAAACTGCCTTTTGGAAACAAAAGAGGAGGAACCCCCGAAAATAACATTAATGTGATTATGAGGTATCTGGTAGGACATCTCTTCGTCTCCGTCAGCGTCTCTAAGTCTGCATGCCTGTTCTTTAGCCGGTAAGGTCGGCATTGGTCCAACTCCCTGGTAGAAGTCATCCAACTGTTTCAACCAACTCCTGCAGTTCTTGAGGTCGTGGCCTGCGGAGTTGTGGAGTGGACACCACTTCTTGCCTTCCTGCATATTAGTCGACTTTTCTGGCTGGTCGGCACTACGACCACCAGAAGCAGTTTTATTCCTAAATGAAGGCTTGTTACCTTTGGTCGAAGGAGGCTTCTCTGCAACTGCGACCTCGCGGTATTGTCCAGAGCGGTTCCTCTTCGACTTCTTCGACTTTCCACCCGACGAAGATTCCGGCTTCTTGCTTGAATCTTCTTTCCTGGCGTCTTTGAAACCTGGTTGAGGCGGTAGGTCACCCTTATCGACCATCCGGTTCCATTCGACTGCTTCAACCGCATCGAAATATCGATCGGCCATATCAAAGAGATCGGCCACTGATCGAGGAGGATGGATGAGCAAGTCTTCGGTGAATCTCCGATACCGAACGGCATGTTTAAATGCCCTGATAACTGAGCCATCAAATATGTTCGGGATGGTATTTCTCACCCCGACAAATCTTTTGACAAACTGACGAAGGGTTTCGGTCGAAGTTTGTCGTAGTCGATGGAGGTCATCCTCTTTACCCGGTTTTTGATAACAATTTTGGAAATTGCTGAGGATAGCGTCGCATAGCATTTCCCAATTGTAAATAGAACCCTCGGGCTGATTAAACAGCCAAGTTCTAGCCGATCCTTCAAGGACTGTAGGCAGGTAGTTGGCCATGACCCGGTCATCGCCTCCTGCCGCTTGGATGGCAGTGATATAGATTTGAAGGAACTCGGATGGGTTCTGAGTTCCGTCGAACCTTTCAATGGCCCTGGTCGAAACTTATCAGGCCAAACGACCGCACGAAGGCCGGGCGAGAAAGCTTTACAAGCAATGTAGGGACCGTGAACTGCCCTGTGACTCTCGACCGGATCACGAGCGACTTCACGCAATGGTGAAGTTATCCGCGGTCCCAGACGAGAGTGGACAGGGACTCGATCCCTACCACGAGAATCCTGTGCCCGCCTGTATTTGTCTTGGCGGGATGGTACAGGCGGAGGGTAACTTCGTCGACCAGAACCAGAGTGAGAACACTCTCGTCCGCCGGAACGTGTTACCGATCAGGAAGAGGCCGTTGGGGTCGCCTCAGATGCGACCTCATCCAACCTTTCCGCTAGGATTCTGGTGAAGGCTGGTTTCTGCGCATCCGTGACCGTAGGAGGGAAATTACGAATGACTTCCGCGATAGATTGCAGTCGACCATGTGTACTTCTCCTAGGGGCACCTGGTGTTACCGTTTCTTCGTCCACCGGGAAACGCTCCGGAGGCAAAAAAGGGGTATGGTCGCGTCTATGACCACGTGATCGTCGGGAAGAACTCGGAGCAGTATCGTAACGAGCCTGCGCATCTTGAAGAGCCTCGAGGGCCGTTCTGCGTAGTTCGTTGTTTTGATGCTCGAGATCTTAATCCTCCTTTGGTTTGCGTTCCTGTTTTTCCCTAGCAGCTCGTTGATCAGGAGTTTCCTCGGATAAGGCAGCAAACTGTCTAGGGAAAGAAGTCGCCGAGGGGGAGAACATCTCGGTTTGTTCCGAGTCAGACTCGAAATCAAAGAGACGGTGAAGGTTATCAGGGTCGAATCTACCCGGGCTGATTTCTAGGTCGATATCATCCTTCCCCTCAGCGGGGTCGTATGATGGACCGGACTCACCCTCTAGCGCATTAAGAACCTCGGTGGGTTCTGACCTTGCACTAGTCGCTCCCTGGTCGATGGACATGACCTGGAGAGACGATTCGACCGCTGGAAGATTTTGGCCTCCAACTTCCTCCATCGACACTAAATCGCTTGGAGAAGGCATTGGAATGTGAGCATAATCCTCGAGATCGAAATCGTTCTCAGAATCATATACTCCAGCCATGATTCAGCGAACCTCCGGATGAGAATTATGACGCCTTGAGAAAGGCCCCACGGTGGGCGCCAGCTGTCGACGATTCGGACTAGGGGTTCTTAGCCGAACTGATACAAAATTTATAAACAGTGAGACCTTTCAGGGTGACCCTCCGGGAAGGTATGTAGAATTATGGAGAACTGGAGCACAGAGAAGTTTATACAGGTTTGGGCCCTCAGTGGTGGGAGTAATAACCCTACGTCCTGTTTGGATTGCACTATGTGTAGTAAGGAGTTACAAAGTGACGGGAAAGGACCTTCACAGGCGAAGGTTTTCCTTGTATGAGTGTACAAAATGAAGCCTGAAAAGCTTATGGAAGCTATCTAATCTAAGCCGCAGTCTTGGCTGTCTGATTCTTTAAGTGAGATGTGTTGTATCTTGTGATCCGTTGATCTCTCGATCGATCTCCCCCTGTTTGATACACCATGCCGCCCTTTTATACTGGTCGAAAAGGCGCCAAGTAGTAACGGCATCAAACGGTTGCTTGGATGCGGTTTAGAGAACCGCTCTTAACCTCCACGCAGATTTAACACGTGTTATTCGTGGATAACTGCACGTATTAACCTCCTGACGGTTGTTCCTCTATGTGAAAGAATCTTCGGGATGCTTGGGATATTCTTGTTTACAGAATATTCCCACGTTCCCTGGTCGAAAGAGTTCTGACCGCGCGATGTTGGCTGACAGCGCAACATCTTCAGCCTTCTGTCCGCGCACAACATACAGACTCCTGATCGCGCACTAGCTGCGGTCTGATCGCGTAAAGACTGCGACCTCGGGCTAGTACTCCTCAGAATGACTTGAGTTCGCACCGCCAGGCACTTGTCTGGTTCAAATCTATCCTGAACCAGTTGTGCATTCATTTGAACTGACTCAGGTGTGAATCCTCGTCAGACTGTTTGCTATTAAGATAGCCAATATTTTCCTTAGTTTTCTTCAAAATATGCCACTTGCATAGTCTATGTGTTGTCCTTAGCATCACCTACTTTATTGCTACTTCCATTTGATAACAGTGGTCTAGGATGTCACAATTTATTATGCGAGTTAGAAAGACATGAAATTTATGTTTTCTATATGTAGATATCTTCACAAACACATCAAATGTACAATATTTATTGGTCAAGTATAAATGATGGATGACAGTAGAAAACACATAGACTCACTTGGAAAAATTATTGCATCATTCACAAAAAATTAACTCCAACATACCTATTAGGTTTGAGGTTGCATGCTTCCCATTCGTTGTCTTTATGAAAGTAGATAAAGCCTATTCAAATGACTTAACTATCTGTTCACACAGAAGCACTCCCCCAAATATTGTCGATTACAAATGATTATTCATACCAACAAATAGTCCAAAAGACATGTCATATAAATTAGTGTGATAGATTGTATCAAATGTGAGAACATCTCCAAAGAATTCAAACTACATTCTACTCCTTGCATTACTCCAAAATAAATTCTTTACTTTCAAGTCATCATCAATCTCAATTGCAAAGAAAAATCTTTCTAAATCTTTTGCACTGTAGCAAACAAATCTATGATTTTCTTGATATCATCGCAACTTGCTTCCTTTGCAATATCAGCACATACTAACTTGAGAGATATTTTGCGGAATGGAACCTTCGATGGAGATCCATGCAAATTAATACATCCAGCCACCATGAGAAGAAAGTAAAAAAATGATAGGATGATGTATCTAGTTTAAACCACTAATTGAGTGTTAACATATTAACTAAGCCATCAAATCACGACAAAAAATTCTCAATGTACTTGTGTAAATAGTACTTGGAGTAGTATAGAAGCTTATAAAATTTCAAGCCCAAATTCGAACAAAATTGACAGAAACAAAAAAAGAATAATTTGCTATGAGTTGTGACTTTTGCATTTTCTTCTTTTCTATGTTATTTCTTATTTGTTAGAAATTTCTCCTTTATGTTTCTCATAGCACCGATTGAATTTATATATGAGTTATAGCTTATGTACACAAATTTTTTTGAAATTTTTTTGCAATAGTAAAAATTTAACTAGTGTGGTTAACATGTTACCATCCAATTGAGATTTTGAACTAGATATCTCCCAAAATATAAAATCCCTCGTGTTGCTTGTAACAACACAAAACATGCATACTAGTATTTTCCAAGTGAGGAGGATAAAAGGCAGCAAAATATACTATTAATTTTAACAGAAGGAACGTACAAGTTTGTACAATGGTTGGGAAAAAAATTGCATGGCCTGGCGTGTAGAATAAACTCTTATTATTAGAACTGCCACTTTGGGTGCAACTTGTTACATACGGATTAATCTACCAATATTTTTCTCGTTCTTATTGCCAAACGAAAGGGTCAACCCTCTTATCTTAATTACGATGTTCTTTTCGAGCAATAGTGGTATAATACAAAACTTAAAAAAAAATGGTAATCTATGATTAAGCACGAAAAAGTCAATTAATTGATCTACCAAACGCATGCAAAACTGGAAACAGTCTTTGATACGACATGCCATTGATTATTTTCCGATATTGACGTGGCAAGCGAATGGTACTCATCCTGAACTTGTACATAAAAAGCTCACACATTGAGAAAGGACATTTCTTAATCTTGTGGGACGTGTGGATTTCTTGCACTAGACAACTACTCTTAGTTATTAACGTTTGACATATGCAATTTATGTACACATATAAATCTTTACATACCAAAATAACCACATATATTTTTTATCGAAATGACAAATTCTAAATTAGACCATCACCAAATCCATTTAAGGTGATCTGATCAAAATTATATAAAAAATTTCCTATACGTTAAAATTAGAAGTCATATAAAATTATTAGATCTCATACAAATAACTTCAACTATAACTCATCTCGTACATCTAGAACTGTTCATCTAAAATATAATAGATCCGAAAGTCTTTCTTCACAACAAAAAAAAAATTCCCAACACAAATTTTGTCCGGGGTGGCTTGGTCCATCATTAGGTTTGTTTAGTGTCGGACCAAGTTTGAGTGATTCTGGCCGGAAAGAAGCTGACCCAAATTATATATACTTGAACCATTAAACTATGTTGAGCGCAGCCGGCCCCTCATGTAACTAGACAACTCTTTGTTTTAGAACAGTAAGGATATGTAGCTTAAAACAAAATTAAGCATGTAGTATGTGATCTTTGGGGCATGAGTCTTTTGTTAAAGTGCCTCGATAAAAATGTGTTCTGTCTTGTGAAAATGATCCATCAACCATACCACCTACAACTCTAACAAAAGCGTCTGTGCAACAATGATAGTACCTCAAACAAGCAAATTGGGTGGTTCCTACTTACTAAGTACCTCTGTCGTCCAAAATACTTGTTATTGTAGTAATAATAATACTATCACACCAAAGTGTACAAAATACTTGTCCTTCGACGGGCGCACAGTGGCCATCTCCGGCGAGGAAGAGGACACACTCCCGAACGTGCTCCGTGGCGTCGTTAACGGCGCGCAACTTGCCGTGTAAGATCCTCCGTTCAAAAATTTTCAGCATCGCCAAATGCAACATCCACTTTTTGTACAATATTCTCTGGATGGTTTGACGATAGAGATTGGCTTTAGCGACCGACTTTGAAGATGGTAGGGAGTTCCTTGGATGGTGTAGTTTGAAGAATGTTGCCAAAAACCTTCAGGACTGCCACAACTATAGTTTAGCTCTATTGGTATATGCTGTTTCAGTTCTTTGGCTAGCCAATGGCATATATCACCTTAGAAAATAGTGCTTCCTTGTTTGTCTTGTTGGCTTTTTCACTACTGTAACACTCCATGGAGTGTATGTATTTGAAATCTGGTTGTTTCTATATATATGAAAAAAGGGCTACATACCCGTTTCATATAAATTTTTAAAAAAAAAAACTTCCTCGTGCTGACTGGGGATAGTTTGTCTATTTGGAAAACAATCTCTCTTCATTTTTTTCAAAAAAAACTATTATTCTAATGAGAGAATGCTAACTAATTTTTCCCTTTATAAATACTTGTCTTTTTACACTTTCTAGATAATTTTAAATAAAGTTCTCAAGTATTAGTGATTATATATATATATATATATATATAAAATAGTATATAGTTATTGCTGCATGTGCTGTTATCCTAACAAAAAAATGGACAAGTATTTCAATTCATGGATAGCGTCTCAAATGAGACATTTAGAGGTGTTTGGTTTCTAAATTTCGCTTCATATTTTTTATTATGAATAATAGAAATATTTGTTTGGTTAGACCAGTGTGGAATTAGAAAGCTCATATTTAGAATATATTTTAATACATCTCACCTAAGTGCATTGCAAAACCCTCCCACCTCAGTACATTCCTCATTTTGAATCAAACCTATTTTGTATTACTCATTCTATCTCAACTTCAATGTACTCTAAAATTTACTATGATTACAATTTCAAATCAAACACCACCCAAGTATGATTTATTGTGTCAACTTCTATTATATAGTGTATTATGTTGATTAATGACAAACCTAATTATAAGACTAATGCGTTTATTGAGTTTTTATCTCTTAGACTCATCCAGAATGCGAGATGATAATTCAACTCAGGAGAGGATGCATGATCGAGTTTGCTCAAACATAGACAAGCTCCATCAAAGATAAAATCAAAAAATAAAGATCAATTTTATATTTTGTTTTCTAGTTTTTGCCGTATTATAAAAAAGACTCAGGATTATTAGCTTAATGATATTTCGTGTCGAAAACTCAAATGCATGCATCATTTATTCACTGGATCATATAATGTTTTTGAGTTGATTTGGATCGTTAGTGAAGACATTGGTGATTAAATTTGTAAAATATGACTCGAGTGGAGACTTTGAAATAACTAATTAAATGTTTTGTATTTTATGTAGTGGTCTAAACCGAATTAAGTCTTGGTTATATTGAGAAAGTTGTAACTCTTCAAGTTAGCTTTCCAAAGAGCCAAACTGCACATAAATTTGATATCTAGATCAAAGATCATACTCATTTTTTTGATAGTTGTGCAACTTGTTAGATAGGACCGGGTGTTTGATGGTACAAGATGTGACATTTGAGAACCGAACATTCGGTGCAACATGATTAGACGTCTGGGGGAACATGATTTGACATCAGGGTATCGAACGTCTGGTGGAACATGACCGAATATCTATATAGTCCCTATAACGGCTAATTTTTTTATTGTTACAAACTACACATTATGTCCCACCAAACATTCGGTGGTCCAGAATTAGATGTTCGATCAACTATACAAAAATCAGGCTATTTTTTTTTTGAATAGCTAAATAATCTTGTGGGGACTATAAATAGATAGTTTGGGACTTCTATTTGTAAGTTTTGGGATTAGAACTCACTGCCATATAGCCCAAACACACTCTAGTGCATCCAACTCTCATATATTATAATTAATAGAGTAAGAAATCTAACGATTTTATTTGTATTCATTGTTTATTTAGTGAGTTGGGAGTCTTGTGTGAGTTTCTTATCATACGCTTGAACTTTTTAGTATTTGATTGGTGTTAAATGAAGACTTCAAGTTTATTAGTTTTGTGATTGTTGTAGTCGTGGAGGGATGGTAATCTCGCCATAGATGGAGATTGTCGGAGAGTCCTAGTGGTGTTTGTTCGATGAATTTTTGTAATAAAATTCATCGATATAAGTCCCATCAAAACCTGGTCAAAACATCACCAAAAACCCCACAGGTCGAATTTGAACAAAACCGGCCGAGTGGAAATCAGACTAGGACTAGGTTTAGTCGAGTCAGATCCTGGTCGGATTCGAATCAAGACTTGGGTCTAATCGAATTGACTAGGTCTAGTCGAATTAGGTCCTAGTCAGATTCGAATTAGACTCGGGTCTGGTCGAATTCGACCCGAACTGGTATGGTCGCACCGACATTCAGCCCGAGTTTGAACAGGATAAGAATAAACATTAATATTACCTTCTAATTTTGAAATAATCAATGTTTATCTCTTTTTCAAATTTAAATCCCCCAAATATCTCTGGTTATTAGATGGTTGCAACCAACCCAGAGCCTCTATAAATAGAGAGGGGGTGCTAACCTTTTTTCAAGTGAATGGAGGACAGAAGACCAGGCCCCAAACAAATGCAAGACCGAGAGAAAAAGACAAAATCAAAGAAGGCCCTCTCTGTTCGACCAAAGACCTGTTTCTTCCCCATGGGTGAGTGTTGATCAATTATAAGGCATGCATCATCATGCATTGCATTAAGAGGGTGAAGGTTTGTTCGTTGGTGCTCGTGGCAGTTCATTCATGAAGAAGGAGAAGAACATAGAATAAATGGAGCCCCAATCTAATGAGCGCATCGATGATTTGTGCCAAATCGACCAGATCGTCTTTTGCATTTCAATCATTCCTTTGATCCAATTTGCAATTCGGTCAGAGGTCCAATTTTACCACGACTAAATCGTCTTTTGCATTTTGATCATTCTGTCTGGGTTTGATCCAATTTGCAATTCAATTAAAGATCCAATTCGACCACGACCAGGTCGTCTTTTGCATTTCGATCATTCCCTCTGGGTTTGATCCAATTTGCAATTTGATCAGAGGTCCAATTCGACAATGACCAGATTGTCTTTTGCATTTCGATCATTCTTTCTGGGTTTGATCTAATTTGCAATTTGATCAGAGGTCTAATTCGACCACGACTATATCGTATTTCCATTTCGATCATTTCTTCTGGGTTTTGATCCAATTTGTAATTCAATCATGACCAGATTGAATTCGCATGTCGATTAAATTTACAATTCGATCGGGAGGTCAAATTCAACCAAAACCAATTGCTCAAATTCGACCAGAGGCCTTCAAGTTGCAATTCGACCTAGGAGACTTTGTTCAGAATAATTTTCATTTGTCCTATAGGAGAAGATCGATGGTAACTTCTCCCGATCGACCCCAAATTTTTATACAAGACAAAAGACTTCATGTGTAGTATGTCCTCCAAGTTTTAGCTTAATCAGAAGTCAAGAAGATCATCAGAAGACCGATGCAACCAAGTTTTGTCTCGTTGAATTACAGCTTGCCATAAGAACATTGCATTGAAAATAGTTTTCAATCTGACGGTCCGATGATCCCAAATTTTGATGAACAATCAAGGATCTGTCCAGAAACTATTCCTCCGAGTTTCATGCCAATCAGAGGCCAGAAAGATATCCATCTAGTTAGGCAAGGAGAGCTAATGTTCAAATAATGTCAGAAATTGTCAAGACATGCCAATTTCTTTGTAAAACATTGATGAATGTTCTAATGTGTTGCCTATTATGCAATGTGTATTTTCTGAAGCTATGAAAGTCGAAGGTGTTATCACAGTCCACTACCACTCCTTATTTTTCATGTCACTGGGTACTGATGAGGCGAAGGCGACATTTTGTTCGGGTACCGACGAGGCCGAACAATCCCTGTCCCTGACTGATGAAGCCGGACTCCATTCATGTCGAGTATTGATGAGGCGAAGACATCCATTTATTTGCGACCGATGAGACCAAACAACCCCTGGCCGGGTATCGATGAGGCGAAGGCCACCCATTTTGTAATAACACCATAGACTAACAAAACTATAGATTTGTATATTTGCATGCATGGGCATCCGTATTACATTCATTCATCAAAGGGCAAAGTTATTTCGAAACTTGAAAATGACGATCATCAGCATAACTTAATCAGAGGTTTTTTGTGAATTTATTATGTAGATATAATTAATCAGGAATTTTTCAAAAGCCGTGAAAAATCATGAACCATGCAATCTCCTGAAGTTAAGATGTATTTTCCTTTGGCGCAATGAGAGTCTGTAAATCCCAAAGGGACTTATAACTTATAATTATTTTCAGAATTAATAAAATGTATTGTTTTCTCTAAGATTATACATTATCTACTCTTTATTTGTATAGTTATATATACTGACACGCCCACAACATGAAAAGAGGCCAATTTCTCGGAAGAAAAATCTTCTTGGTAAAACAGTGTTGTAAAAAACTTAGTGCTCGTCAATCTGGATTGGAAAAAGAGTAACACTAGTGGATACAAAAACAAGACTCACGAGTGAGTACTTTGACGAGGAGTCGGAGAGGCCTGACAAGCCTCCGAGACCTCAAAAAATATCGTGTTTTCTTGATTTATTCTTTGGCTCTCTTTTATTTATTGTATTTGATTTAGTTTGCATATTTACTATTCTTGTCTATCACCTTAGGATTGTAAATTTATCAAGTTGAACACTTGAGACTTTGGCTCTCATTTAGGGTATTTGTGAAATGTTTATTTTATTCCTTGAAAAAGCATATTTATGCAAATCATGTTTTTTTATTTGTGTATAAATTAATTTTTAGCCAAAAAATTTTAAATAAACCTATTTACTACTAAATCTGGATCGTAATTCTTGACACTATATAATCCGAGTAATAAAACGTGTCCGAATCTTTGACAGGGACTAGACTGGAATTCAAATTCCAATCCCTTACAACGTCGGCATTGGAGGCGAAAGGAGCAGCTAATAATAGAAGTGGGAAGCTTGAGGCCCCGACATGCATATGCGCACGCACTGCGTTGCGCCCCATTAGCGACGCACGCATCACATATCATGGTGGGCACGCTCTGATGTGCCGCCACATGTACGTGCCAACCGCGCGTCAAATTGCAGCTCACATGACATGACTCGCCTCGACTCGTTCTGTCTAGCACAGACATATCCAGGGCTGCGGGGGCCACGTCTAAAATTAGCCCACATCTAAATCTGAAAAGGAAAAAAGCCACTCTTTGTCATTAAAGGGTTTGTAATTCTGGCGATTGTACAGGTCAATTGTTGCATGGGCACTCAGAGCAATGTGCATCTTTATACTTGCACCGGTTTGTAATTTTTTTTATCATAGTTAGATAAAAAACAATAATAATAATCATCCAGACTTGTTCATACACTATTGACTCAGATACTATAGGATTGCGAGGAACACATCTATTTCTGAAAAGGAGAGAAAAAAAAAAAGGCCCTGTTTATCATTAAAGGGATTTGAATAGGTGGTTGTATAGATCAAATGTTGCATAACTGCATTGGTATTGTAGCAATGTATTACATGTTTGTTGTTGTTCTAGGCTAGGGATCCTCTACAATAATTTACGATACTTTCCATGATCATTGGATTGAATATTCTAGTACATAACGATTAATCTAGACATGAGATTTTCGATGTCCATATAAAAGAATCAACCATACAGTACTATAGCCACTCGATCATCTTTTCAATCCGCTATGTAGATAGATATGGATGAATTGATCAAATAAGTTCAACCGGCACACTTGGTTATTGCAGGTGCTCGACAGCTTCTAAACCATGAGTTTATTCAGTTGGCTCAGCTTAGATGGATATCCTGATAGAACGGTAACATAGGATTCAGACTTGTTTAGACAAATCTAATCGATCTTTTCTCTAAATAAAACGGAAGCTATGTCAAACATTCCTTTACCGTTAAAAGCTACGAGTAAAATCCGAATCTAAAAGACGGGAAAAGAAAAGCAGTTTCCGCTCCCCAAGGTAAAAGCTTTTACTCCCACCTTTTTCACTTTCCCAAACTCCAACCCAGCCCAACTAATCACCTACACTTTCCAGCCTGCTTCTGACTCTGGGCCCGTCACACCCCACTTAAACAAAAGCAGCCTTGAATTATAACGAGGACGAGAAAAAAGTACAGCAGTTTTTTTTTTCTCACAAGCATTACAACGAACACCTCGCCGGCGGCTCAACGGAGCCATCGCCGGAGGTCGGTAGTGGACGACGGAGACACTACATCCCCGCCGAGGCTTTCGGCGCATGATGATGATACATTTGACCTCTGCTCTGAGGAGAACCTCCCCGCCGCGCTCTTGAAGCTTGGGCTCCGCAGGCTCTGCGCGTACCCGTACGGGTCAAGCGGGACGGGGAAGGACAGCCGTTTCTTCGCGCCGGCGCCGGAGACGAAAGCGAGACGATCGCGCTCCGGGGTCGCTGGCCGCTGACGCGGCGCGCTCTGGGAGCGCACGCGCGCCTTGGCCGACTCCGTTGCAGCCATGTAGTTTGGCACTGCCGTGGCAGACGCGTGGCGCTGGGAGTGCAGGCTCGGCGTGTAGCTTCCCCCGCCGCTACCGCGCTCCACGCGCGGGCTCGCGGAGCGAACCTGGATTGGCGGCCGCGCCTTCGCAGGGGACGGCGTAACTGGCGACTGGTGGTGCTGCGACCGGTGCATCGGCGAGGACGACGGGTGATACGACGCGTTGCCATGCTGCTGCGGCGGCTGCTGCCGACGAGGCGTGGAGTATGAGAACGGCCGGGCGGTGTCAATCTCCAGCGTCTTCACCGACTCGCGGTGGTCCGTGGATGCGCGCGCCGCCGACGCAGCCCGGATGCTGCTCCTGTTCGTGTCGAACGACGCCCGCGACGCCATCCACCTGTCCTCCCACCGCGGCTGTCCGTCCACATCCATCTCCTCCTCCGCCGACGGCGTCGGATTCCTCCAAATCTGGTAGCCATCAAGCAAACAATAAGGTCGAACACTTGGCAAAGCTGCACAATGTTCATGTCGACAACTAGTCACCTACTTGATGGGAGAAGGCATAGGAGAGTGCTCTCTCACGCTTCAGCGCCGCGTCCTTCCTCGTCTGTAGCATCGCCTGGATCTCCTCTATCGTGCGGGGCCTGTCGTCCCAGTCGTCAGCGTAGCTGCTGCCGTCTCGCGACCGCTCCTAGAACAAATTAAACCAACCAAACATATACACATTTAATCATGTTTTATCGCAAATGTGAAATGTTAGAAGGTGATGAGGAGGTCCCGGACCACGGAGCGGCGCTCGGCGTAGTCTTGCGTGTACTTGGGGTCCCAGAAGGCGGAGGTGTCGACGCTGTAGGACGACTTGCTGCTGCCGCAGGGCGCGGCGGCGGACAGGGACTCCTGGGAGAGGCGCATCCGCTGGTCGCGCACGCGCGCCTGGACGCGCACCAGCGCCTGCATGCACCGCAGCGTCATGTTGGCTTGCTTCCGCACGTTGTGGCCGCGCACCAGCGCCTGCAGCTTCACTAGTCCTTTAAGAGCCCTCAGAGCCCTCCTGGCCTGCACCACCACCATTGCAAAACGCAAACACATTACTATGAGAACCGCAGAGAGACAGAGAGCAGTGAAGTGCGAGTTGTTATTACCAGGTAGCCTCGGAAGGCGGTTTGGATGACAATGGCGGAGTAGTGCTCGCGCACGTAGCTGGAGGAGGGACGCGTGAGCCGGACCACCTCGGCGGCCGCTTGTGCGGTGGCCACAGCGGCTTCTGCAGTCGCCGCCGTCGCCACGGCTAGCGCGATGGCGTGGCGCTGCTCGTCCGTCACCGCTGGGGGAGGCGCCGCCCTCGTCCCCAACTGCTGCTGGTGCTGCTCCGGCGCAGCCGGAGACGGCGAAGGCGACGACGACTTCCGGAACAGCCATCTCCTCTTCTCCCTCTTGTTCTGAACAACACATACCGTTAGTTGTCATTAGCCACCACCAAGAACAACGCAAACCAAAGGTGTTCGACCTACCTTGTCCTCGTCGGCGTCGGGGTCCTCGCGGAGGCGAGCGGACTTCTTGGGGCTGTCTTCCTTAGACGGGGAGCGGAACGCCCGCTTGACGGCGGTCAGCCACGAAGTGCCGCCCTTCTTGCCCATCGCCGGCGAGCTGGTTAAGCTCGCTCGTCAGTCACCACCAGCACGCGCGCGCACATGGCCGCAGCAGCAGTAAAAAGAGGGGGTATGGCCTGCACAAAGCTACGCAACGGCACGAGGCGAGCTTAGTTATTATTGGCTTTAAATGGCACTTGTGGTTGCCGTGGCCCGTGGCAGGCAGTGTCGCGCTCTGACCCGCTTCACTCACTCACTCTCTCTCTCTCGCAGGCTCGCAGCTGCGCCTGAGCTTTTGTGGTGGGGTTTGGGCTTTTATGGAGCTGCGCGCGCCTGTGCCTGTGGGGGAGGAGTGGGAGTGGAGACTGTACTGTGTAGTATGCACTGGACGGCGCAGTTGGTCTGACAGATGGGGCCCACTTGTCTTTTTTTAAATCTTTGTTAACTTTTTCGTGTGTGACGATTTGTATACGGTGGGTGGACGTTGGTGGAGCTAGGCCTTTTTTTTCTTCCCAGTTGTTTGTCTATTCCATTTAAGTTTCGTGAGTTGGACGAGTGTGAGGTAAAAATGATTCTTTTGATGCTACGATTCTCTTTGTTTTCTATCTTTGGTATCTAAATTTTCTAGATTTTCCACTGCTTTAAGAAGCAGTTCGACTGACCGTTAAACACTTGCATAAATAGTAAACTCCCTCTTTCGTTGTAATAAATGATTCTAGTATTTAAATAGGTTGCTTAAGCAGTTAAGTGCTTGTTTCAATGCTTAAACAGCCGCATAAACAGTTCAAATGGACTCAAATATGTACATAATTTATTTATTTATTAGTTTCAATTTTGGTAGAACACTCTTAATAATATTTTTCTATAGTAATCATTAATATTGTTTTAATTTCTTTTCTAGTAGTATGAAAAATGACTTATAATGTTATGTATATATTTTGTAATTGATAATTGTGTAATTTGCTTACGAGGCCGTATATGCGCCTGTCTACCGTATAAGTTCTGTTAATATGTTTTAAAATATTGAGATTTACTATGAAATCGACATCGCTGCATCTGTTTCTCAAGTAGCTGATGGCGCACACGAATAACACAGAAAGCATGAGGAGAGCAGGAGAGGGCCTGGAGGCTTCAGAGATGCGGGCAGCAGTGCGGAGCACGGTGACAAAGGGAGGGGCCTATCTCATTGAAATGGGATGTCGTGGCTCAATGATTTTTAATGCTTTTCTATATCGGATTTGATGGCACCATCTTTTGGTAAAAACACTTGTTTTTGGATATGTATAAGAATACCAGATGGAGTTTTCCTGGAAAGATACGTGGAGACGGACTGCTGAATCAAATCAAATCAGACACACAGGTTTCCACTTGATGCACGGCCACAGCAGATGCGTTTTGTGAAGCGCAGCGTCACATGCCGCATTGGTGACACAGGATCCGGACCAGCATATTAAATGGCCCCATCGTGGGTGGTAGCGCACTGCAGAAAAGTTTGGGTCATACGGCACACATACACACCGCCAAAGCCCCCCAAAAAAGAACTCAGAATTTTCCTGTAGGAATCCAATCCAAACCGGCTACTAAGTCTCGAGGTTTTGGTCATGCACGTAGCTTGGATAACTAAATCTGTCTAGTATAGTACCAGAGGCACGGGCATCTCAAAAGCAAAGCAAAGAAGACTAGTAGATTGGGTCTTTTTGATTAGGACAGGAGGTGAGTTGGATGCACGTGAGATGCGCGCACACACCGGTTCCTTTGGGCCAACTTCTTTTATGGTGCTGCTGCTTCTAAGTTGTTGTAACTTGAGGGTAGTGTTGCTACAGCTTTCCAGCCCATATGTTTCCTCAATAAGTGCCTGGTGTAACTCTCCACGGGGAAAGCGTAGTTGACTTGCCCCCGTGACTACTCCCACAGTTCACTTAAAATAACACCTACTATATGAAGTGTTACTATGATCTACTCTTGACATTTGCCCATGCAGGACGAACAGTGCTTAGGTGTGGGACATGTCGGGAAAAACTTATACCTATCTGCTATCCTAATTAAGGGCTATCTAATCTGATCTTTTTTACTGATTCTTATTTGACTCTTACATATAAAGGGTTCCTCACATGCTGCTAACTTGCTTCCATGCATTCATGTCTGGATGTACAAGAAAAACATACACACAATAAATTGGAGTTGGAGTAGGATTTATGTAATAGAAGTCTATTGAAGGATGTGCATAATTTGAACTATCGGATCAACTAATTAGTAGTTTAGATCACGAGGACAACTAAAAAACAAATCCTTTATTTTTCTATGATAACTTAATAATTTTTTATCACCAACTTGCATGCTACATGGTTATTCTATATATAATAACTGATCATTAAGCGTGGAGTAATTTTTTATCCTAAGAGCTGCATGTTGGTGCAGTTAGAAAGACGGTACAGTACTGGAGGAGATGCACACCCACATTAGTGACTTTTGGCTGTGCCTGTGAGTGTGGTATCGTCGCGAAAAACGAGGCGCTCCGAACGATGCGGCGAGGGCAAGTCCCCCGACCAGCTGACTGCCGCCTTGGCATCAATGGCTGCCGCGCAGCAGAAGCTAGCAACCCACCCACCCCATCGCCTCTTCCCCCCCACACACCAAAGACCAAACACATCACCCTAGAACTATACTACTGTGCCACGACCATTCACAAGCATGCATCGATATAAATAATGGAAAAATTAAATTCACACCACTTAAAAATATACACTTTAGTGAAGTAGCACTAAAATATCCAAAAATAATTAAAATACCACTCAAAGTTTAGATTGTTACTTATTTTATCATTTTGGATTATTGATGAAGTTAGGATAATTTTGTCTACCTATTTTTTTCACCATGTTGCAGAGTGGTCAGTGTAGAATAGGTAGTGACCACATACGGTATAGATCTCGCATCAACTGTGGAGGAGGAGGAACTTGTGTAGCGAAGCTCAATGGGTGGTGCTCGCGACGGCAACGAAGGAGGAAAAAGCTGACGGTGACGAAGAAAAGAGATTGCTAGCGACTGAGAAAGGGGAAGAATAAATCAATGAGAGCAAAGTTAAAATTTCAAAATTTACAATTTTTTCAAATCAAAAAATGAAAGTTGATAGAAGTAGTAGAAACATTAAGAATGTAAATTTTAAGTAATATTTACTCACTCAAAATGATATTTTAGTAAAATGTGTATCTTTAAATGGTACATGGAGTTAATTTTTTCCATAATAAAATGTGTTTGTAACTTAGTAGGAGAATTGCTTATAGTATTGTAGATGCCACGCTGGAAGATGCAGACAAGAAGAGATGTGGTGCTTGGTGTTGCGGAGGTTGGCATGGGATGGGAGATCAAGGTGTACGGGTCACACATACGTACCGCATCACCCACGCACTGTTTTTGTGTTGGGATTCCGATCGATTCCGGTTTTGGGAGACGGCAAGCGCAAATTGTTTTGTTTTGTCTTCTCCCCATGCATGCACACCTTAACTCGCCGGTCAAATCTCCAACCCAGTCAAACACACCTCTCTCTCTCTCTCTCCCCGTCTGTCTGCCTCTCTCTCTACTAAGTGTGCAGCAGAAAGAAACGATGCTACAGATTACAATACAGCCTGTGTGTACGTACGACTCCTATATGGGTACGTACGTAAATGGCGGGTGTGATGCGATTGGCCGGAGGGCGGTAACCTGGACTGAACAGGCTAAGTTCCAGGGGCATGCATGCATGCCATGAGAAGCTTATGATGTGACGGTGCCACCGCTTTGCTTTCTCCCGGCTATTATTCACGGGAAGTAGAGCCTGCGTGTCACCAACAGCAAAACACTGCACAAATTTTTTTTTTTTTTGCTCCTTTCTCTTCACTATTTTTTTTTACCGCCTCTTTCCGCAACAGATGAAATTAAGAGGGTGATTTAGTCAAGTACATCAAATTCACTCTAGGCTACATGTAGAATTTTTACAAGGTGTTATTCGGTTGGTTAATTTGCAATTAGAGATGTCAATTGGGTCACATCGTTGTCAGGCCGGTCCGAAGCACGATATTTTGACTCGGCACAGAAGATAACGGGTTGTGCTGGCCTAGCACGAGTTATTGGGCTGAGCCGGGCTCCAAAATTCGGCCCACGGGCGACAAATTAAATCGTGGGCCGGTTGGGCATGGCACGGCACGGAGAGGCCCGTTTAGCACGCGAGCTGGCCCGACGCGTGGAGTGCAAGAGCGGAGCGGAGGCACCAGACGCAAGGCGGGCGCAGGAAGCGAGGTGGCATGCGGGAGACGCGGAAGCCGGGTGGAGGCACGGGCGTGCGAAGCGAGGCAACATGCGGCAAGGCGTGGGCGCGGGCTCGGGACGCGAGGAACGGGCGGATTTTTTTAGAATTTGAATTGACAGCTTGATTTCCCACAAGGGGACACGATCAACTATTAGATTTCACGCACGTGAGCAACGGTCCAATTTGGATTGAACGGCCATTCTGATTTCTGACATGCGTGCACGGTGCACCGGTGCATGATTTTGGATTTTGAAGTGAACGGTTGGATTTTTGGCTATAAATACCCTCAAACACACATAAAAATTCATAACTCATTCCAATCTCTCTTATTTCACTCAAATTTCTCACTCTCTATTAAATACTCTCATTCTTACAATTTACTCAGTTGTTTTATATTTTAGGAAATTTTTTATTTTTAATAAAACATTTTTATTGCTGAAAAAGAGTAACTTATTTTTAAAAAACTATTTTCTGCTTTTAAAATTTTTGATTTGCTCTCAAGAAAATAATTTTTATCCTCTAAAAATTGTGTTTCCCTTAAAAAGTATTTTTGCCCTCTACAATTATTTTTTCTCTTTTGAGAAATTATTTTTGCTATTATATGGATTTCAACACTGTTAATTTCAAGAATTTCAGTTTAGAATAAATTAATATTGAGAATTTTGGTGTCGTTGAGGGGACCGTTGAATTTAATCCAATGTCATCTCCTCCAACGGCGACCTCTACCTCTACGCCATCAATGACATCAACCTTAGTAGGGAGCAAAAGAGCAAAAAAATCGGAATGATGGCAGTATTTTGATCCATCCAAGTCTGTCGATCTGAGTGAAAAAAAAGTACAAACTGCTACTTGTAAATATTACAAAAAAAATCTTGTCAGTTGCATCTACAAGTGGGACCGAACATTTACTCCGTCACGAAAAGAGCTACGCACAAAAACAACTACGTCCTCACAGTCATCAAACCCGGTTAAGTATTGCCTCTAATGGCACTATAAATACGTGAAACTATGACATTATGATAGATAGGGAATAACTCGTTAAATTCATTGTTTTTGAAGATTTGCCAATTAGGATAGGTGAAAGTACTGCTTTTGAAAAAATGATTCAAAGATGATTTTGTCCTCAGTTTAAAAAAGTAACTAGAAACACTACTAGAAGTGATATTTTACAATATTATGAAAAGCATATATCAATAATAAAAGAAAATTTTTCAAAATTATATTTTCTTTTGCACTTATATCTGATATTTGGTTTGCCAACCATTAAAAAATGGATTATTTTAAAGTAGTTGCATATTGTTTAGATAATAATTATATTTTAAATAAAATAGTTATAGGTTTTAAATTAATACATGTTGCACATACTGCAGAAACTATTGTCAATCGTATATTAACTGTAGTTAGTGAATATAAGTTAGAAAATCGTATTGTTTCTATTACACTTGACAATGTTTCAGCAAATACAAAGGCCATGGACATATTGACTCCAACACTTGAGTCATATGTTAGAATGTATGTTCTCCATCAAAGATGCATCTGTCACATCATCAACCTCGTCATTTAAACAGGTATGAAACAATTAGCCGCACCTTTAGATACTATTCGCTCGGCCATTGTTGACATTACTTTCTCAAATGTACGTATAGGTGAGTTTAAAAATTATTGTAAGGCCAATAATATGAGGTTTCAAAAATTTTGTACCGATATGAAGGTAAGATAGAATTTTACTTATCTAATGTTAAAACAAGTATTACCATACAAAATTTTTTAACTTTATTTATTAATGTTTGATTAAATAGTGAGTTTCTTTCTGACTATATTTGGTATATAGCAGAGAGATTTTATAAATTTTTAGAGTTATTTTATGATTCTACTAAAATATTGTCTGGTATTTATCATTCTACATCTTGTTTAGTTTTGCATCATCTTTTTGATATTGCAAAATTATTTGAATCATATAGAGAAGACCCCAAATTTTTTGTTCTCGTACAAAAAATGGAACAAAATTTTTTTAAATATTTCACAAGCATATCACATCTTTATTGTTTTGATTTTATTTTAGATCCGAAACTAAAATTAATTGGTTTGCAATCTTCTTTGGAGCAATTAAGTGTAGCCTTAAACATTGATTATTCTGAAAGTTATTCACATGTTGCTGATGAATTTTTTTGAGTTTTTCGTTTGTACGAATCTAAATTTGTTAGTACACATCGAAGACTAGTAGTACCGGTGCCACAATAATAAAAAACGCGGAGGAAGATTGGCGGTTTGTTATGGAAGTCACTACGAGGAGGCGGAAGTGGAGGCGGAGGCAGATCATCTTCACATAGTTCTAGCCAAGGCGAAGCACCTTCAATACTACCACATATGAGTTCACAAGAGGAGCTCAATCACTATCTTGACATTGTTCATTCTGTGGATACTGAGTTTGCAAATAATCATGATGACTCTAATAATGTTCTCTTGTGGTGGAAGAACAACCAACGACGATATTCTGTGTTGTCTCAGTTGGCGCAGGATGTCTTAGTTGTTCCAATATCAACAGTTTTTTTTGACTCTACTTTTAGTTTGACCAGAAGAATAGTTGAAGATAGAAGATCAATATTAGCACCCGAGATGGTACAGACAATTATTTTCCTTAAAGACTTGGAAAACGCTGCCACAAAAAAACAACATAGTTTGAAGAACACCGAGTTTACTCATGAGTTAGAATAGCTAAACATTAATTCGGAATAATTTGTTTGAATTTATAAGAAAAATATTTGTATCAAAATACTGTGGCACTGTGCCACACTGCCACTATGGGCCAACCGGCCAAGGCCAAGGCCCAAGGGCCCACTTAGCAATTTAGGTTTAGGCATTCGCGTTTAGCACGCCGGCTCGTCGCCACGCCCTCCTCTCGCGTGCTCACGCTGTGCCGCCGCAGATGTGGGCCCTGGGCCATGTGCCGCGCTACTCGTCGCCGGTGTCGGGCTCCTTTGTCCTCTCCGTCACCGGTGCCGTTGCCAAAACAACACAAATTAAGCTTGAAGTTTTAACATGTTGCCTTCGCCATGCCATCGATGCCGACGAGCAGGCCACTGGCTGCTACTCATTTGCTTCGCCGTGCTTTGCCTCTCCCAGTCTCCCTGCAAGCACAGGTCCAGGCCGCAGTACAACACCACAACTGGGACGTCTCGTACACTCGTACCATTTCAAGTCCCCAGAGGCCCAGACTGATTGAAGAAGCTCGCCGTCACCATCAACGGACAACGGCAAGACACCAGACACCTGGCCCCACAGCCCCACCATCCTTGCCATGCGGTGCGACACCGTCGTTGTCACCGTCAAGAACAACCTGCTCAAAGTCTTAGACTCGCGTTAGCACACCGCGTCGCCGGCTTGCCACCACACCCTCCTGACCTCCCCTTGCGTTCTCGCGCCGCGCCAGATCCACCGAATCTGCTCCATGCGTCCACGCCTCCATGCCTCTCCGTCGCCAGCCTCGCCTCTTCGTCCTCTGCCTCTGCAACGATCCAACAATCCTTGTTGACGAGACGGCGATCTCAATGCCAACACTTCGAACGGGTTGTGCCCGTGTCGGTCCTGGCACGCACTGCGGCCGCGGACTATCGTGCCGTGCCGGGCCTCTTCGCCGAGCAAACGGGCCAAGCCGGCACGGTCCGACAACCCGTGGCACGGCTCGGACACGACACGACACAAGCCACCGGCCCGGCATGGCCCAATTGACACCTGTATGTACAACTGAGGGTCAAACTAGACTATGGATACAAGACTGATAGTTTGGACTTGGATTTAAGAGAAACTTAAATTTGAATTTGACTAAGAGAAAAGAAAATTGAAAATCTCATTGGACCAAGCCACTTATTGATATCACTAGGGGAGTGGCTAACATATATTGATGATTTTAAAGATTGATTAAGGTGAATTAAAAATTATTAATCTAGATTGAGAGTTATTTAAGTGACAAAAGACGAATTATTAACTCTACATAACATTTTCTTGGTTTGTATATTCAAATTTACATCACTCGTATAGAGAACCAAATAATATTTCATCTCGACGCGTATTATCTCGTACAACTAATCAAATAAGTATTAGTGATACCCCTCGTCTTGTCCCGCTTAAATGAACCCTTTCCACTAAGCAGATTGGACTATTGCAATCAACCAATCATCTTTAAATATTTTGGCTAGCACATCATTTTGAGAGAAGAATATGGATGGGAACACACTAATACAAGAGACGAGTTGCTCTCTTTGGTATTCACATATCCTCCCTATTTTTCTCAAGGGAAAAATGGTTTTTATAGTGAGCGGAGTGACTCAATAATTGCATGCTGGAAGTATTAGGTACATCTGCAAAGGCATGCATGGATGAACGTATATGAATCGATCACAGGCTCTGTTCGCCAGATCTGGGAGCCAAACTCGCCATGTTTGATGGAAAAGTTGCTGTATGTACATGGTCATATTATATAAGCTGTCCTTTTGCATTCTCTAATGTGCATGGTTTCTGTGGAAACTTGCATTTTAATTTACCATGTTTGATGGGAAGCTTGTTGTACTGCAACAAATTTCGTCAGGTCAATTGCCACTTGGCTAGCTAGTCTTTACAATCTGCCACGATCTCATAGATTTTAGTTAACTGTATGGGATGGTGTGTGTGTGTGTATAGAATATATTTTGGTATTATAGGTTTTAGTTGATGGTTTGGTTAAACCTATTTTAGTTCCTTATCTGCTACCTCATATTTTGGAATATTTAGTTTTATACATTGAAAGAATATATTTTAGTAAAATATCAGTTACTGTAAGTATGATATATGTGATTTAGATCTATATGTCAGTAAGATATTGATGATATTTTTATTAATTTCATATCTTGATATTGATATGAACACCCCACCTCCAAATCTACATCGATCAACTAATTAAGATATACAGTTTAGTGTAAACTTTTCATGGAAAAAAATATATATAGTGCGATATCCAATTTAACTACTTTACTAAACTCAGATCCAAATACAAATACAAATACAAATACATCTTGGCATGGAAAAAAAATACAAATGCATCTTGTTATAAGATAAAAACAAATCCATCATGCATTTTTTCTCAGAAAACTGTTTTAGAATTGAATTATATGTTTTGTTGCAACAATCAACTTAATCCACTGCACACATGCCAACATAAAAAACCAACAAAACATACATATATAAATAGAAGTGATAAAAAATCTTCTATGTGCATATGCTCTAACCATCCAATTGTTTTAGCCCACGGCAAATATATACTTTGGGCTTATCCAAATCTCACCTAAAGGCTCGTTTGAACAGTACGTTGTTAGGCTAAACCCAGCCTAATCTAGGTGGGCCTAATGGCTAACCTAAACTGGACCATGCGAACACCAGTACGGGCCACCAAGTCAAAAGCCATGCTTAGTTAATTCTCGTGTTACTTACCATTAATTATCCCTGTGAAAACCGTATAATTATCTACTCATAATTTTTTTAAAAAGGACATCTAGAAGCCGTACAGACAAAAAAAAAATCCAATCATCCTATCCGTACAGTCGAACCGACTCAATTAAGAGCCAATTAACGGCTCAGATTAACTATCTGCTTAAGTCGGCCACTGATCCAAACCATAATCCATGTCGTTTACGGACTAATCCCCAATATATACCTTGCTAGGGAATAAGCCACTACTTGCTGGTCACCACTACGTGCTACAGACGCTCGCAAGTCACACCACTCTCTATGGCTAAGGGGAAGGACGCCCTCTTCGAGAAGCACCACGGCGAGCTCGTGCAGGAGGCCAGCGAGCTTGCGTCGTCGTGCGGCGCTGACGTCGCCGTCCTCGCCTTCGCCCCGCGGACCGGCGAGGCCCACGTGCACCACTTCGCCGGTGCACGCATGGATCAGAAGAAGGGTTGTGGTGCGCTGATGCAGTTCTTGGGCCAGGACGTCGAGGCGATGGGCCTCGCCGAGGTGCGCGCGTTTGAGGGGCAGCTCGCCGCCGCCAGGGCGAGCGTGCTCCGGCGGCTGCGGCAAATCCAGCAGCGGGAGGAGAGTTTTTAGCTAGCTAGACCGTCTTGGTTCTTTTATTTGGTTTCTATAAGCATGTTTCTTTTCTGTTCTTTAGAAGCTTACTTGCTTTTGTTTGGTATGTAACGATCGATCGATCGACTTAGAGTTGTTTGTAATTGTATTAGCCAGTAAGTTAATTTCGTTTGGATGGAGAGAGCAAGAGTAAAAAATCAAATGAAGTTGATAATATTCGTTTGGTGGTTAATTCGGATTAGTGTTGGGTGTGTAGGGGTGTTGGGGTCTCTAGGGTGTAGTTGAATTTCTTTTTAAAGTTGTAATGGTATTTTGTTGTCCGGTTGACAAGAATCTAAATTTCGTAAAACATCGTGTGTTTAGTCCTCTCTTGCTTTCAATTTGACTTCTGGTCTTGGTTTTTAAGTTTCGTTGTTGACTAAATTTTTACCTAGTTTTGATTCACTCTCTCTTAAACATCTATATGAGAAGAGTACCAATGTCACCACATATAATGTTATTCAGAGTACTCTAATGTGTATGATGTTCACTTCATATAGCATGGAACTTATTTTTTTCTTGAAAAAAAAATTATTTGACTAGACTCGTTTGGCAACTTTATCACTTATAACCAATTGAGAAATACAATATGGGGCCTCTCCTAGCCATCTACGTGAGCCCAAGGGTTCCAATTTTGCGCCATACTTGGCGAGTACATTCGCAATTGTATTACAACCTCGAGGGCAACACAGGTTTATTCAAAGATTTTGTTGTCGCAAGGCCATACTTGGTTAAAATAAAATATTCTATTGTCTATTTTTAACATTCTTTTTACTAGAACTGATTCTTTAATAAAAAAAATTCAAATATTTTGTCGTCACAAATTGGTAATGTGTTTAATTTTGTTTTGCTGTTACTAGCAAATTAATTAGCTAGGAAAATATATTCAAAATTGTTGCAAATGAATCCAACCAACTAATTAAGAAGGACTAATTGAATTGTTCATGGCAATGGCAGTATATATAACAAAGCAAAAAAAAGGGATTACATTTGCATTTGAACGTGAATTAATACCGTAGATTTTCCACAGCTTTCAGATCCCCCCCCATCAGGTGTGTACATGCGTACAATTATGTAAACCATTAATTAAAATTTCCAACGGTGACACGCAAATCAGAGTGGTGCACCAGCTTAATTAACAAATGACAGCGAGATATAATTGCAGAAAAATACGCCTGGAAATTTACTTTGCAAATTTGGCTCCAATGCTTCAATGCTTGCCAAAATTTGTATGATCGAATCTTAATTTAATTATCACTCGTGCCCTACATATATATACACTGCATTGATCCTTCGATACCAACACTACCTAGTACTGGCAACCTCTCACAAAACACAGAGTTGGTGGTTTTAATTATAAAGTGAGAGGCTTACCAATCGCATTTTACTATGGACATGCGTGCAGCGTATTGCGTCGCGGTGGCCGTGGCAATGATGGCCTCGCCGGCTGCGGGGCAGGACGGCGGCTGGGACGACGCGCACGCCACCTTCTACGGCGACATGAGCGGTGGTGAAACCATGCGTGAGTTCTTTTCCTCTCATTTGAGCACTATAAAATTTGTGCTCGACACCTAGGACACTTTGTGCTATGGAATCACAAGTGTGAACTATCTAATACCTTTTCTATAGCATATTAGTTGGTATATACGCAATGTTGGATCCATAGGAGGAGCTACAAATGATTTGACCTCACATTTTTTTTGTCTATGTAAAAAATTATTAAAATGAAAATTTCAAAGAATTGAGTGTACTAAAAATATGAATTATATAATTGATCTTATAAACAGGAAATCCTCTGCCATTGTATATATGCACGCGCAATTCTGATTTGTTGAAACACAGTTATTTCGGACGAAATGAAATTCTCTACTAAATAGTACAATTCATAATTTAAACTACTTCTTTAATTTGTTCTCCACCTGATGATATTAAGTTTGCACGTGCGTGCGTGCGTGCAGAGGGGGCGTGTGGCTATGGCAACCTTATCGAGCAGGGCTACGGGCTGGAGACGGCGGCGCTCAGCGCCGCGCTGTTCAACGACGGCTTACTGTGCGGCGCGTGCTTCCAGATCAGGTGCCACGACAACCCCCAGTACTGCGTCCCCGGCGCCGTCATCATCGTGACAGCCACTAACTTCTGCCCGGCGAACTACTCCAAGCCCAACGACAACTGGTGCAACCCTCCCTTGAAGCACTTCGACCTGTCCATGCCCATGTTCGTCAAGCTCGTCAAAGACTATCACGTCGGCATCATTCCGGTGCAGTACCGCCGCGTGCCGTGCGTAAAGAAGGGCGGCATCCGGTTTGAGTTGAAGGGCAACCAGTACTTAGTTCTCGTGCTCGTGTTCAACGTGGCCGGCGCCGGCGACGTGCGGGCCGTGTCCGTGAAGGGCTCCCGGGACGGCCAGTGGACGGACATGTCGCGAAACTGGGGCCAGAATTGGAACGGCGACGGCGGGCTCGTCAGGCAGGGAATTTCGTTCCGGATCACAGCAAGCGACCGCCGCGCCGTCGTGCTGGAAGACGCCGTGCCGCCCAACTGGAGCTTCGGACAGAGCTTTGAGGGCAATGGGCAGTTTTGATGAGAATTCTAGCATTGTTACGTGGTTGTATGGAAGTGTGTGTTGCTTGCATGTTATGATCTGAAGGGAATCAATTTTGTTAGCTACCAAATGGACAAGCTGAGCATTTCATCAACATGGAATTCCTAGCAATAACACATGACACGGGTACGCGCATGTAGCAGGGACTTCTACTCTTCTACCCATAATGCCATAATGTGTAGTTCTCTGCCAAAATATCTGCATGCCTTACTAATTGTGCCAAGTTGGTCGGCGAACTGTAGCCAGTCTTATAAGTAATTCTGTATTGGAATTTCTGGAATTTTTTCATCCGTACTATTTAGTTCTCTAAATTTAATTTTAGTATGGTTTTCCAAACTTACCAAATTATGCCGCTGGGTTGACATGCTAGTTAAATAATAATAATAAAAATAATCTGACAGGTTATGGGATTCTTAAATTTGTTTAAAGGAGAGAGCTGCTGGGGAATATTCTAGGAAGAAACGCTATGTGTAATATTTGCCGAGAATTTATGGGCTGGCAAAAGCTAGCTAAGCCCAACTATGAATCCCAGAAGCCCATATCAGAATTGCTCAAAAGCCCACAACTACTTTTAAAGAAAAAGGCCAAGACATAAGCCCATGACATTAAGAAATCGGATTAAAGTTATATTTACATCTCAATTAAGCTTTCAATGCTATAGAAGGCAAAGTTTGAGCCATGTGATATGAACAACGGAAGCCCAATCCCCTGAAATACTTTGCCTCTAATATGTTCAACATAATTTGAAACACCCATTCTGACTCAGACAGCATAGAATAGATACTATCACTTATAAAAAAGTTTTTTTAAAAAAAAATTGGATGATTAGCGTTAGTAGGTATAAAGTTGAAGGATGTGAAAAAGGAACAGAAAAAGGGTCTTCCATACCTTATTAACAAGAAGATATGCCTGAGAGGAAGCTGGAAAAAAATTATCTTCGTCTGTACGTAGTTCGTAAGATATCCTTACTCGTTATACACACTAATAAGAGGGTCCCATTGTGAGTGGTCTTGCAACAGATGAATTTGTAGTGGGAGTTGTGAACCAGGTATGAGCGAATTCGTTGTACACAGTGTGTTTCTGTTGGATAATATATAAACTAGGGCGGTCGGGTGTGCATGGTAGGGTATGTCAATACACAGCACTTTGATCACTTGCCACTGTAACCACAGTAGTAGAAGGGTGCTTTCGGACCGACCTCATTTCGTAAGCAAGGATTCTTACCAACTAATCTATTTTTTATGTTTATATATTTTTGCCGCATGTGCACAGTCAGAGCTAATAATCCTAAGGATATCACCGATGAGTCAGTACTTGTATTTGTCATCTAGGAGAGAAAATATATCAACTCATCTCTAGAGTCAAACAAGAACAACACCTCGAATAACTCAACTCTCTGTGAGATGCCCCAAACTCAGGAGAGAGCTTGCAAGGTGAGGCAATGGCGCCTCACAGGGCAGCAGTGCCAAATACTTTTGAGGGCCCACCACGTGGATGCATTTCAAGAAACCGTGTCCATTGGATGGAGCTGACTCGGAGAAACACAGAAAGACCCGTACCAAATTGTCTGAAAGTGGGGCCTACACGTTAATCACACCACTTTTTTTTTTTTTTTTGTTTCTCGTTTTTGAATCGGATAGTCTATTCGACACGTGGCCAAATCTTAGCCATTACTTGTGCTAAGAGGACAGAGATGAAGCGCTACAACTGGTGAGAGACGTGGTCGAATCTGGGCCATCCGATGGGCGAGTTAATTAATTTGGTTTAAATACTGTGAAAACAACTGTTTTTAAATTTGAAATATTAAAAAATCAGGAAATTTATCAAAATTCCACTAAAATTGTTGAAAATTCAGAATAATTTGGAAAATTAAGAAACTATTTCATAAAATTAAAAAAATTATTAACAATCATATTAATTAATTTGCTCGATATTGTTACTACCACTAATAGTCGAATGAATAATATTTTTCGATTTACTTAATTAGATTAACATTATTTTTATATTACTTAATAAGACTAATATTACTTTTGTCTTAATTAATCTCATTAAATAATCCATTAAATATTAATTAACAAATTAATTTTATTCATTAGAATTAATAAATTCAATGTGTTAATTCAAATAGATGAAGAATTAAAAATTTGTATTTTGCGATCAGTGACTAGAGGAGATACCTGTGTATTGCAAGAAATAGGTGTTTGCTGTACAATAGAGCTCAATTAAGAGATTTACATTGATTTTTAGGTTGTAGAAAAGAGATTCTCACGAGGCATGTAGTGATATGAACAGATGTGGATGATCTAAACACCTCTAGAAAAATGTCTGCAATTACATATAGCCTAACAATACTAGGTAACTGTTGTTTTTGACATTGATTTGACCCCCCGAAAATCCACAATTACTGTGGGATCCAATATCAAAGGTGTGGTTTTTGTGTGGAGCGGATGGACGAGGAAGAAAATCTATAGTACGCATTAATTTCCTTTAGGAATCGTCGAGCTGGTCACACTTGAAGGTAGGAGAAGAAAAGTGAAAATTTTATTTTCTCGTCCAACATTTGATTGTTGTTTCTCGATGGATAGTTGTTGAAGGATCAATAATATAGATGATCTATTTTTGGATTGAAATTCTAAAAAATATCAGATATTACTATCAAAACTAGATATGAGTAAAACTTAGGTCCCATTAAGACTTGGTGTGACTTGTCTAAATCTGATTTGATCTAATATATTTTCATTGCAAATAACAATTGAACCTAACTTGATTCGATTTTCTGAGTCTCAAAATCAAAACATGTCCTAACCGGATAGACCGTTTGCGAGCTCAAATTCGGCCAAGCCAGGTACATTTTGCACCGCTCTAGTTGGAACAAACACTAAGATGCAGTTTTGTCATGATTTGACCTCTTTAATATTCACAATTACTGTTGAAACCAACACAAAAGATGCGGATTTTGGCAATGATTTGATCCATCTATAAACAAAGAATTAATGTACCTATGATGCAAGGACACAAAAAGGGATTGGAAAAATTAATTAGTGAGGTAGGGTAGGGTATACCCCCAAACAAAGGGACCCTTCCAGCTCCGAAGTCAATGCAAGAAAAGTGACCTGAAAGGTGCATGGACAAATAGAAGACGGCGGTTAGGGCCGTAGGGTCCAAGACGAGCCCTAGTGGGTTTGTTTATCTGGCTTTTCTACTAGCCTTTGTGTCCTTCAACTTCAAAGTTCAAACCCCACCATGGAGAGGTGGCTAGAGTCAGATCTGCATTCGCCATTTCATCAGAAACAGGCTTTTGAGATTGATATTAATGCGAATTAGAGGTGTCACCACAAATGTTTGAATCTTAGGAGTGTAAGGGACGGTTAGACTATAAACACTTAGATAGAGATATGATCGCAGTGTTTGTTAAAAAAATGAAAGGGATTTGATCCCCAGTAGGGCCATTACGTGCAGTTTTGGGTTTAAAAATTTGTATGAGTTATTCGATTAAAAATTAATTTTTGGGATTGAGATTGTTGAGAATCAGAGGTGTCGCAATGAACATTTGAATCTTAGGTATGTATGGACTGGTTAAACTGTTGACACTTAGAGAGAGATATGATCGTCTTGTTTATTTGAAAGGTAGGAGATTTAATCCCAGTTAGGAGGTAGGATGAGTATGTGAATTTGTTTATGTGACTTTTCTACTAGTCTTCGTGCCCTTCAAACCCCATCATGGGAGGTGGACAGTGTTAGCTTTGTATCATCCGTTAGATGAAATTGGTGAGAATTAGAGATGTCACGACGAAGGCCTTCCTTAGGCTTCTGTGGTATGGTCGAACAATCATCATAAATATACGATCGTATTGTTCGCTAGGAAAGTAGACGATTCGATGCCATGTAGGGCCGCTACGTACGGTTCTGGGTCTAGAAACAGCGCATGTAATTAGATTATTTTATCGTGTCTTGTCGCGACATTGTTTATTCGATGGTCTAGAGGATTTGATCTGGTTTAGATCCTTTTGTACACATTAGGTTGGATTCAGTTAATTTATTGGCAACAACCAGCCTATGCATGCATGGGGGGCACATATAATATCGGACAAGCAGATCATTTCTTCGCCAAAACTTTTCAAAATTATGTCATAAAAGTATCTCAATTATCCATGAACCCGGCTAAAATTATGTCATAAAGGACACGCACGTTTCATTTACAGCTAGCTACCACTTTGTTTTGCTCTTTCTTTTTATCCTCTTCGGATCGGGAAGTCAAATTGTAGCCTTTTATATATATATATATATATATATATGAAAATTAAAGTTATGTCCACTATGTAGTCACAAAAATCATCTAACTGGTGTTTCCATCAGGTTGAACTTAGTACCACAAACATGAGAACAAATCAAATTTGATCTGATTGTGTTTTAACTCACTCATTTACATAAGAGTGGTCCAACTCAACAAAGAACTAGCCTAATTCATTTATTCTTCCTACTTATATAGGGTCATGTCTAAGTTCTATTTGACTAAGCCAAAACCAATTGAGTTTTTTTTAGCGACTCAACTCGTAAAATGAGGAGGTCTACGGATTGTTTTGTATGTGTTTATACATGCCACCCGAAGGCTTTTTTACCTGGATGACAAAGAAAAAAAAAAGAACTTGGTGATTTATTAAAAGAGCAATATAGAGGTCCTACCATGTACCAAGAAAGAAATCATTCTCTACTCATTAATGAAAACCAGAAAGTTGGAATATTTTATATAAATAATTTTTTTAAAAAAATTACAAATCTAACCCAATCTTTCAAAATTTTGCAAAATAACTCTTTTTAAAAATACAATTAGATCTGAACGTGACACGTGACAGTAGAAATGCGGCAAATACTGAGGACCTCTCTGCCGCACAACTAATATGTAACAAAGACAAATCTAAAAAAAAGAGTTCGCTACACTCTCAGGGTGCTGGTGGGACAGTTCTTTTTTTTTAATCAACTCAAAACTCACAGTTTTGTATAGAAAAAATTCAATTATTCCAATAACAATATCTTTTAATTTATAACTTGATTAGACAAGCTGTTTGAATTGATGAAATCGTGAAACCACAATGATCAGATCGATACAAACAGATTATTAACTGGAGCTATATATCATAAGATATCACATATTGTTATATTTTAAGATATATAAGTCCGATTGATAATCGATTTATGTCGATTTGATTGTTTTGCCTCACTATTACATTGATTCAAATATATTATCAGTCCGAATTATAGATCAAAAGATGTTAGTGCTGAGGAATAAATAATTTTAGAATAAAAAATTTCGTATAACTGTCACATTACATATACTAAATTTTTTTATTTTTTAGGATTAATATCTTTTGATTTATAATTTAGATTGAAAATCCATTTAAATCAGTGTAATGGTGAAGCTAAAACGATTAGATTGACATGAACTGATCATCAACCAGACTTATAAATCTTAAGATATAACAATATGTGATATCTTGTGATTTATAGTTCCGGTTGATAATCTGTTTGTGTTAATCTGATCATTTTGGCTTTATGATTCCACTAGTTCAAACGGATTGTCAATCCAAATTATAAATTAAAAAATATTAATGTCGAAAAAATTTAAATTTTTCTGTACAAAACCCAATTTTCAGTTAATAAAAAAATTTGTTGTGCCGCACTAGTCCTGAAGTAGTTGTATGGTAGAGAGGTTCCTCGATATCTATTGTACTTCTGCTGCATGTGCCATGTCCGTATTCAACTTTATTTTTAAAAGGATTATTTTTGTAAATTTTTGAAATATTATATTAGATTTGTAATTTTTTTTAAAAAAAATTATTTATATAAAAAATCCAGAAAGTTGTGTAAAGTGTTGCTTTGATGATCTCTCTTTGATCTCTTGCTGGTAGCGAGTAGCGACCGCATCAAATTAAAATTAAAGAATTTACTCATGGCAGGTTAATTTGTTTCTTAGTTATTTATAAAAGCACTTTATTTGATCTGATGACGGAAGACGACATGAGGAGTTGAGGTCTACCAATCTACCATGGTTTGGACGCATCTCGAGCAAATTTTAATTACTAAGTTTTGTATCGTTTTTGGGACATATCTTGGTGGAGAGAGAGGAAAGGAGAAAAGAAAAAAAAAATACTAACTGACGGTATATCGTTTCATGCTCTTTCAATGGCACAGGGCAGATTCATTGGCTGGCCCATCAGATATGTTTAGTCAACTTGTGTAGATTTTAACTTATGTAGATTTTATCAAATTTTATATATGAAACAAATTAATAATTAAAAATCATTCAATAGCAAGTCGATTAACTTATATGGATTTCATTACGAATCCACGAAACTTGTCGCAATTTTTGCAAAGAATACATAAAATTTGAGTGAGTTTTGACGAAAATACATGGAACTTACGTAGATTACATCATATATACTTGTATTTCGCGATAGGCAAATGTAATTAACTCATGTGTTGTTAACTACATATGAAATCTAGAAAAATTTAAAGTTAGATCTAAAAAACCTAATTGGATTTCAACAAAAATTATTGAAACTTACACATATTTCATCACAAAATCCATAAAACCTAGTACAATTTTGATAAAAAAAACACATAAAATTTGAGTGAGTTTTGACGAAGATACATTAAAACCACACATGTTTCATCATATATACTTATATTTACATAGACAAATATAACTGACATGAATATTACCTAGTTTATATGAAACCTACAAAGTTTTGAGTGGATTTCAATAAAAATACATGAAACCAACTTATATTTCATTATATATACTTATATGTTAGGATTTCATATTTTTTAAATACAATGAAGCTAGATTTCGTCTATCCTTAAGAGTTTAAGATTTAAGTTTCAAATTTCAACTATGGATGTAATGTGCATAGGTTTAATGTTTTAGGGTTCGTGTTCAGGTTTTAGCTTAAGATTTTTTCAACTAGTAAAATCTCATTTTTGTAATATGCTTCAGGTTTCGGATTTTATAGTTTCAAGTTTCAAGATTCATACTAGTGTTTGAGCATAGATGCATAGGGTATTATGGTCAGTCCAATGTAGGGAAATCGAACAGCTAACATCTAACTCACTGTTTGCAACAGTATGATAACTCGTTGGGTAGCCACACCCGTAATAGATTTATTAGCTCACAAGCAATTTGAGATCCTGTTTATTAATCTTTTCTGGAAAAAAATACTAATATTTGGGATCCCATTTATTAATCTTTTCTGAAAAATACTAATATTGTTTTTCTAAAAAATATTATAAAAAGGTAAAAGTTAACATGACACATGCAATACGAAGACTTGTTGATTTGTTCTATTTAAACTGTATTGAATAAAAAATAGAAAATAAGTGACATAATACCCCATTGAGTATTGTTAGAGAATGTCAACCTTTGTATTGTACATGCAACCTTTGTATTGTTAGAGAATGTCAACCAATTGAGCTCATGACTAGATGTGGAACACATTCAGTCCATTGATATTAGAACCATCCATCGGTTCTAAGATGTGCCATAAGATGGATTTTAATAATATATTTCTGTTTAGCAATTCCCGAAAAATAAAGTTGGAGCCAACTTTAATTGGGAGTGAAAAATCAGGATGACGGATGGGGGGGGGGGGGGGGGGGGGGGGGGGGTGTAAATCAGTTTTTCAAATTGAAATCTTAAATGAAAAAGAAGTAAAGGAGAAATAAGAGATAGTATGGATGTCATGGGTGCTCTAATATCCTCGAGTATAACTCTCTCCAATTATGACATCAAAAATCTCCAAATAACAAAAATAAAAGAAAATCCAAGTATAAAAAAATAGTTTGCAAGTATTTAAATAATTAATTTTGAATATTTAAACAAAAAAGAGTAAAAATTTAAACAATCATGAAAGAAACAGTAAAAACAAATATACAAAAAATTTATGTTTCATTCAAAATATCAAAGAGCCAAGTAAAAAACTCTTGAATATATCTCCAACAAAACTCTCAAAAGTCTAAATAAAAATAGTTAAAAAAACTCTCTTCATAGGGTTGATTGTTCTCCTTAACACTCTTTCAAAATGACCAAGAGTCAAGTCAAAAGCTCTTGAATACCACGTTCAACAAAACTCTCACAAGACTAAGAATAGCTAAAAAGCTCTCTTCAAAGGGTTGAGTGTTTTCCAAACACTCTCCCTTCTTATATAGGTAGTTTCCATAATTCATGTGGGACTAAATTAATAGTTAGTAGAGGTTGGGTCCGAAGCCCATTCAACAGAACTCTCAATCACTCCTTTATATAATTTTTGGAATTACAGTATTTTCTGAACAACTGAGACTAAAACAGTCATAACTTCATCATCCCAATTCGGATTTAGACATTATTGAATCCATTGTAAATATAATTTCGATTTCTACAACTTTTCGTTCACACGTTTCTGAGAACAAGTCTAGTTCAGTACAGAATTAGCTTGCAAATATAACCTTTTGCATAAACTTCCACACAGAGTCCATCGACTATCTCAGTGATTCCTTGAGTATCATCGGCATCACTTGTACCCGCCATGATGTCATCATGTGTCTGCCTCAATGTTGAATAATTTACCACATGCCGAGAAATCTCCCCCATTTCGGATCCTAATCGACAAACTCCCCAGTCCTACTTCAATAATTTTAGTGCAACATCACATCTGAGTATTGGATTAGCCATGTTTAATGTTCCTGCAAGTCTCTAGCACCTTCGGCATTTCTCAGACCAGTCGTGTCTCCGATTCCTCCTTGAGTACTACTCTGATGGCCCATTCTTACCATAAGCGTATTATAACTCCAATATACTTACAACATACACTAAAACCAAACAAATATATCGTATAGCACTGTTCACACATCATAACAATATAAACGAACACAACAAAATGTATCATAAACAATTTAAATCATTGTCAAAACACATATTACTTAAAATTAGACAATTACATGAGATTTATAGGGATAGAAAAAAAAAGAAAGAAAGTGAAATAAGAAAAGAAAATTCAATTAATAGAAAAAATTCTTATCATAAAAATTATACTGGAAGATTGTTTTCGCTCTAAAGTTGGAAAGAAAGTCTGAAAAACGATTAATGTCACCAGGGAAAAAAAATTCATGCCACAATCGGGGGGAGGGGAGAGAGTGTGTCTAAATCTATCATTTTAAATAGAGATAGCAAACTTAAACCTAAATAACATATTTGGATAAATTTAGGAACTCTAATACAATTTATTCTTTTTAGTAGCTAAAACTGCTTTAAGATCTGTATGGTTTAAATCAAACACTAGCCTTGTTCTATTTCTGAGTATGCTGAATGGGAAATGATTAATTTTTTTCACTCCTTACGTCTTTTTTCTTTTTTCTTTTCTTTTAAAAAATATCCTCACTGTTTCTCTCTCGAACCAAATAACAAAACAAAACACTCCCGAAGAAAGAAATGATACAAAGAAGTTTTTTAAATAACCTAAATAAAAAAAGCGAAACCAACACAAATTTTGAGAAAATTATGACTCTGACCCACCATGTAGACGTATCGCGCCTTAGACCCGTGATAGGCCTCTTTGGGCATTCGATAGGGACATTTTGTGGCTTGGGGCCACAACAATCGTGACAATAAATTGATAATCATGTATTAGGCAATTTATTGAACTTACACAATTGTACTGAGTTTCTTGATTAAGATTAATATTTTTTATTTACAACTCCGATTCATGGTCCATTTGAACCAGTGAAATTGTGAGGCTAAAACACGATCAGATTGACAATCGGAGTTATATATCATAAATTTTGATATATAACTCCGATTGTCGATAAGATCATTTCTTGTGATATTTAGTTCTAATTGCCGATCCGTTTATATCGATCTAATTATTTTAGTCTCACAATTCCATTGGTTCAAATAGATCATCAGTTGGAGTTATAGATCAAAAAATATCAATCCTAAAAGAATTGGTAAACTTAGTACAATTGTGTAAATTCAACCAAATGCATGATTCGTTTGTATCAATATGATTATTTTAGCCTTATGCATGATTCATTTGTTAAAATGATGCACGATCCATTTGTATCTAAATGATTTCTTGTGATATATAGCCCGATTGTCGATCTAATCATTTTGGTCTTACAATTCTATTGCTTCAAACAAATTATCAATTATAATTATAGATAAAAAAAATATCAATCTTGAAGAATCGAAAATTTTAATACATCCTAGTTTGTAAAAAAAAATTAACTCAAACTTTCTGTTTATTCTAAAATCGATATCTTTAAACTATAACTCCAATTGACAATTCATTTAAACTAGTAGACTTGTCAGGTCAAAATAATCATATCGATACAAACGAATCGTCAATTAGAGTTATATGTACCACAAAATTTGATCTCTGGTGATATTTAAGTTCGATTGACAATTTATTTGTATAAATCTGATTATTTTAGTTTCACAATTTCACTGGTTCAAATAGATCACCAATTAAAATTATAAACCAAAAGATATCGATTTTGAAAGAATAAATAAGTTTTGAGCTAAATTTTTTTTGCCAATTAAATTTATTGAATTTTTTGGTTCTCTCATAATAGATATTTTTTGATATACAATTCTGATTGACAATCTATTTGAAGTAGTGGAATTGTGAGGCTAAAATGATGAGATCGACATAACCGAATCATCAATCGGGATTATATCTCACAAGATTTATATATAACTCTGATTAACAATTCATTTGTCCCAGAAAACTTATGAGGTTAAAATGATAAGATCGACACAAATGGATCATCAATCAGAGTTATATATCACAAATTTTAATATCTTCTGATATGTTAGTCCGATTAACAATTCGCTGTGTCGATCTGATTGTTTTAGCCTCACAATTCTACTATTTTAAATAGATCACCAATTGAAGTTATAAATTAAAAGGTATTAATCTTCAAAGAATCAGAAAGTTTGAGTTAAAATTTTTTTGCAAATTAAATTTACGAAATTTTTTTGTTTTCTAGGATTGATATCTTTTGACTTACAATTCTGATTAACGATCTATTTGAAGCAATGGAATTGTAAGGTCAAAATGATCAGATCGACACCACAACAGGAATTATATATCACAAGATTTATATATAACTCCGATTGACAATTTGTTTGTATCGATCTGATTGTTTTGACTTTAAAATACCCCTAGTTCAAATGAATTGTTAATATGAAGTATACATCAAAAGATATTGATCTAAAAAAAAATCCAAAAACTCAATACAATTGTGTAAATGGACAATTGGATGCATGATCTATTGATTGCACTCATCGCAACTCCAGTTGCGACACGTTACTATCACATGCCTAAAAAGGCCTATCATGGATCCTAGCCATGATAGGCTTTATGTAAGATAAAAATCATAAATTTCTCAAATTCTGGATTAGTTTCATAATTTTTTTTATTTAGATTATTTAAAAAAACTTTCAATACAAAACATGATCTGAATTATAGACATATCACAATTAAACTGCTTCTAACTAAAATCCCATGTCAGGGTCTTCATATAAGTTTTTTCTCAGTATTCACCGGTTTCTTCTTGTATCTCTGCCAAATAAAAAAATTAAAATATTCAGTTCTCATGTCATTTTCTGTTTCCTTTTCTTCTAAAATATTCCCACTCTTAATTTCTCTCTCCCGAACCAAAGCAGCGCACTCTCGAAGAACAATCCAATATGGGGCGCGACACGAGTGTGGTACGGCAACAGCATTAATTTGAAGTTTTTAAACTTGTTTGGTTACCGTATGATATTGAATCTAACTCGTATATGTAAAATAGATAGAGTGAGACAAATTATAGATATATAGTTAGATAGTATTTGGTTTGTGTATAAAATAGTGTATGTTTAAATGAGATGTTTGGTTGATTTTATGATGTGTAAGTAAAAAATATATAAGTGAAAAATAATATCAAAACTAGTAAATATTTTATTTCACTTTAATAATTTTTATTCTATCTTAATTATTTTTAATCAACATTAATCATGAAAAGAAATATTAATATGCACTAATACTTTCTAATCACACAATTAGACGAGCTTGACTCGCAGAAACGTTCAAAGAGACAGGATTTTAGATACTTTTTACATGACTTGAATTAGATTCAATTTCATATGTAAACAATAAAAGATGAAACTATTGTATCTCTAAGATCAGGTCAAATCTAAATACAGACAATCAAACACATCTTAATCAAATGTAATACACGTGGATTGCACAAAAATAAAATAAAATAAATAAATCTGGGAAGATTATGCAACAAACACAACAGAGACTTCTACGAATCACAAATTTTTCTGCAGATTTTTAATTTTCTTAATTGGTTGCTTAAGTGCTACCGTATTAAAAAAGCGACAGAATGCAACTTTTGGCGCTATCAAAACTTTTGACTATTCATGCATGCATGACCCTCACAAAGTGCCCTCGAGGAAAACATGTCGGGTTTTTATTTACCCTCTTTGATTAAATTTTCATTTCACAAGCACTTTTTCTCTCTCCTAAAAAAAAAGCACTTTTTTGATTGAGAGATCTAGAGAGAGAAGGTTTGTATATGTCATGGTTTTTTCTGCTAGCTAGCAAGTCATCTTCTGCAGGCTTAATTTTTGATCCGGTGAAAAGACGTCGTTCATAAATCTTGCACATACGAAACGGAACACCTGACCTAACGACTACTGTACCATTATACACTTTTTTACTGAAAATATATTTGATAGGAACGTATAAGATAAGCAATATTTTTTCATTAGAAGAAGACCAAATTTTATCTGGTGAACGCCCACTAAATACAAAATAATAGACATTTTCAAATTAGAATTACAGTTTTAGTTGCCAAGACATATGAATCACAAATTGAAAATCAACAGATTTTTAAAAGATATTACTAGATTTTAGTGATTGATCAAAACGTCTTATATCCGATCTAACAATCATAATTGTTAGTGTTTTATCTGCTATATTCGTAATATAACATTCGACCGATCAATTATTGTACCATCGTATACTTTTTTTACTTGAAAATATTTACGGAAAATTGGGTTGAAACTATTCCTAAAATTAAAAGAAAATCTGAATTACAATCTCGGTTGCGACAGTTGGCTCATATTGCTATAAAGTTGGAGAGGAGGGATATATTGGTGGCTTCGAGTGGTTGATCGGAGTCGTCTACATATGAACTTCCAGATCGATTGTCAAAATTGTGTGTAGGAGCAGTTTCTGTTTTATACATTTCTATGTATCATCATATTGTTTTTTACTAAAAAAATATTATGAGAGAATGTATTTGATCAAAATTACTTTTAAAATAAGAGAATCGGAACTATAATAACTCATGTCGCTACTTTTCCTAAAAAACAAAAATCTTTTGAGAGATATTGCTAGTTGTTACATCTAATCCGACTATCAAAATCGTTAGTAGTTTCTAATGTTGGACATTCCAATGCACATCGAAGAGAGACAGATACCAAATGCGCTGCTACTATCATGGTCACGACTACTATATATATGGTACCTTGTATCAATTTGTCAAAATGTGTATGTCTCTCCATGTCTAATCCTACATCAACTTAACTCATTTACATTTGGAAATTAACAAAAAAAATTTTACGAGAGAAGAGATGACATGAGTTTGGTGAGTTATCGAGGGAAAAGGTGGCATGACAGGATGTGCTTTTACGTGACCATGATGGAAAATAACTTTGTTTTTTTTTACTAATCAGCTTAATTCATTATGTGATTAATTCTTGGACAAGATCTTTCAACAACAGTAACGTAATGTATTTGTATAATAAAAAAAGCAAGATTAGAAGGTGCAGTCTAATCTATCACATGATTGGGCCATGGTGTGTAATATTGGTCCGGTGGCCCGATCCAAATCAAAAGGTGCTGACCCTTTGTGTATACTTGGGCTTCCCCATAATTAATTATTGGGAAAATTTTGTTCCTATCATTGTAAAGTGTATATTAATAGCTATTTCTTATTTATTATTTAAACATATATTAGTATTTGTATTTGTCATCGTTATTTCATCAACCACTAGTCAGCGGACCAAATGACATTTTTATACTGTTCGATGGCATTTTTTTTATCAATAAATGGAGCAAGTATATCTTTATGAAGAATCGTAAAAAATCACATATTTCATATAAGCAATACTCTTGTATCAAAAATATGTTTTGTCCATAGTCATACCTCTACAGCGATAAAAATATTATTTACTCCATCGACCAGTGGTTGACCAAACACTAATGACAAATACAAAATACTAATGCATGTTTTAGTAGCAAAAAAGAAACAACTGATATTTAGTGGTAGATACAAAAATATGCACATTTCTAGTGGCACTGATAAAATTTTTCATTAATTATTTCTCATTTTCTAATTTTCATCTGAAATTTTGGTTCATTTAAATTTTCTAAAAAATTCTTCATTTTTCTTGACTATTGCATTAGATTTGCTTAGAGTCTTTAAGAAATTTGCTTGAATGTTAAAGATTGGCTTGTTTAGTTTGTGATGAGCTAATAAGACATGTTTGATTTTTGTTAAACACTTAATTTGGGTAATCATTGACTTCCATGTGTTCCTGTGCAAGATCCTAGATGTGGTTTATCAAAACATGGTGAGGAGGTGGACTAAATAATCTATAGACAAGTTCTAGGTGAAACTTCTTTTTTTTTTAACTAGGACATAAACCAAATATCTTAGAAGTAACTTATAAAAAACTTACAAAACAATAATTAGTAATTCCCAGGCTCAATCTTACCATTGATTCTTGATCTAAAACCTACCTACTTCTGAACTGCACCGTCGATTGTATGCGTTTTGAATAAAGAAAAATTTATGCATAATGTTGCTCATTACAGTGGTGCATTCATGGCCCCTCCTGCAGAAAGACTAGCATAGTTTGTACTGTTAATCTTATCTATTATCTATTTTTGTGTAAAAAGTAGTGGTTCTTTCTTTTTTTTTCTTAGGTACTTTGTAGTATGCTGGGAGATTTTGTTGTATGAACTTTAATCCAGTATAATCTTTTTTCTTTCAATGAAAATGTTCTAAAAAATTATATTATCCAATCTATGCAAGTATGACTTTGTGAAAGAGCCAAATGTTCAATTGCATGTTCCTATGTTTTTGTCAGGGCTCACCGTTGCCATCCTTTTGTTTTCTTCTGTGGATGACATTCTCTTTGGCATGGAACTTGTTCCTTGTCCTTTGGGGGGATGCTTACCTTTCACAAGAACACAAAAAAGAATTAAGGTTTGGTGACTTGTGTCCACGCATGCTTGTATACACACTAGAATATCGTATTTATATTGGTGCTTATTGCTAGTTAGTTTCTACATACCACTTGCATTCATTGCATGACATTGCCACTCTTTGTACTCTAGTATTGATGTGGATATATCGAGTCTTCCTTTTTATCTTTTTTTGCTTTACAAATTAATACTCTTAGTTAAATTTATCATGTATCAAGTTTTTGTATATCTATGTCTCTATAGAAAAAAGTTCTCTTCAATCATAAAAAGATAAATACAACTTAAATTGTGCCACGTGCACCATTAAGTGGGTTAAGTCATATTTGTTTTAGTTGACGCTGATGATAAGAAATCCCACAACATAAGCAATATTAAAATTTGATGTGGCATTGCTCCAAAAAGTGATGAGGCTCATATATTATAATTATTCAACTTTTTGCACGGTTAAAATCAACAATGCTTGGTGTGGTACTTCTCATTTTGACATCCAACCAAACAATAATTTTTTTGATGGGACTAATCTTTCACCGTAGACAATACTATTAGCTCATAATATCCTAAATTATAGATGTCATATTTATAACTAATGAAGGTAACTGTAATTTCTGGTAAGCTAAAAGTTCCACAAGATACATCTAGTAGATATAAAAATACACAAAAAAAATTGAAGTTAATCAGATGAATAGTTTTTGACAGAGGAAGAATTATGTTGTCAATTCTTTTACTATAGAAAAAAGAATTTAAGCCCTTCAAATTTTACATCAACCAATCAAGCTCATAAAATTCTAAATTGTTGAAAAAGGAACTTGAAACATTTGCATTGTTCAGAGTGTCAATTTTCCCAATTAATAATCTTTTGAAGAATTTTTGCCATGTTAATTGCTAACAATAGTACAATCAATTGAAATACCTTGTGACAAATTACTGTTGAGTACAAAATGGACGATGATAACTTGGTATAGCAACATAGAGTGTTAAGGACACATTTTTCTTTTTTTTTCTCAGATATTGCTATATAATTGTGCATCTCCTCTAGCACAATGTTGCACTACACACTCATTCTTTAGATTCCTATTTTTACATTTACATAGTTGGTTAATTTTTTCATACCAAACAATTGAGACTCCCTTTAATATTTTCTCAAAAATATTATATTTTAAAAAAGGACCAGTAATAATCTACAATCCAAGACACTTCTATCTAACACCATATGGAGTAAGCTGTGTATACACACGAACTAACTCGTTTAAACAATTGTCTTTGTTTCACATGCCTAAAAGAATTAGCTTGGATTTAATGTTGTTGGCTCCTCAAGCATCATATACACATCCAATTCATTTTAAATCATGCTCATGAGCTACACAAGCCATCCAAATTGAGCAAAGTATCACGAGATCAAGACAAGTACTAGGTGTACGTGGACATGTGATACCTTTACAAACAAAACTTGCGACCGCGTAGCGATGCCGATGGACCCCCAACCGGGGGGTTTTCTTGTGCTGAAAGCTCCACTACATATGCCGTCTAGTAGTGCACCAAATATTTTGGACACATTCAACCTCTTGTGCCCGAAATGTAATGTAATATATGCCATCTGGTCCTGACCCAAGTACTCACCGACCATCATGCACACCAGAAACCAACACTAGCTACATGCCCAACATGTAGCCAAAGGTGGCCAAACCTAGCCACCAGTATGTAATGTGTACATCCATATTGATCTCTCATGTGAATATATGGTTACAATTTAAGATATTAGATTCATTCCTTGTAAATGTTTGTTTCTAGGCTCTCATCTATTTTGTTCACTTGTATTTTAACCTATAATTCGGCAAATTACTGTATAATAATTAACTATCACTAAATAAAACCATGTTCCCTTCTTTTTGCTATACCAAAGAAACTACAACAAAATACTAATACATGTAGATAACAATAAAGTTATATTACAAATAGTGGTGGAGAGAAGGGGGCAGGAAGGGCCTGATCGCAATCCTCCACCCCTTCAAAAAAAATACTAAGCATAGACTTTATTATTACATAATATTTTATCATACTTTTCTCTTTATGTTGATTTTCTGATATTGTCTTTGGTCACTGAGCATAGACTTTATTATTACACAATATTTTATCATATTTTTCTGTTTATGTTGATTTTCTGATTCTACTCTTGGTTACTAACTGGATTATAATATAAAAGAAGATCATGTTTGATGCGCATGTTATCTAGCTTGTGTCCCATATCTGTAGCATCATAATTAATTGAAAAGTTTACTGTACTGTGATTCGATATAATATATTATAGATTTATTATAGGGCACAGAACACACTAGTCCTGCTTTTTTTCTTTTTCTTGAGTTAGTTATTGTATCTGCAATTGGCCCCATGAACATATGTTTATGATATGTTTATGTGTTGGTTTCAATTTTAATGGGGCCTCCGAAAGCTAAGGGCCTCCGACCCCATCAATCATATTTCCACATCTCTCTTTTTTTCCCCCCTCCTTTTCTCCCATTCATTAGTCCTTCTTTTCTTCTCCTTAATACTTGATGTCGTTCACACACATTATTCTTCTAGAATTTGATCATTTCTCCTAATTTTTATGGCATCTAGTTTTTTTTCAGAAATTTATCTCTATAAGTGATAATATTTGTTTTATTAACAACACATCAACATAATAATTCAACTTAACACACATGAAAATATCAAAATGTAAATCTATAATTTTTTTTGTATGGGATGTAAGTGTCTTTATGACATCTTGCTAACCAATCATTTTTGACCAAAAAAATTGGCATTGGCTAATGACATATATCCTTTGTGACTGATGAATTTTACCAAAGGATCATCTTTTTGCAAAAATTTAGCAGTGTTTTTAATGGGCAAACAAGCCATTTTAGTTTATTCTTGCGTAGCAAGGTTGGTTGTTTGCATTATTTGTAGCTTTCCATGGCAAAGGATTTTGTAGAAATTGGACTTCTAAAACTTATTCTAAAACAATGAGATGTTTTAAAGGAGAGAGAGTATGTCACATGTGCGAAAACTCAAAATTTTTCAATAGATTGGTTCTTGGGTGAATCTTTTAAAGGAGAAAGAATATCAAATAATATTTGTTTATTCATTATTGGAGAGAGAAAAGATGTTAGAGAAGACTCAGAATGTAAAATCGAGAAGGTAGCCTAAAAAAAAATTACCACATGCCTGCTGCTTGGGGAGGACGTGCGAGCATGGAGCAACAAAAAAAAAATTTGTTTGGCTTAAGTGCCAAGCCAAGAGCCATCGTTGGACTCAGCCTAAACTATAGGAAAGGTCTGGATCAATCTACTATGAGGTTTAGGCTTAGGTAGGCTCGCATTCTACTCAACCTAGCTGTAGAATTTGAACGCGACTTGTTCCAAGCAAGTTGGCTCGGCTTGAGTCTAATCGACCATGTTTGTTTGTATGGCTAGGCCGAGTCAAGCCAATATTTGAAGTGATCAAGGATTTTTTACTTGTCTCGGTGGAGGGTGTTAATATTAATTGTTTAAGGCAATATTTATAATTTTAGTACACATATTTACAATATATAACAATATTTCCAACAAAAGAAAAAACTTAAATTCAGAACCTCTAAACAAATTATGCTCTAGTTGTTATCAGCTGGTGCCCTAGCTAGTCATTATAAGCTGGAGTTGCATGTGTGTGTCTTTATTTATTTATTTATTTGTTGTGACTATATCAGCTGGTGCCCTAGCTAGACATTATAAGCTGGAGTTGCATGTGTGTGTGTCCACACACACACGCACACACAGATATATATATATATATATATATATATACATATATTTGTTGTGACTAGTTGTTGCGGTGGTTAGATAAAAAACGAAAGGAAGGGAAGTGACGAGAGATATTCTTTTAGGGGTGATGGAGCAATTGGTAGTTTGCGCTGTGGCTTTCCAACGAGATTTTTAAGGTCCGGGGTCACTAGCCATGCGATGTTGCCTCCCTGCCTCTCTACTCCTGTCACCCATCCGAACCCTCCTCCATGAAAAACTTCTTCTTTCGAGACCCTCTCATGTAATACTCCTATATACAGCATATATACAGCACGATTTATCTACTTCTCCTCCGTATATCTATTTATACTCCTCTCTCCTAGTTGCATTGCTTCTTCTTACATTACACAAACCAATGAGCCAGCCAACCCTCCCACCCTACTACTACTCTCTTACTCTCATGCATGAAAAAAAAACCCATTTAATTGTGGTTTGCACTATAATTTTATGGTTATGATATGAATCTTATGCATGAACAGTTCTGACTAAAAAAATCTTAATTCGCATACATGTGTCTTAATACTAACTCAATTGTCCCAAGTATTCTTTATAACAAGGCACCTAAACAAGTCCAAATCTTATGATGCCAGGAGTAGGGTTCACTCACGTCCGGGGTATATCAGAGCAAACATATAATAGTATTAAAAAAAGAAGCAGAAAAGATTGCAAAAAAGTTGAAGTTGCTACGAGTTACAATTAGTGGCCTAAAAGTATTAATCATTTGAGTTAATTAGACGAGTTTCGATCATAAGTTGTCGTTAATCCGATTTTGGTAGAATTGTTGATACCACATTAGGTGGAGGCTCCACAAACCAACTAGAACAACACATACATAACATCAAGATAGATGGTAAATATATTAGAATTGCCCATATGCTTGTATATATCGTTGAGTCGTCTCAAGAAACACAAAAGCATATACGGCAGAGGGTTCTGTCTCGAACTTTTAATTTGGTTCAGTCTCTGGTGCATGTCTGGAGCCTGCATTCATATGCATTGAAGCGACCGGGAGAGCGAGCAGTCCATGCATCGATCGGTCCTTCGTGTCCTCCGACTTCCGACAACCAATGGCTCTCTTTAAAATTACACATCATTACCTCTCTTTCTACTTTTCCCTTCCTTAATAATACGTGGAGTTGTGGGTTATTTTAAAGAGTTTTATTAAAGAATAAGATTTTTATTTTTTTTGCTATTTTACATGCTCATTGTCTATTATTGGATTAAACCCTCATATTTGATAGAGTTCACCCCTTCTCCTTAGTTTTCGGTCAATAATGAATGATAATGATCGGTAGTGATACTAGCAGTAGTGATATAAGTGGATGTTGGCTTATCAGTGGGAAACATTGGCACAGGTAGCAATGATTGTTAGGATTGAAGCACATTAGGCGGTCAGAGGAGTGGAAAGAGATGAGAAGAGTGGAGATGAGTTGAGGGATTTACATCCAACGGTAGATTTTTTCGAAAATATGTGTATATATCTACTTCTTTTTATTTGCATACACCTTCTCCACTGTTGGACCAAAAACTTTCTATATTTGGAGATAGTCCTATAGGCTAGTGGCTAATCAGTGACAAAGGGCACTGACCAACAAGGAGGACAAGGCAACTACGAAGGTGGAAGTAGGTAACATCAACGGTTGTGATGAGGTGGTGGCCAACAAAACGGGAAGTACTAGTAGCTTTAGGGTGGTTGAAGGTGACGATAATATTGGTTTTAGAGGAGAAAAGGGGAGAGGAGGATAATAAGAGTAGAAATAAATTGATGGGTTTATATCAAAGCATACAAAAATATGATAATTTTCATAAAAAATATGTACATGCACACTAATCCTCTACTTTTTTAGCTATTTATTTCTTAACAAAATGTGTACTACTAATTGTTAGGGATAAAAGGAGGATTTATTTTTGGATGAAACATGTGTAATTATAAAAACATAAGCCATTATAAGGATTTAAACCTAAATTAAAATTAATTAGGACTCTAATTAAAATTTGAGTCAAATTCTTAATAGATAAAGTAAGACATAATCTCAATAATATCCTATTTTATTCAAACTTCTCCTTACAAGAGAAGAGACACCGACCCTAACACTAATTTTGAATTCTTATAGATGCTCGCTGGCTAGCTCAATGATAAGGTGTTTGGATCAAAGTCAACTAGGACATCCAGTGCGAATCAATCGTATCGTCTACGGAGCCATTATTGTGTACAAAAAGGTATACAAAAGTACATCAAACAACCTCATATTGTACGACGTACAAAACTACAGACATTGTACGTACCAAAATGAATTGAGGAATTTAATTTTAACCAATACTAGTGAGAAAAATTGGATGGCTCGTAACTGTACGTACGTATGTACGTAGTTTCCTCACCGACTTGACAATACCTCAACTTCACCCTCTTTTTCTTTATGTTGAGATTGTACAATACCTGTACATTACATGGAGATAATAAAGTTAATCGTCTAGATAATTAGTGCGATTTGATACTAATAAGTGTTAACGCCTTAGGATTTAATTTTAACAAACAGTACCTAAAGGTTTCGTCCGTGTTTTGTCCAACTTTATACACAACTACATATCTAAGTATCGAAGTCTCCATGTGTGAGAGTAAACACATTCACCTTTTGATAAATTAAGTTAAAGACCTGGAAAAAACAAGGTGTAAGATAAATACTCTAGTCAACTCTTTCCTACCTCTCAAAAATCCTTTACGAGTTCCAAGAAAGATCCCTTTGGCATGGATTCGGTATGAGCATTATAAGTTAAAAGGGGGATCTTAGCATTTGTGTAACGCATGCATGGAGCAATTTTTCACTAACTAAAACAAGAGAGACCAAGCCAAATAAAGAGCTTAATAGTTTTAAATATAGAGGTAAAACTATGATGAATGGAATAATTTTAGACGTGAAGCCAACAACTTTCTTAAGTACCAACAGAGGACGCTTGACAATCGCCACCAAGCTGTCTACCGTAGTACACATGGTCTCTCATTTTTCCCATGTATGTCACATGTTTGTGTTTTCTCAGACACATCTGCCTTATTGTAATTTGTAGTTCTTCAATTATTAAGTAAACAAATCCTTTTATCTATTTCAACACTAACACTTGCGACATATCTAGTGAGAAATCACTTTAAAATAGAAGCATATAACTCACGATCTAAGCCATTCAATCAACATGTAAACGAATCGCATTTATTAAATCTGCATCATGATAAAACAGATGATAATTCTTCATACATTGATCAGATGGATCATTTTCACGAGTTCACATGCTGCTAATTTTAAGGAGAATTTTCACTTGAAAACACAACTTTAATTTGTATTACTCGCTATTGTAAAGTATAAGACATATGTTGATCATACACGCAGATTAAAAAAAAACTCTAAATTTAAGAGATATTTTAGAAAAAATGACCATAAATATTTTGAAAATGAGAGAATATTAGAGTAAAAGAGAATAGAAATGTAAATAAAGTTAGAATAAAAAAACTATCAATAAAGTTGCATACTCTCCTTATGTTTGGCGAAATTTTTTTTAAAAATATATGTCTTATATTATACAGTGGTGAGAGTATTTAGATACAATTTTTTTTTGTGAATTGCTGTAACATTGTTTTGAAATAATCAAAAAATAATAATGCATCAAATAATTACACATAGTTTAGTTTGTAAAACGACAAGGATACAAGCATGGATAATAGGATTAGGCCGTGCATGCGGTGCGGACCAGTTACAATTGATGGTCATTAGCTGGGTTGGTACGTACGCTTTATAATGGCCTAAACCTAAAGTGGGGAAGTGCATGGTCCATCTGCTGCTCGCCTTGCAGCTTCTTATATTTCTGCAGACACAGAGAGGGAGCCTCGTACGGGGCATTCTGCAGTAAAACTTGTCCATCCATTCATTAATTGGTATTTGTCAAACGTAAATGTATATATTTTCTTTATTTTATATTCTGATTGTGGGTAGAGATAATGAGAAATGGTGAAAATAAATAATACAAAGATTATGATCAGACAATGGTGCTACGAGGCAGCAGTGATTAGTAAGAGAGAAGAAGAGGTGGGTGGACAGTGGAGACAGAGATCACGAGCGAGAGAAGGAGGGAGAAAAAATATAGAAAAATAAGAATGAAGATTAAATCAAATCTAAATCTAAATGTAAAATATAGTTGATATAATTTTTTTTAAAAAAATATGACATATCCATCCTAACCCCTTATTAATTGGTGTAGGTTGATGAATCATGCATGCATTAATTTTAACCCCAGCAGCAATGACACCTCATACATGCATGCATGGCCAAAATTTTTTACAACCCCCATAGCTAGGTAGTTACCTAGTTACCTGAACTGTTGTGTTCTTAATAGTTATAGTACTTGTATACTGTAGCATATTGTTTCAGTAAGGTATCGGGGTGGCACCTCAACAGTTAACATTACTCCATGTTTTATGAAAGGTCACGGATTTGGTTCCTTCCTGGAGCAGGCTTGAGTTTAGAGATTGGAGTGCGTTCGGTTTTGTAATGGTTTTACCGAGAGAGTTTACTTAAACTTTCTAGTTTGATATTGAGATAAAAGTTATATTATTAATAACTCAAATTTTAAGATCAGAGATATTTATGACATATATTAACGTGTGCATGAGAAGGAGATGAGAAAAAGATAAAAAATGTATATCATGTCATGCATTTAAGTTTGAAAATTTCATAGAAAAGAACAAAAATAGTTAGAGATAAAAAGTTAAAAGAGGATTAAATAATTTTTTTTTGCACACTTTAACTAATGAGTCATGTGCACCACAAATAGTACCCCCTAGCATTAGGCATAAGGGCGTCAGACACCCTTTACTAGCCCGCCCCCCCCCCCCCCCCCCCCCCCCCCCCCCCCCCCCCAATTAGACACGAGGACCCAAGGCAACAATTTTTTTTTTTTTTGCTATATACCATATGAATATTTGATTAACTAATTCGAAATTGGCTACTGACAAATGTTCTGCTAGCGAAATGACAACCATTGGTCCATTAGTCTGTTAGAGTTTTGCATTAAAAAATAGTATAATTCAAATTTTAGAATGAGAATTTAAACTAGATGACAAAAATATCCCTCCCAACAACTTCTATTGACAAAAATTGTACAATATCATATAGCCAATTTTTTCTAATAAAAATTTTGGAGAGCACAAAAAAATAAGATGGAAAGTTTCCCAAGCATGAGTTTTGCAATGATTGGTTAAATTTTTTTGCCAGTAGTTATAAACTTAGGGTTTTTTTTTGAAAGGGCTGTTTTTAGCCCATTTTTAAAGGTTTGTTGGGAAGTATTTTCAAAAGATCATCTTTTAGCTCGTCTCTAAAAACTTGTTTAGAAGGATTTTTTTAAGCTCATCTTTATTGGATTTTTGTACATCTGGATTTGAATATCAGTTTAATTAAATATAAAATTATGATAAGATCCCCTTATAAATTTGTATCCTAGTCAAAACAGAGCCTAAACGCCTATTTGGAAGAGCCGTTTCTATTTATTCCTAAGAAATTTTTACATGCCAAAGTTAGTACACTAGTTTAATTAACATAAAATTCTGATAGTATTTTCTTCTGTTAGAAATTTTTTTCTCCCATCCAAATAATACCAAGAGATTTTATGGGCCAGATTTGATATACTGATTTAATTGAATACAATATTCTGATCTATAATTTTTTCTATTGTTCAAACAGGACTAAAATATCTCAAAAATTGGAGTTAATCAGTCGTTTCCTGCAGGAGTACTAAACAAAGCCTTTTTCCCTGCGTATGTCTCTCATTCTGACACCAAACTTTCAGAACCGATACATACAGGAGCCTACTGCTGTATGGTCTTAAGTTCTAGGGCCTCTCTTCACGTGGTTCCAGCTAAATTACTTCAAATATTATACATTAGATCACTGCAATTCACTGGAGAGATCATGACGTTAGAATATTTTAATTGTACTCGTATTTTGGCCCTGTGTGATGGCCTGTTTTTATTTTTTTTTATTGTATTAATGGATCTTGTAGAGTCTGATCGGTTGTTTCAGCATCGTTAGAGAAGACATGTATTCGATAGATGGATTGCATCACTGGACCAGTTTAAGAGATGCAAAAAAAAAAAAAGGCGGGTTTGGGCTAGGAGTCCACGGCCTACACCAAGCTTGCTTAAGAATGTCATTAGAAAAATGATTAATGTATATTAATATTTTTAGGATGGATTAAAAACTATGTAGATTGACTATGAGTTATTTAAGTGCAAGAAAAACATATTGATAACTATAATAATATTTTTTTTGAAAAAATAAGTAAAGGTGCGCACTGTAATAACATACCTCTCCAAAAATTTGGCTTAGTAAAATATTACTCGAAAATGCCTCAATTAGCAAAAATACCACCATCCATTGGGGTTGTGTGGTTTTATTTTTTTTTGAATTAAAAGTTTTCAAAATGCCAATTTTGCCCTTTTATCTATCAATCCACCTCCACCATGTTCACCCTCCACAACCTTTGCCCTTACCCCATCTAGCCGCTTTTCACCCCCAACTCCAATCTTCCCTCCACCTCTGACAACACTGCGCCCCTTGACACCGGCGACCTCTTCTCTGTCACCTTCCCAGCAACCTTCGGGGCTGGTCGTGTCGTGTTGTGCATCGACTACGCCAACATCACGGTGTCCCACTGTGAGATCGGCAACTCCCCTCTTCCTCGTTGTCGACCATGCCGATGTCTGTGTGCATGGTACTGATCAACAAAAGTGGCCTTTAACAGAAAGTCACGGTGCATTTTTGTGAGCAGTCGATTCAATTTCTTGATTTGTTATATCTTGTACAACTATTAAAATTTTGGAGTTGCACATTGCAATAAGTTTCGTTTTTTCAGTTAATTTCTTTCTCTATCAGTACCATGTGTAGATCAATGCGTCCATGGTAATTTAGACGGTAACTTGTCATGCTGCCAACTGGTTGCGTCACCACCACCGCGTCACATTGCAAGACCAGCATCTTCCCACTATTCACTATCACGCAGCTCACTGTGCATGACGGTGGAAACCTCAACCTCGTAGCGTATAGTGTCAGCCTTGTCAATGGCTTCAATGTGTCCCTAGTCATTGCTCTGTAGGCCGTTAATAGCGGACAATGTCCGGTGGACCTCACCTGCAATTGCCCTCATGAGATGCAAGTTGGCGATGGCACCACATGTTGTGGCCTGACGAAGTACTATGTGTTTGGATTCGAGGATTTGGAAGAGGGAGACGGCTTGGAACAAACATAATAGGGTTAGATGGGGGCAAACTCGTCTAAAATTATTTTCATAACTTGATAGTAGTATTTTCATTAACGAGGCATCTTCAAGTAGTATTTTGTTAAATTGTATAAATTTAAGTAGTATGAAGCTAAATTTCTCTATTTTTTAAGCTTAAACATCCTAATTAACTTGTGTTATGCATATAATCAACCAAACAACATCACATCTTCACCTGTGTCACATCATGCAACCAAGAAAACAACCCATGGTTATATCCCTTCATTCTGACTTGATTAAATACACTAACCATACCAATCTAAGTTGAACTTATAAACCGACCCATCACCCCCGAACTCCATTTCTTTTGCATAAGAATTCTAGTCTTGCATAATATTCTCTCATCTCCATGTGCTTGTCTCTATAAAAATACCTATTTCAAAGCCGGAGCTAGATTTTTTTTTTTTTTAGGATTGTATTGTAAAGATCATATTAATAGTAGGGTGATCAAATAAAAATCTTTTCCCAGCTTATATATGTTGTACATTTGTGTGTACTTATGAGTGTACAGTGTACATGGAGCATGGATGGGTTGACGGCTCCCCACCGCGTGGGGCCCAAATGGCAGCGATGGCAAACATATGGCATAAACAATTTAGGATATAACGACAAACTGTTCATTTATGTATGCTAGACACATGGTGCAATATTTTTTTGTTCCATTTTTATACTTTGGACGACGTTGGGGCTCAGCAATGGGCATTGCGTATGTTTAGAAAGAAATAAGTAAAAAAAATATGGCCAAAAATCAATTATAAGATAACCTTCTACACATGTAATTTAATTTAAATCGAAATTCAACTGTTTATTTAAATGAAACTGCATATACTCTAGAGCAACTGAGAATTCATGGATTGATCTACACCAAACATTTACTAACTGTCTATAAATAATTTAAGATTTGTATAATCTTCTTTTAAAGGACCATAGAAGGATATCTCTTTAGGTTTTACAAGGATGTATTATAAACTAGTGGAGGAGGTTATCATGTTGCCTAAGATCTAGCTCAGGCGCCATTGGCTTTGTGCCTGCGTATAGACATCATCCTACTTTACATTGAAATAATGCACAATATAATATCAAGGGAAATTAAGTAGATCATAGATTCTTCTTTTTATTAAAATAGATCATAGATGCTCGAACTCCTCCAACACTAATTCAAAGAATCCTCAAAATCAATCTCACCCTGGTGTGGAGTGAACTTTTAATCTCCCGTAGTATTAATCCTTGATATGGTACATGTATCACAACAAACAGACTAGATATGATTTAGTTTTGCGTAATGTGAAGAGATTAACCTTGTCATTTGGTTGAAATAGGTAACAATATGACCTCCATTTCTGTTGCTCCGTTCTCTTCTCTCCACTACTGTTTGTACTTCAATGTCCCTGAGTGCATGATAGAATGGGAATGAGCATTACCTTAACACAATGCTGGCCCTTGGAAGTTACCAACTTATTATTGAGTTTTGTACCATTGTACTGCAAAGTAGTAGTAGTAGTATTCTAATTAAGCCATGCAATAATTAAAAGAAAAGAAGACAGAGAACTATAGAAAATAACAAAAGTATTTTGATCAAGATTCTCCTGAAATCACATGGGACAAAATTAACTCCAACAGATTCCACTGCACTGCACTCATCACCCATCAAGTATGCAGATTTTTTTTCCTCATACATGCATGAAAAGAAATAACACCCCCCCTCCTCCTTTTCTCTCTCAACTCATAATTCTAATTCTACTAGGGACATCTCCTTCTCTCTCTATCTCTCTCAGGGGTGGGTGGCAAAACTAACCCCACTTCACTGACTAGAGCAAGAGCCATATACACCCAACAGCATGGAATGATGGAAATATTTCTCTCTCTTCTTCTTCTCTCTACAAATATTTCACACCCTCATATTGGGAGCTAGCTAAGCCAACCCCTATATAAATGGCCACCTTTCCTCCCCACGGCCACCCCATCTCCTAGTTCTTCTTCCCACCCTGTACTAGTACCACTCCTTTATCAATCACAAAACCACCTCAATTCCTTCCTCACACATACACATACACATATATATAGATATATACATCAATGAGCATCTCGGTGAACGGCCAGTCGTGCGTGCCGCCGGGCTTTCGGTTCCACCCGACGGAGGAGGAGCTCCTCAACTACTACCTCCGCAAGAAGGTCGCCTCCGAGCAGATCGACCTCGACGTCATCCGCGACGTCGATCTCAACAAGCTCGAGCCATGGGACATCCAAGGTACATATGTTTCTAACACACATAGCCTTGCACCAAGTTGCTAGTACCTGGTACCTCCTTGGTAATTAGTCTATATGATGCCATTCGCAGCTTCACAGTCCGAATTAGTTATTTAAACGCGCACTTCTAGCTAGTTTCTGGCTTAGAAGTACGCGGGTACGAGTTTGAATTTAGAATATAGGGCTAATCATGGAGCGTTGCAATTTGACGTGTGTAGAGAAATGTAAGATCGGGTCGGGGCCGCAGAACGACTGGTACTTCTTCAGCCACAAGGACAAGAAGTACCCGACGGGGACGAGGACGAACCGCGCGACGGCGGCGGGGTTCTGGAAGGCCACCGGCCGCGACAAGGCCATCTACAACGCCGTGAAGCGCATCGGCATGCGCAAGACGCTTGTCTTCTACAAGGGCCGCGCCCCGCACGGCCAGAAGTCCGACTGGATCATGCACGAGTATCGCCTCGACGACCCCCTCGCCGGCGATACCACAGTACGTACCGTTCACCTACACCATATACATATATATATATATATCGGTTGTTATTGATACATCATTGCTGTAACAATTATAAGGGGGGTGTGGTGCAATGATAGGAGTACTAGAGCCTCCTTGATCCAGCCTTTTCTTGTATAATAATTAAGCTTTTTCCATGTGCTTCATGTGTCCTAAAAGGTAATAATAATTAAACCATTGGGTTCCATCAGGTCGCTAGTGCATCCGAGGCAAGCCAGGAGGACGGATGGGTGGTGTGCAGGGTGTTCAAGAAGAAGCACCACCACAAGGACGTCGGAGGCGGCGGCAAGCATGGCGGTGGTGACGCCCATGCCAAGGCGGCAGCGCACGCACTGCAGTACTCGTCCAGTGACGATGCTCTCGACCAGATCTTGCAGTACATGGGCCGCTCGTGCAAGCAGGAGCACGAGCTGCAGCCGTACGGCGGCTACGCAGCTCGGCCGGCGTCACGGTATCTACGGCCCATCGAGACTGTGCTCGGTGGGCAGGGATTCATGAAGCTGCCGCCGCTCGAGAGCCCGTCGGCCACGGCGCTGACGCCGATAAGCGGGTGCGCACACGGCGACGCGTCCGCGGCCGAAGCCGACCGCGGCGGCATCACGGACTGGGCCATGATGGACCGGCTCGTCGCATCGCACCTCAACGGCCAGTCCGAGGCGTCGGATCAGCTCTGCTTCGACGGCGGCGTAGCCGCCACCGCATGCGAAGACGACGATGCGGAGGCTACCGGGCTCGCCTACTATTCAGCCACAACAGCTAGACTTCTCGGCGGCGGCAACAGCGGCGGGGGCAACAGCGGCAGCGACGACGACCTTTGGAGCTTCGCGCGGTCTGCGGCGTCGTCGGCGGCTACGTCAGAGCGACTGAGCCACGTGTCACTGTAACTGTAGTTGTCCTACCCTCGAGGGAAAAGGTGGTACGTGAGGGCGCCCTAGTACAGTAAAGGGAAAGAGAAGAGAAGAAAAAAATAATAAAAAGACAGGGATAGCGAGAGAGATTTTAAAAGGTGATTAGAGTGATGAGTGAGAGAGATGGAAGAGAGAGAAAAAAATTAAAGAAGAAGAGAAACGATTAAAGCAGGCAGTAAGTTGGAGTGGCACTGTCAAACGCCATGATCACAAATCACCTCTTGTTTAACACATATATTAGCACATATAAATATGTTTATATATATATATATATGTTTATATATATATATATATATATATATATATATATATATATCCGCATGTAATTTGCTGTTTACTTAGGAGGGGATTTACTCAGTAATTGGAGGAGCTGGAAGCCACTAGTTTAATTAGTAGTTTTGTGTGGTGTGGTGTGTACGTACGTGTGGCCCTCTCTCTCTCTCTCCCTCCCTTCATTTTCATGCATGAGAAATTAAAACAAACTGATTAATGATAATTATTACTGTATTAATTTTTTTTTTGGTTAGTGCATGTTCCTACTACATGTAGTAGTATAAATTTTTACTTTTTACCTTTTTTTAGGTGTTGGAAGCAGATCGTTATCTTGTTTGTCGTGACAGGAGGAGAGAAAAAAAAAAAAGGGTAAAGGCAGAGAGAAAGGTGAGGGGGGCCCACGGACAGAGTAAAAAAGATTGGGTTGGTCCCCAGGGAACGTACCGTTGTGTAGTGGCCTTTTGGTCCCCAATAATTTCGTCGTGGGTGTGGGTTGGAGAGAGTAGTGCCCAGGGGGGAGGGGTATGTGTTTGTGTTATATGTCGTTGGTGTCATACACTCACACACAGACATATATGCCCACTGAAAAGTAGTACATTCCCCAACTACGCAACAAGCTAAGTGGCAACCTTTTCACATACTTATATTTATATTTATATTTATTAGCAATAGTGTAGACAACAACATGCATGGACTTGGACTACTACATGCATGCCGACGACTCCGATCTTTATTTAATAGCCAACAATGCATCATAGATCCTCTAGTATCATCTTTTTTTTCCATAATCAAACCTTTTCTTTTCTAAAATGGGATTCAATCTCCTCTACTATTTAGATGCTAGTAGTATTGATAGCTAGCCTGAACTTTACATAGCAGTTGCTCAATATCAAATTCGTTGAGAATTAAACTGTTCTTTGATTTTGTAGTGACCATAAGGGAAGCAGAAGAGTACTAGTACTATAAAAAAAAAAACTAACTCAAAGTTGTGGGTGTGTGTTGCGGTTCGATGAGGGGTTGTGCTAGTCCGAGTAGTGGAGAGATCTATGTGCTATTTTTTCATGTTAAATTGTTTTTTATGTTGTTGTGGTGGCGGGGTGGTGGGGAAACGAGCAAGTACTAATATTAACAAAAAAGAAAAAGAAGGGGAGGTGCCCGATCACACTAGTCCAAGTACTCTATAGGTCCATGCATGTATATATCAGTTTTAGGTAGAGAGGTCAGGTATAAATTTCAGTGTCCTTAGTAGCTTTCGGTTGTTGTTATAGAACCCGTACTAGGAGGAAGCGAGATGGTAGTATGAGCAGCAGAGTAGCACCAATAGTAGTAGAACGTAGTACAAGAAGGAAAAGAGAAAAGAGAAATGGGAAAGGGATGTGTCCCAAGTGCTCCACTAGGCGTTGTTGGGGAGCTGGCAAGGAACCAGGGGGGCTCGCAATATTGAATAAATAAATAAGCAAACAAATGGGCTTTCTGCTCAGCACGGCGGGGACCGGTCTCCGACTGCGACCCATCCTTGTTACGCAGTTACGCGTCGCTTTTAATTATCCCGTGCCCATCTCCATGCGTACGTGTGCCTCTCTTGCCTTCCCTTATTATCCAATGTTTTACTTGCATGCATGGGATCGCATACTTCCATATGCTTCTCTATATTTGTAGTGTTATATTAACATATGAGTACGAAAAGTGCTAGGGTTCTTCCTTGTACTTTTTATGCTCAGAGATCCTCACCCCATCGAGGAGAGTTAAATTCCAGCCGGTATTAGGGAGATTAGCGTTCTTTTTTTATATTAAAAAAATTGTATAAACTAGTTCTACAGATGAGGTCGTTGGAGCCAAGGTTCTAAGTTCTCAGTAGCTAGCAACAAGAGATCTCGCTCAATACTGGGGGAGTTCCAAACAAGCTAGGACTACATGTGTTAGAGTGCTATCCTTAAAAAATTATAAGCTAGTGCTATAGTTGAGGTTATTGGTGGCCAATAACCAAAGATCCTGATCTATAGGAGGAGAGTTCATTTAACTGGTTGGTACGGCAGTGTCATTCTTAGAGGACATATAAACTATTGATACAATTGAAGTTATTGGAGTCAGGGCTTGGATCCGTTGTAATTGGATTCTAAAATACAAAATTTGACAAAAATAAATAAATAAATAACTAAACAACAATATGCAAACCAACTCATCCCGCCAACCACTGAAAATCCAAAAACCCGAACTTGATTTGAGCTTGTGGAAAAATGGTGCAAAGTGATCGTGGGCAAGCACGTAGCTTTCAAAAAGAAAATTTAAAAATTGCTTTTAAGAAATGTGTGGAGTTTTGTGGCAACGGGGTATGATTAAAGGGTGAACAGTAGAACATAAATAGGATTGCCGGGACCTTCAATGATCCGTTAAGTTAGAGGCCGACCTTTTTGCACGTTATTATATACGGTATATATGTTGGATCTTTCTCCAATTCAATCAGATAGGCCATTTATACTTTCAGTTGAGTTGACCAATTTGTCGTCTTTCATACATATTCTTATCGACTGTAATTGTCTTGTATGTTCACAATTTTTCACTTCCATCCATGCACGATTTCTTTATCATGCCCAATAATTATTGTTACCTCACTCTGCCAATTTTTTTTATATGAAATATAAATGCTTAGTGACTATTATATTACTAATTCTGTTTGTACATCTAGTACGACAAAATTGTATTTTCTTCAAACAAAATACAATTTTCCTCTTTGCATGACAACTGTATGAATTCTGGTGGAGCTACCAGCTGCTGTCCGAACACTGAAATCTTTTTAGAAAGGGATTTTAGGTATTGTGATTTTATATAAAAGTTTAAATGATCTCATTGTAGTATAAGGACCGACTGAAATATTTGTACAAGAGGATTTTATTGACAAAAATGTCTGGCTCAGTATGAACCGTGGATATAAACCCCACAGTGCCATGAACTCAAAGAGCTATGGCCATTTAAATGATACATATATGTATGTTCAGCGTTCATGCACCACATAGCATTGACCAAACCATATTAATTTACACGATTTCAAACAGTTGCTTTTTAAATTTCTACAAGAAACTTAAGAAAGTGTGAATCGCTAGGGAAATCAAAAGCACCTTTTAATTCGAGTGTATGAATCATCATAACTGTTCGTCTTTGCTCTTTATGCATATGCCCCACCATGCATGGACGGACCACTAGTTAAATTAAGGCCAATGAGGTTTGTTTAGACAGTAAGAAGAGGCAGTTGGAACATATATCTGAACGACTTGGCTAGACACCAAAACGAGTGAGAATCAAATCCCACTGATCATCAAATAAGTCATGAAACCACGTAAAACACGGGTTAGATGACCTAAACTATGGTAATTTACCGGGACAAACTAGTTGCTATATCGGTTGAATTACAAACTTGTTGGCAAGTCAATTATAATAATGATATCAAGAAGAATCATAGCTATGTGGCTACATGCACATATGCATATATGCATCGATGGCCCAGGCATCCATGCTGGTCTATGCATAGCTCGACATTACCAGAAAACATCAATTAGGTCAGAGCACTAATTTGCAGATCAGAACATCAACTCTGGATTGGTGGGCTTTCATGCATGACTGATAGACATTAAACCTTTTAGGTTTGGGATGTAGTGAAGTTAGTAGCTAGTAAGCACTATGGAAAAATCAGATTCAAGAAACAAGAAAATTTCCCAAGATAGATGGGACAATGTTACTCCAAGTGTACCAAAAAGAATTCAAGATCTTCACAATGCATAAATCTTTATAGATCTTTAAGAATATTTTGGTGATTACTTCCTTTTGATATCTCTAATTTTAAGCAAAAATGGTTTTGATATTTAAATAAGTGGGTGAGTTGCATTGATAAGTTAGCTAGGTCAGTAAATTAATGGGATGCCTCCCAACCACTTAATTCATGACCCCACATTCTTACAGTCACATTTCTAATAGTACTAATTATTGTATGGAAGAGAAAACTATTCTCTTGTGATTAAGTTTGATTTTTAATTTGCAATTGGTTCACCTCCGTCTTGATCTGCCATAAGATTCTTCAATTTTGTTCATTGATTAATTTGCAATTGGTGCTTGCTGGTAGATATATATAAGATATTTCAAGATGGGACAGACCCAGTTCATTCCTTCCATTAAGTGCTCTAATACTAGTCAAAAGACAAATCAAAACATCACAAAATTAAGAAAAAATAACTGAGTTGGTAGGGAAAAGGGAAAGTTTATAATGAATATATATCTTATCTTTTTCTGTTCCATATTTTTAGGAGAATGTGCCTTTTTGTTTCTTATGTTTACTGAAATTTTTTTTTATGATTTTCAAATTAATTTTGAATTTACCGTAATTTTGGGAAACTGTTCGTGCATGTCACTCAACTATTTACGTACATGCATATACTCAATTTTAATTAGTCAAATTAATTCTACAATAGGTCTAGATGTTTGCTTGAGATGACAATATTCTTTTTGTAATTACTTGGGATAAACTAGATATATTGAATTTTATAATATCACTTCATTGTCATTTCTTAGTTAGTGAATAAATGGAGATCTCTTAGGCATTCTATTAGACAAGAAGTATCTCTTAGGCTTGACCTCAAATCGTCAATTCATAGATGTGTACATCCAAGTGATAAAAGCATAAGATCGCATAAAATTTTTCGTATATAGATCGTAACATCCACCGACGTCGTCTACTATCCTTAATTTATCGCATTAAGTAATATTGTTAGCTGCCTTTCCTCTTAAAGTAAAAAATACAGATAGTGGAAAGGAAGTATTGCATGGTGAAATTAACGAACGCTCTTGCAACATCACCACTAGTTAAATTAAATTAAAATAACATTAACGTGTCGACATCGTTCACAATTGCATGATCGATCATAGCATCCACTTAAGAATTGTTGCCAACTTTACAGCAGATTCGCCATACCGCTGTTGAAATCTCGTTCCAAACTCCAGCAGCGACTTACCAACAAGAACACGACCAATTTTTTTTTTTAAAAAAAGATTTGACTGCGAAAGATTTGTTAATTTAATTATCTCCTATAGCCTTTCTGTTTACAATTTTTTTCAACTTATAAATAAAGTTGTGAAAGATTTGATCAAGGGATCGATCAATTTTGGCGCCTATGGTCCACACAAACACACACTTGACAGTTCGCACGGAAAAAGTTTCATGTGCCGACAATAAAAGCCTGCATGATTTGTCCAAACAATATTATTACCACTACTATTATTATTCTAAAGCATCCAATTAATTGTGTCCTCGAATGAAAAGCTACATGGATCGCGGCAAGATAATTGCATGCAAGAAATATATTGCTTGATGGTTTAGTGCCTTGAGTTTGACCTGTCACTAGTACCACTTGGTAAACAATTCATAATTCATAGGTGGAGATCCTTGCACATCATAATTATTCAGGAATTGAAGTGCGTACATATGCATTGCATCACAAGATCCAATTGTATAGCAATATATATACACAAACATATGCATGCCGATTCAATTGTTCCAGTCATATTCAAATCTATGAGTTAACTAAGTCAAACTAGAATATTTTTGACAATAATATTTAAGAGCTGGAAAATGACTCGGCAACCAGTTATAATCCAACTTGTTTAGCACCATGTTTGACATGTAAATACCTAGGTTCAAGCTTGTACTCTAGCCAACTTTTTATTTTAAAAAAAATCTAGAAACATGACTAAATGGATTAAATTTAGATAAAATATTCAAAATAAATGATAATTTTTTCAAGAAAGTAGAAACCACACTGATCTCCACTTGAACTCACTAGTCACAACGGTGATCATTCAACCACACCACATTATTAAATAGAAGAAGTGTGGCAATTTTATTTCTAACATAACAAATTTTACTCTTTCGAGTGATTCGTAAAAAATATACTATATTGCAGCTACAAAATTAGTCATCGTGCCAATATTCCAGCTAATAAATGGATTAAGACAGAGAGGGAAGGGAAGGGAAGGAATGGATGGTCCTAGCTTTGCATAATGTGGAGTCCTGTAGCCTTAGAGTTCAAGGAAACCAACCATAGGATAGTAGGAGATTAATTGGCTTCGTTGTAACAAACCCCCGACGTCTCTGTGGACAAATATGTGCTTCTGGTCTCTGGGCATGTCGGCCCAAAGGGCCCTTTGATTACTTTGATGTCTCACACCATCCTCCTATTGCATCCATGACGTCTTTGAGATTTGTGCTACACACCTAATTCATCCATGTTCAATCAATTCAAGAGGTTGGATCTGATTATGACAAGGTTTAATTCGTGCTCCTTCTGTTGGTGACTTAAATAGAATCTCAAATTATACACCGAAATAATAATAATTTTTTTACAAAGATATAATATATTGTTAGTGGAATTGGTTAACTAACAGGAGTTGTAACGCGTCATGACCGTAAAGATGTAGTGGGGTGCCGGTGATGACAAGGGAACGCGATGAGGGTAAGATAAATTAAATATAATTGTATCGGCTACACTTGCACATGCTTGATTATCCCAACCTAAAAACATACCAAAAAAAATGATACATAGAGTGAACCCTAACAAACTAAGAAAAATATAATTTGAAGACAGAAAATTTGGTGTGTTTGTTGTATTGAGAAGTTGTAGTCATTCACCGCAAAATCCTATAGAAACAGTTTGATTCATGAAAGTGTTATACAAAACAATATTTATTTTTCGAAAGAAGTGCAAACATTGTTAGCAAGTGCATTTTTTTTCAATAAAAAAGGCTAAAAATTATCTTTTCAATTCAAAATATAAAATTTAGTAACATAATGGAAATTTTTTCTAAAGCTGAAAAAACATTTTAGTTAAATTAATGTAACATTGTACCAAAATAAGTTAATTTTGAATATTCTAAATGTTTCACAATCTTCTGGTACCTTAATGTAAAAATAATAGTTTGAGACTTAGTAGCCAGCCAACTTGTACCAAAAAAATATTAAATCCACTTGGTAGTACTTAGCCCCCTTAATTTGGACGGCGTGCATCCACCGTACCTTAAGAAATTAGCATATAATTATGTGTTAAATTAATTTATTTATCTTCCATAGTTATCATCTAGAAGAATAATGTAATATATAGTTACATGCATGATGACAAGTTATTGTTTCGCAATAGTTTGATTTCTCTAAAGACAATGTTCCACGGTCGTTTTCTTCATATGGTGCGAGGTCTCCATGATAGTGATGCCATCATATATGCATATAGATGTGGACATGACGGCTTACGTGTTTCCCTCCTGTGTTCTCATTTGTGCCCCTCACCTTGATGATATATGAATCATTGTACATAATATATATAACAAGAATCCGTATACTAGAGAAAGAGGGGCACGTATAAGAATACTCCATAGGTACAATCAAATCGAGACCGAATTGAAAAAAATAATCATGACTCTGTTTTATATCATAGTATGTTTCGGATAATTTTGTTTGATATATTATTTTAATATATTTATTGATTAACTATTTTTATGATCAAGATAATAGATATGAAAAACATCACCTATAACTATAATACTTCACCTCACAAAATCCCACCACACCCCGATCCCAAACGAAACCCAAGCCTAATATCCTGTAGTGCCCTAGCTCATGTACGTACTGCTTTTGCCAATGAAATGAAATGAATGCAAGAGTCAACTCCCATAGAACAATTGCTCTACATCGATATACGTACATATGTACAAATGTAACTCTTTAATTAGTCACAAGTACGCACAAACACTTGTACGTATACGTACGTACCTACGTGGTTAATTTGATATATCATCTAGTATAATTTAATTAACGTGCAGACGTGTTAGTGAAGACATATAACCATCACGGATCAGAAAGCTCAAAAGAGAACAATGGTACGTTTTTTTCTTTCTTTCTTTTTTCTTTTTTCTTTTTTCTTTTGATCCATCAAAACGGCGTTCGTTGGGGTGGTTAATCAATGTCTGCCCCAACTAATTAATCAGGTCTTGTTATGTGATAATAAGTTCATGTTTTGTGGCAGTCCCTATCAAGATTATTGGCAATATATTTTTCACAAAAGACCCTTTAAATCTCTTTGTTGCACATGGATGGCCACGTCTCCGTTTGCAATCTGCCACTAAAAACTTATACGATCACTGTGGTATAAACGGTACAAATGGCACGGCTTCAGAGCCATTCAATTAGACATTGATAATTGGGATTGAGACAAAGAGAAACTCTAGTATTCAAAACTTCTCATGAGACGTCTGGAATTCTTCACATCCCAATTTTGACAGCTTGTGAGGGACTTGCAACAACATATTAGTCTTGTTTCTTGCAAACAGCAAAGGATCCAAATTCCTATAAATATAATATAATACATGCTGCTATCATGCAATCTTATTTTTCTTGATTGATTAATTTGGGTGGACAATTTTTCAAAGTCTAGGTCCACTTATTATTAAATTCTAATAACTGCTAGGTTTAGTACAAGAGAAGAAAAGGAAAAAAGAAACATGTAAGTGCAGCTGTTATGTTCTAAATGCGCACGTTTGGATGTTGCAATTAATGACTACAATCCCCTCAAAAGAAACAAGAAAAGAAATATTAAAGACTCAAATCTTCGCCGTAGAGTATGCACTGCATGCTTCTTGCCTTTTTTTTATTTTTTATTTTTTATTTTTTTGGATATTGATCAAACTTAGATTGAATTCAGACATTGTCTGGATCAAATTCGGATTGGGTTTTCTCAATTCATATTGAAATTAAATATCAATCATATATTGCTGGTAATTTCTAGATTTATATGACAATTCAAATAATGTTGTGTGTCATTTTTCTATTATTTATTCAAGGATTTAATTATAAATTCAACATGTTAATAATTTACGAAAAAAGTTTGCAACATTAATCAAATTTATTTAGAATTTATGTATGTAGATATATCTTTTATTTATTTTATAGTAGTCATACAAAATCTACATTCATATTTTAAACTAAATCATGATATGGAGTCCGACAAAGAAAAACTATTATTGAAATAAAAAAAATCTTAACAAAACCCATATGCTATTGGATTTAATTAGTAATCAGATAATTCAAATGTATCCATAATTGTTTACACCCGCTGGTATTGCCAAGTACAAATCATTCGATGTGAAGAAGCTATATTACTAATAGCGAAAGAAGAGACCCTCTGAAGAAACGTACATGCTCTACTTAAGAGGTCTATATGCCTAATACAATGATGATGAGACGACGGGACCATATATTAGGTTTTACGTGCCTAGTTTCGACTTTCAATTTCTAGTTTTTAGATCAAACTAAATGGGTTTACAATGAATCTAGGTTAGATAGTTGTTTTGGAACTAGAGCCCATTTATATATAAAAAAAAAAGTTGAAGCTCTCAAAGGGTAGTTCTAAGGGCACCAGATGTTGGTGTAAATAATTTTCCCATAAAGTTGCAATAAAATCACAATATTTTTGCCATTCAAGACACAAATTCGCAGACATAAATGTCAAACATGAATTTTAAATAAAGAAATTAGAACTCTCTACCAAACACTCTTGCCACTCCATTTTCTCATATAAAGTCAAAGCTAGGTAACTCTAATTTTACTATTATAGAAACCGAAGTTTACACCCCGACTAAATAAGACTTTAGACTTGTCTTGTCATTAGCACGGACACGGTGTAAAAACAACAAGAGCCCCACTTCATTGCATGGACAAATGGAAGAATAGCACGATCACTTGCTTTAGGCCTTTTTTCTTCGAGATGTCATCTTATAACTCTACATAATTTTATTGGGTGTTTTCAAATTTTTGCTCTTTCAAACACTAGACAGATTCCAAAATTCTAGTAGTGACTAACCACTGCACAATTATTGCAATATCTGAATACTCCATGTTGATCTCTAGGAGAGTTTTTTCCTTTTTGAATTCCTTGTACTAGAAAGTTAAACTTTATTGGAAAATTTGGGTCATGCAATTATTATGTTAGTTTCATGAGCTCATGTTGGATCAATTCAGTTCCAAGGGATCTGTATGTTTGAACTACTACGGCTAGTACTTTGGGAATTCTTTTTTTGTATAACCCAATAAAAAATGAAATTCCAAATCTAATCCAAGACTTTTAAAAATTTCAAAACTAACTTTCAGTCACGAAGAGGGTGTACGACTGAGCTTCAGTCATTAGCCCAACTAGCGACTGAAGACGTGGCACGGCCCATATGCACCCCCGCTAGCCTAAAACTATGTCACAGAAAAAGATATAAAACTATACCACAACAACAAATTACACAAGTCAGTCATAATGTATTTAGTTAAAGCATTGCACTCCCACCCGAGAGAACTAAAGTTCGAATTACACTCACATTTTATCAAATATTTTTGAGTCGCTAATCAGTGGGACTGAAAATTAGTCTTGAAATTTTTAAAAGTTTTAGGTTAGGTTTGGAATTGTTTTTTTTTATTGGGTTATAAAAAGAAATTGTTCGTACTTTGGGCGTCAGTGCTGCAGACAGGACAGAGCTTTGGAATTTTTTTCCTCAATGTTCGATGAACAATGCATTCCATTCTCGGAGGCATTCAAATGAAAATGATATCAACTTTTGGAAAGTTCTCACAATTCGTACATTCTCCAAACTAGCATGCTATAAGTTAAAATAATAACATAGGTAATTAACACATGACATATTCATTTTTCCTAAAAATAATAATGAGATTCTGACTCAAAATAAAAGGTATGAGTTACCTGTCATTTGTTAAATTATATGATTGGTTGGTCGATACATAGTTATCATCCATATCAGGTGGTTGTGCTCAACATTAATCTTATGTCGTGTAATTCAACCGCTAATTAGTGGATCCTTTGCTCTTTTATGATGTGAGATCATGTTAAAAACATTATATTACAATCTAACTATGATCTGTATCACATTCATAATGAACGAGTACTTATGCAGCGATATTGTGAAGATTCTGTTGGATTCAATTTACATTTAAATTTCTCACTCAAATAATTTGAAACCAAAGGCGGGTATGCAGACAAAACAAACAAACAATTGCTAGTAGTTTATTTGTCCAGCTTACGTGTGGAGTTTAAGTTGGTTTATGAGGGAAGACAATCATATAACTGCAGAACTACACCTTTAGAGGTTCATGGGTCAACATTTGCCAAAAAGATTTCTACATCTTATTGAAAAAGCCTTATTAAGCTAGGATCACATGTGACATGAGGATCAGATGCATCATTTTACCTTCACAAAATTTCAAAGAAACACTCACCAACTTTTTACTTGCGTTCGAATAAATGAGCATTCATATCTGCTTTTGACAAGAATTGGGCAATCCACAGTGTTGCAACTGCAATGGCAAGACGAAGGAGCACAAATAAACAGAAGAAAAGCATTGTAATTAACAAACACGTGTGGTGAAAGTAGCAAACTAGCAATCATCGTCACAACAACTAAATCATTTCGTTTGATCAGTGGATCCAGCAGAATGGAGGCTCACTGTATATACCAAGTTGGTCTGGAACAAACAAGAAAATAGTAAAAGCTCCTGTAATTGGAGAAAAAATTTGGACGGATTTTGATGCAAATGAGGAGTTGAGACATCGATTTGCACAAACATGATAATAATAAGAGGTGCTTTTATAATACATGTTGTTATGGTGAGTGGAGCGTAGATGGTGATAACATAGACGAGACGAGGCAAATAGTGCAATCACCAACCCCAAGAATAGTCTTACTCCTGGTAGTACACAGCTTTCTATGATGTCAAAAATTTGCTTGCCCCTTCGAACAGACTAAATACCGCCCTAATGAACATTTCATGGCTCTGCCGTTGAGTAGATTGGTAAATTGGGAATGTGACGGGACAATTGCACGGAAGCAACTCAATTGTAAGGCAACAAGATCCAATCATGCATGCACCCAACCAAAGTCATTCACACACACACACACCCCCTAATTTCCATCAAATTAAGAGTGAAGCTAGCCCGTCCTATTATTGGACGGCCATGATGAAAAGATGGATGGAGCTAGGATAGATCTCACTTTCCTCCAGCTAGATAGCATGTGAAAGTAGCGTGCAGTTAATTACTCCCAGCAAATTAAGACCATGCGAATGCGACTGCACAATGTCCTAATGTTTTGGTGCTTTAAATTGTTGGATGGAGGCATGGAGCCTCTCGTATCTAGTCTCTCTCTTGTAACTGTTTCTCAATATGGAACTTGTACCCTTCGATTAAGCCTCTCTCTCTCTCTCAGCCCTTCGTATACATGCTCGCTTGCTCTCTCGCTCTCTCTCTAGCCGCCATATACCACGCTAATTAATGGAGACCTATGAAATCGTTATCTAGAGTGGCACTAGGGAACTACTTGGACCGGCCCCCGGCCCTTTGTAAAAAAAAAATATCTAGTCTAAAACAAAAAAAATATCTTTTTAAGTTTATTTTAAAATTATTTGATTCATATCTTTGATGACTAGAATTTTGTCTAGATATGTCTAAAAATCTCAGACACTCAAAATTAAGATCTTACGAAAACATGATATACTTGATTATCACATCATCAACTAAATAAGTCAACAGTATGCATACATGATCAAGCAAAAATTTGTAAGATTCCTAGTAAATCTCATGCATATATGAAAATTAGGCATATTGATCAATGCATGAACCAAACAACTTATAGATCTCACTAATATGTGGTTTCCATCTTATTTGTTAATCTCACAATCAATGATATTTTATTTTTTAAAATAAAGTCAATCATTTTTTTTATGTATTATTTTTACAATATTATAGATCTAACTTTTCTTCAAATAAGGTCCAATATTTGTCAAAGGGAGTAGGCCGCGACCGGGACTCCATTACTTCATTGCATAACATCGAATGAAGTCAATTTAACAATAATTGAAACGAAAGAAAGCACCCCCATGCATGAACCATGTCAAGTTAGCTTTAAAAGAAACTTGTTTTTTTTTAAACAATAAAGATAGAAAGAAAATTAAGAAGAAAATGAGGAATCTTGTGTGGGATGCATGAACTTTGTGTAGGTTACATTGTATCACAAAAAATTGCCTCGCGTCTGCAAAATGTTACTTTTGTACCCAACAACTTTGTATTTTTGTATTGTTTTCTTAATGTAAAATAAATAAATTGAGGGAAAGATATGTTATACAATTCAGGTGTGAACCTAATTCAAGACATGACAATATCAAAAAAGATATTATAGATCGGACAATCTAGATTAGAATAAAAAAATATAGTGACTGATTTGAAAATTGATTTTTAATGAAAAAAATTTGCATACATTTACGGTTACTATTTAATTAAACGGACCGGTTCCATTAAAATGCGGGCTTATTGAAGACACGACAACAACAACAAAAAGGGGCTAGTCTCTCAAGAAAAGATCTATTGTCTGGTCCATTTCGATAATTAAAGGCTCGCTTGACTTACGGGCTCTCCTCGATGATATATTTGCCTTAATTAATTAATTGCATGCATGACCTTTTGTTAGATGCTATCGACAGAGCTAAACAAAGGTTTTTGGATACTTTAATAATATTATCAAAACATCGATAATACTAATTTGGATCAAATGGACCACTTATCTGCCACCACATAATAAATATACATTGTTTGCAAAATTTGCCGTCACAATAATCAAATTTTGACGTCATTGTTAGCCCACATCATTAAGAAAATCTAAAAAAAATTAAAAATGTCAATGTGAATAAAAACTTGGTGTGGCTAGTGCTCAATCTAATCAAAACATCACTATTGATTTTTGTTAACAAGTTGAGTTGAGCTAAACTCAACTACGTAATGCTTCCGTAAGCTCCACTTGAGATCTATTACCAATTGGTGCATAATTTCTTCTCACTGAGTAAACTAGTAAGTAATAATCATTTTTTTTAGAATTAGATAATTAGATCAATCTTCCTACCTTTCTACTGGGTAGAAAACTCCTTATAGAAATTTTTATCCAGCAAAGAGACGCATGAAGAAAAGTCAAATTGATTTTGGCTCCAAAATGTGGTGAAAAATGATACCATAAATGCAAAATTGAATTGAAGATGAAATAGTACTACAACAAGATGATAGGTATGCATCAATATCATGTCACATATAAAACCCCTGCACCAACGCCATGAATTAGGGCCATTAGGCCACATAGCCTCATAACTCGTTGTAATTAAAATGCCAAGACAAAATGTGCATAGTTTTCAAAATTTTATTTACATGCTTAAATGGTTTCAAATTATGTGCATGATTTAACTATTAAGTTGTACTTGCTCACCCAATTTGACTTTGAAGGAATATAGTTGTTGCCGGGTTCTGTCATATCCGTTTTCTTTTTCTCTGAACTTGAGCTGAAAATTGCCCTAACACCTAAATGCTAAACATCATCTCTTATCCAACCTCACCCGATCAAAGTGGTTGCAACATGGAAATATTTCCTTTTATATTCTCCCTAATCATATTATGAATTTAACGAGTTGACGTAACACCATGAGCGACCATGCAACAAGTGCCTGCTTTATGACTTATTATTGCTCTATTTATCATAACTACAGTTTTTTCAAAAAATCAATTTTTGGAGATGTATCAAAATATGAATTTTTATACAAGTCCAAATTATTGTTTAGTAAGAAACTTATATTATGAGTTTTAAGGTCCAGCTTATGATGGAGTGGCATGGATGAGGAGGCACAGATCTACACCACCCCAATTCCCACGTCTCTTAAAAGGATGACCACAATTTATAGAAAAAAGTACTTACTTGACATTGATTTCAACTTCTATTGTCTAGAAATTAAAACAAAAGCCGGTCAAACATGCTATATATCAATATAAGTGGAAGTGCTGTACAAAAATCTGCACAAAGCATTAATCTTTCACGCTGCCATCATGGGCAATTCGGATGCGGGAGCACGCCAGAGCTTAAGACTTGCACGGTAAAGATGTACATCTGAATATCTGATTACCTGAAGAAAAAGTTGCAAACTATGTACATGAAAGTTAATTAATGACGGTAATACTTGTGGTAATGCGAGTTACATGAGGTCTCAAGTGATCACCACTTCTACGTGGTTTTGCGAAAACGTCACATGTTAAATTCACGTGTGTTGAGATGGAATCACCGCGAAGTCATAAATTCAAATTTATTAAGTTTTTTGGACTCAAAAGTCACTTTTAGTCTCACCAATACGTCTTTCAACAATTGTAATTATTTTTCTCATAAAATATGTCAGTCGAGTCTTAAATTTAAGACTATTTTTCATACATTTTAATAGTTCACCAAAAAATCTTAAACTGTTAAGAAAAAGACAGACAATCTATTTATATTTAAACAAATTCATGTTGTATTGAGTTAAATTCATAGTTTGTTGAGCTCAAGTTAGTTCCAGTTGTCAAGTTCAAATTCTAAAAGAGAAAAGGAGTTGTGAAAGTAACAATTGACTCTCATCTTGAACATTCTATGTTCATGGAAAGAAGAAAGGGATGCGCACCATTTTGACACAAACACACCTCTCAAGCATCAGGTCATGCAAAAGCACCAACATTTTGGCCCAATATTATGTTTGTTTGGCCAAATTCTTGCTCCTAATTTGTGGATTGAAGATAGAACAATTCAATCAGACGAAATGACTCAGTTGATGGTTTCTCAATCGAGATGGAGTAGGAGTCATCTTTGAACCAGAAAATTAGAGTACGGTTTGAGATCCTCAATAATTTTAACTTTTAAATTACAATATATCTATAAAATTAAAAATAATTACATAATTATGTCATTAATTACAAATTTATAATTAATAATATATTTTATTCATTGAATATAAATATCATTTGAAATCTTAAAGTAGAAAAATTAGAGTTTTTTATTAACACTTTTGAAATTCTATCTTCAAATCTAATTTAAAATTAGAGCTATAAAATTTTGACTTCTAATAGAAACTAGAGCACGACGGCTTGCATGCACTGCACGTCCGGCCTAGATGTGGAACGATCACAAGTACCACTTGATACTTATGAGCTAAAAAGTTCCATCTTTTTGTTGTTGGGAGGTGGATATGTGAGTTATCCACGGAAATTCCACAGAAGCCATTCTGTCGGTACATGGATGGAGCAATGTACCATAGATATGATTTAAAAAAGAGAAAAATGCACGGTAACTATATGCACTTTCAAGAAATTTCTGATTATCACGTAACTTTTATTTTTGGTAAACTCAAAAAAGTGCAACTTTGATTCTGAGTCCAATTTTGAAGCTCAATTTTTTGAAGCTCAATTTTGAAGCCCAACTTTGTATTAGTAGCGTATAAATCTAAATCCAACATATCATGCACTACAATTTTTATGATTTTTTTTAAACTGAAGGCATTTGTTGGGCCTAAGATGAAATTTGAGAGGGGGATTTTTTTTTTTAACCAAAACTGAAAGTTAAGGCCTTTCTTTTGACCATTCGAAGTTAAAGCTTCGAAAATCGGATTTGTATCAAAGTTGGAGCAAAATTAGAATTTTCAAATCGTTGTGAAAGTGAATTTGCCCACTAAGTCCCTTAATCTATGTGTTTGAAATCTATACAGATGAGAATTTCTCAACAAAAAAAAAAGTAAAGGTGTTACAAACCCAAAAAGAAAAGCCATGAAAAGAACTGGTGTGTATGTGTGTGTCCATGAAACAGATTCCTTTTTGACAAATGTATGTGTCCAGATGCCGAGCCAAGTGTCGCCCAAGAACTCGCAAGAGTCGCAACATGGGCTTAGTACTAAGTGGATCACATCGCTGTCCGATCATATCAGAAAAAAGCCACGTAACTTTTGTCCTAGCTAGTGCCTTCCAGTGGTGCGATCCAATGCGATGCAATTACGCTTTGTCGACCGAGCGATCATAAGTCAAACCCAGTAACCCACCACAATCAGATCAACTACTACGTACATTCTTCTTACATCTTAAATCTGTGTGTATATACATACATTAATTTGCTACAAGAGGTACATTATGTACATACAGCATCGCTACAAGCATCTACGTATGGCTTAGTCTCCTACGCTTGTGGCCACCCACCTCCCGGCGTTGCAGCCCTCCACGATGATCCGGCCGATGTCACCGCCGGCACCGCCCGCCAGCTGGCGGAACTCGGCAGCGCGCATCCGCACCTTGATCCGCCGACCGGGCGCCGCCGCCGGCGTCCACGGGTGCACCGCGTTTAGCCTCTTCGACGCACAGCTCCCCATCATCCAATGTACTACGATGCATGTGAGGTATATATATTGGAGAGATGCACTAGAATTGGCAAGTTAAGCTTGAGCAGAAGCGTGAAGTTATACAAGCGTCAGGGGATTAGTTATGAACGAATCGATGGAGACGGCAAGAAACAAACTATAACGAGTTGTTCAAGGGATACACATCACGATTAGTGGGATATAGCTAGGCCAATCATGTCTTAAATTAGATATATATGAGCTTTTGACGTCTGCTTCCACGAGACACTGTTCAGCTTAATATGCCACAAGCTAATGGTTTGCGGGGCGGCATGCATGCTGTGTTTTTTTGCCTTCGTCGTGGAGGAACTTGTGTGCACGCCAAGTTCTCGCCATGGCTTTGCGGGTTTGTTTGGATATTGGCGCGTCTAGACACGGTTTTGGGGCAAAAATATAGGGGCCAGCTAGTCCGTTACTCACGTGATAAGTTCAACAAACCTTGATCCTTGAATTTTTTTTTCAGTTGTGTAGGACACACGGTATATAAAACTAAACATGATATTAAAGATGGAAATTTTGAGTTCGAGATCAACTAAAATAGTTTGTGAGAAACATAATTGAAAGAATTAGTGATAAGACAAAGAGTATGTCAAATTAAGTCTACGTTCTAAGTTTGGTAATGTCTAGATGTGAAGAAAATGTTAAAATATAAATAAATTGTTTATTTTTTCTCAATGATTTAAATTTCTAGATGAACTAATTAATACATTATATGAAACTCAATATTCACTTTATCTAGTGAGCACAGATTTGCGATAACTTATCAGCAACCACAAATGTTTTAGGATCTCCAAGTTTTATTTTTCTTATTTTTCTTAGGCGCATATATTTTCACTTTTGTCGATTTTCACCCATGTTAGTTTTTGCAGGGACACAAAGAATCTTCTTACATTACAGACTGAGCAGTATAGTACGGTAAAGTTTGCATATACTGTTAAGATAGAAGTTTCCGTACCAGATAGAATAGCTGATGTGCACATTGTTGGGATATTGCTTTTTAATACCACCAACAGATCAACAATGAGCCACGAAAAGCACAAAAAATATCACAAAAGCACCAAGCTGCTGTTTGATGAGTAGCTTCTACTGAAAAAAAAAAAAAAAAGGGGGCACAAAAGTTCACAAGCTTTAATCTCAAAGTGACGTCCTACTCTTGTCGGTGTAACTGTTAGCCATGAGGATAATTGGAATACAAGATGGGAGTGATCTTTCGGATTTTTTTTAATGAACTTATTAAAAAAAATCAAATTTTAGAACTAGTCTTTTGAAAAAAAAAAGTTTCAAAATGAGCTTTCATTGTTGGTTAGATAGTAACTTGTCTTAGTTATTGGCCTAGATCGCGACTAAAGAGTTGACACAATCAGTCCCACTACGTTGGCCCAATCCAGTGCCACACCGGTTTTCAATCGCTAACTGGATCAACGACTGAATATCAACCATAATTTTTATATTCTTTTCAACCATGTATTGTTTCATTTATATGCGATTGGTCCAACCGTTGGTAGTGCATGTCTTGTGATTTGTCTATATATCTCTTTGATTTCATTTCAAGTACTTCGGGTTTTGTTAATAGGTAATTTTTGAAAAATGTGAATTTTTTTAAATAAATCAAGATAAAAAAATTGTGACAATGATGCACAGTTTAATATTAAAAAAAATTAGACTTAGGGTTTCAGTGAGTCAGATTTAGGGTTAGGGTTTGACAAATTATCAGAGTTAGGGTTAGGGTTTCGACTACTCAAGAAAATTATTGAACCCACATATATTACACCGTTGAAAAACGTGATTGGAATACTCGATTGCACTACGTTGAACACATATATCACATAAGGTCTTATCTATCACTCTTCTCTCTTGTAACAGAATCTCTTTCACACTCTTCACTTTCTCTTCCCCATCTTTTTCAAGCTCGTCCCATCTCCCTTGGGTCAAAGTTATATATGATTGTGGCAATCGCATGAACAGGTGGAGTCATCTCTGCAACAGCAAAAGGTAATTAATTGTCGAGGTGTCCTCATTTCCAAGTGGAACGTTTTCTGCTGTAGGTGGAAAAACTGGAACATTTTCTTTTTATTGCGAAATCTGAAATATTGTACTAAAAATCTAACTGTGAACAGGTGGAGTCGTCGCTGGAAAAACTAGAACATTTTCTTTTTTTAGTGAAAGCTGAAATGTTGTACTAAAAAAAGCTGTAAAAACCTAAATAACGTTTAAAATGGTTTACAAAAAAATCCATCATGTCCATACACAAACAAAAAAAATAGTTTATATACAAGAATGCGTGAAATAATGTCTCCCCCTCTTCGCTTGGCCCTAATGCTCAGATGGCATGTAGTGAGAGGGTGGCAACAATCACTAATCTGATGCCTCTTGATCGTCGGTGTCTTCATAGCTAGTGGGGAGGGCTGCTGCTGTGTAGGCTATGTCACTGGTGGAGCGTCAACAAGCTGTGATGGCTGAGTGATCTACTGCTATGGATCGAGATGTGACGCATCGCAATGCCATGCAGGACCACCTAGTTGTATCTACATGGCTAAATCTTAAGTCACCCCCTGGTTGAAAGTAAACCTGTGCACGGCGATGTCCATCTCTTCATCGGAAGAGCAATCATCTAGCCTTGCACGTGGCTGGGAAGGCAGTGCATGCAACGAAGAAGGGTAATTGGCTGGTGGGGTGTGTGATGATTACGGCAGATCGGTAAGCAATGGGTGTGAGGACAAAAGACAATCCACTAGTAGTGAAGGTGGAGGGACACGATCAGATGAGGTGGCAGGAGAATCCTGAAATCCACCAATATTTGGTCGAAACCCTACACCACTTGTGTCCAAGCAGCCTACATATTGCCTCTAGGCACATTCTCATCTACCCCAATAAGCATATGTTGTGCACTCGCGGACAAGACTCCGATGATATCGAGTTGTATGAAAGGCAAACATCAAATTACAAGAATAACAATGGCTGTCGAAGTAAAATTAGAGAGCGTTCAAGTATTTACAGAGGAGTGAACATGCCCTACGAGGCGTTGGTTGAACATCTCGTTGATGCTAGCAAGAGTCGAAGGCTTGTCAGTCCTGGATGATAGCTGAGGCAATAATTTGTACAATGCCTGCGGTCGATACCACCCCAGATAAGTAAGGTGGATGTTGTGGCTGTAAGATCTATCCTCGGCAACTATCCACGTGCGAGCACGATCCATCTACCCCTCTACATATGGGCACAGGCGATTGACAAAATCGTTTTGGGCACGTCCCTTTCTAGTTTGCCTATGCTGATCAAAAGATGCCGACTAGAGTGGTGGTGAATAGGCAATTTTAAAATTTTAATTCCAATTTGCAATCTTAATCTAAAGCAATAATGTGAGATTATCACAAACAAGTGTAGTTGCACAAATTAGGATTTTTCTTTCCTAGAGTGATCAAGACAATAACAAATATCTCTAAATATAAAATTTGTAAGGGGAAAAAATAACTGATGACATAATCGATTTTTCCCGAGGTATCAGAAATTTGCCGATTTCCACTAATCCTTGTTGAAATACTCTACACAAAAATATCACCTCAATTCCACTAGTGATTTCCCTTCTCTTCTCTGGATAGGCGAGCACCAAGCCTTCACACCCAAACACTGGGTTTCTCCGATAAATATCGTCAATGGAGAGATCCCCAGACTTCCGGGGTTGTCTAGATGACGGCAATCACCAAAAATTATAAGTGAAACACATTCACTTGATCCACTTCTACACAAGAATCGCAATATACAATACAATTCACTCTCTAAGCTAGCTTTTCAATGTAACTAATGTATTGAATACAATTTGCTAGCTCTAGATGCAAGAAATTGTGAATTGAATACTCTTAGCTTTTGCAACAACTAGCAATAAATTATGTGTGCCAAAAACTCTTAGAGTGAATGTCAATTGAAGTGTATATATAGCCCATGAGCTGAAACTAGTCGTTAGGCAAATTTCAAACAAAGTTTGTACTAGCCGGACATTGTTCGGCTACATCGGACATTATTCAGCTAAATCAGACATTGTTCGGCTAGTGCAAGTGACTAGTGACCGTTAGGCAATTAATACACTTGTCAGTGATCGTTCGATACAATTTTGTGAAGGCCGAACGGATACATACTCAGCTGGACAAATGGTCCGGACAAATGTATTTTTCTCTGGTTAATTTTAGACAAATAGGCCGGACAAATGTATGTGTCTTTGGTTACGTTCTTGCTGAAACTTAGTATCACTAGTTTTAGCACTGATACGAGCAGTTTTGAACTGATACGACTATGAACAAGTTTTGTACTGATACGATCAGTTTTGAATTGATATGACCATGAACAGGTCTAATATTGATCCGACCAATTTTTTGTTCTACTAAAATGATTAGTTTTTTTACTGGTACAACCAAGATTTTGTTTTATTGATTCGACCAGATTTATTACTATCCAAACCAAGATTTTTACTATCATGACTAAGTTGTGCCCAAATAGGTTCATATGTCTCTGATGAATTAGTACATAATTATGGCTCAATTTATATTGACCGGACCTTGTCCACTCAAGACAGGCTTTGTCCGGCTAATGTAGACTAAAACAATTTTCATCTCTGAAATTCACACTCTACCCTAATTTACTCATAGACTATATGAGTATGCACTTAATTTCAAAGCATTAGATGAATCAAGCTATTAGGGTTACACCTCTCTTAATAGTACGACCGATAAATCTAAAACTTAAAGAATGATTCCGATCGACTTCACCACCAACGACCGGTAAAAGCCTAAGAAATGAACCTTAATCTTCAACTTTATCTCAACCATCGGTGATGGGGTTTTCTCCATCTCTCGCATTTGTCACGACGTTATCGTACTTTGACCTGAAACTTAAGCCACTCGGAATAAACACGTTAGTTCCATTCTTTGTCATTAATCACCGAAACCCTAAACAGGGCCTATATTCAACAGGCTACACATAAGAAACATTAGTCAAAGAATTTATTTCAGAATTAGAATATAAAAGTAACACCTATCTGAGGTGTATGTACCCATAAACATGGTGTGGAATTTGTCACAGCGGTAGCAGTGAAACTTCCTAGCATAAGCCGAACTAGTGTATAACTTGCTTCAGCGAGTACCCATCTACCATATATGAGAAGATGAGAAGAACATGGGTACACTAATAAGTGGAGTCCTGCGTGCAGAGAGTTAAAAACCTTGTGGTGCAACAGATTGGATATGTTGCTGCTACCACAAATACCAGATCACACTATCATCCATAAGCAAATCAAAACCCTAAGTGTACAAAAGATAGCACTGTTGGGTCTAATTTGTGGCCAAACGCAAACTGAGTATAGACCACCACCGTCCTACAAATGGGCCACCTCTAAGATCGAAGCTCATATGCACGAAATACTCCCACCATACAACAGGTCCACCGACAGAGAATTGCTCATACAACCATATATATAGAAGCAGGGCACAACCAACGAATAGCAATCCATCGCGATCCCTACGGGTGGCATCGCACAATCCCTTGTATATAAGGCATAGCACCGCAGAACCCCAGCTAAACTAAGGCACGTGGTCAAGGTCAGAGTCCACTACAACTCTAGCGAGTTAAAAATGTACTGCCGCTCACAAATATCTCCGTGGATGCCGGGGAATAGCAATCACCCGAATAAATACAACAAATACGCCTCCAAGTGATTTCTGAATATATGCTCCGGCTCATCGGCTGGGAATCTAACATCTCGAATGTTGCGTTGGTACAGCAGTGGTACTCTTACCAGCTATGCAAATCTAGTAGGTGCCCCCACCCCCAAAACTACTGCAAGAAATACTGACGCCATGCTGCTTTGTCGGTGCTTACAAGAACATAAATGTCACCTCTAATGGGGAGACCGAGCAACATACTGATGTCTTCAAGTGTGACAGTGAGCTCGTTGAAACTAAAATGGAATGTATGTGTCTCTGATCTCCATTGATCAACAAGCACGATCGCCAGAGCTCTATCGAAAGGAAAGTGTTGCGCCCAATCAACCATACGGGCGAACGGAAGCAAATCGGTCTCTAGCAAGTGAGGAGCAAACTGCTCATCTCGATGCCACATCTCCCGAGGCGTTCTCAAATGCAAGGCTAGTAGAACGGTGGCCTACTAAAGCTGACATGCACAATGGCACTGCTAGTGATGATATCCAATCAACTCCAAAACTACTACTCAGATGCCATGTCTGTGGTTAGCACATGTAGACCAAAATGATTGAAATTGTAACAATATTAAATTACAAGTATACACTCACACAAAAAAATTGACAACACAAGATCACATTAAAATACAAAAAATCGCAAACAAAAGATAACAATATTGAAAATAATACAAAAAACCAAAACCACAAGATTACAATAAAATACAAAATTACATTACATGTGTACAAACACAAGAAAAATAGCAAAAAATACAGATACTGATACATTAAAGGAATAGATGCTTCAGATCCCCTTAGCTGTTGATGTACTAGCTAGCTGAGGGCATCGGTTTCTATTGTGACTAGACTACCGGCACACGACGTATTTACAAAGTTCGTCTTCACACTCCCCCGCATCCATGTCATTTTGGATCCGTCTCGTTCGACGTCTCCCAGCATGGGTGACTTGAAGCCTCCTATGTGGATCCACCTCAAGGTATTTTCGACAATATGTCTCAGTAGTTTCCTCTCGCTGCAAAATTGTGAAAGACGGCATCCCACGTTTTCGCCAGGTACTCCAAAGTGTAATATTTGGATATTATACTGTGTTCTAGTAAAGCCTTGCTAGGCACAAGCAACGATCACATGAGAGCAAGAAATGTGAAACAACTGAGACTTGTTACACATGCATTCTTCATCTCCATTTACAATTTTACATTCATGCATTCGGTCAGCTTAGTGTACTATGGATGAACTTGTGTCTATACCGAATCTCATAATTTCCATTCAAACAATTTATCATGGGGACTTCTTGTAACATTGCCTTCTTAGTCTTAAATTCAAAATAATCATGGATTTTTTAAACCAGCACACAAGGGGATCATTCAAAAGATTTCTTGTCGCCATACTCTGGCTATCATAGTACACTATTGTGCAGTAGGATGTCATATCCACTATAGTTGTAAGTGGTAAACACCGCACACCTTTCAGGACAAAATTGTATACTTCGGCAAGATTTGTTGTCATAAGTCCATCTGTGTCATACAGCAACGACCACTTCTCCTTTGGTTTTAGCTGGATCCACTTACTGAAACTTAGACGCCTCCTGCTATTTCCATCGTGTTATTGTCTCCTTCTGCTAGTTCACCAAGCTTCTGGTTCTGTTTCAATATACTCTCATCCAGAGATTTCCATATACTTGAAAACTTCGACTCTTGATTCTGCTTGACAAGTTTTTTGGACACCTGCATCAACTACTTGCTCTTGAAACGAGTATGAAAATTTGAGCCAAGATGAGGAGAGCACTAACGACTTTATAGATCCTCCCAAGCTAGTGATGGCTCCATGCCAGCTTGTATGTACTCAATGTCACTCAGCATTCCCTTGTTTCGATCATGAATTAAGTATACGTGTTCACAATCCTTCACCACCTCATTCTTTAATTTGCCTAGAAACCACAGCCAGTTGTTGTAGTTCTCCCCCACAGTGACTACATATGATATGAGAAGAAACTAATCATTGGCATCAATTGCCACGACAGTTATTAAAGTACCCTCATACTTTCCCTTCAAGAACATGCCATCGATGCAAACCATGGGTCTCATGTACCTAAAAGAGGCAATGCACTACTGGAATGCCCAGAAAAATCGTCTCAACACCATATATTCAGGTATGAAAACACCATTCGAGCCAACAACTGGGTATCTACAATTTCAGTTATTGTGCCTAGATTGGCTTCAACTATGTGCTGAAGCAGTCTAGGTACAAAGTTGTATGCCTCCACAAATGTACCAGATAACTCCTCTAGCGCCTTCTGTTTTGCCCTCCAAGTCTTTCCGTAGTTTATTTTGTACCCATACTTTTCTATCACATGTGAGATGATTTCTTTCAATGGCATGATAGTGTTTTCCTTCACAATGGACAATATTATACTAGCAACAAAGCGGAGGTAATATTTCTATACTGCGACAACATATCCTCCACCAAATATTTGTGGTCTGCCACTCTGGTCACCTGATAAGAAGGCTCATCCTTCGAACATTTGACACGGACGTACCACAGGCAATTATCAACTAAACACTTCACAGCCCACAAGTTCAGATTTGACTTAACCACCCGGAATGGCCTATTGAGTAAAACGACCCATGTGGTGATGGATTTTTTTCGCATCTTTCTTGCTCCTAAACAACTGTCCAACTTGTACAGCAATTTCACTAAAAGACCATATAGAATTTAGATCGCCAAGAACCAGAGCTGAGATTAGTGTTGATGCATGGTCCATTCACTTGTAGGACCATTCTCTTTATTTGTTCATCAGGAGATTCATCCATATCAGATGGGTCAGTGTACTCCTTCTCATTGAAATTTTCCTCTAAATTGGGTAAATCATCAGCTAAATCTACTTGATAGTTGCCGAAACCATTTCGAGGTATGGTGCTAATAGTCTGCATAATTGCACTAGCACTGGCACTGACCTCCACCCCCGAACTACTACTAGCATATGCCGCACTCCTTGCTCCTACTATCACATGGTTGCCTTGAAAACTAATTGTGCCAAAGGTTTGCACATAGTGTATAAACACTCTTATTCCATAGACTGGGTTTTTCAATATTCTCACAAATGAACACCATGTCTTGTCACCCTTCAGCTTTTTAAGTACCCAATTATTTCTTTTTGGCAAGAGACTTTCCACCCTAACATTATCTATGGCAAGGATTAAGTTGTAATAATTCAATCACTCACATCTCTAAATTCTTGAAAGAAATTAACAGTGGATGTAACATTTCATCATATATAAGGGCACATGCATTGAGATCATCACCATATGGTCCATTACGAATTACACCATCTCTGTAACACACAAACCATATCAGGTTACTCCATAGCATAGTCCATTAAATTTACGAGTTAGGCTAAGATAAAAAAAAATTTAACATATCTAAAGATGTCAACATGGTGAAATTATAGTTGAAATACCAGGTCATACAGTGGAGCTATCCCCAAATTTAACTAATATATCTCCAAAAAGGTCGAAATCCTCAAATCCTAAGATTCTATGATCTGATGTCCTTGTGGTCAAACTATAGTTGAAGTTCTAATATCCTAGGTAAAGCAAAAACTAAAATAAAAATTTATACCTATCCTACACCCTAGAATGAAGCAAAAATTTGAATTTCTAACTGTCCTAAACCTTACAGTGATGCTAAAATTATTTTCTAACTGTCCTAAACTTTAGAGTGAAGCAAAAAAAATTAAATTTATACATATCCTAAATCCTAGAGGAAACAAAAAAAATAAATTTATACATGTCCTAAACTCTAGGGTAATGCAAGAAATTAAATTTCCCTACCATCTACAGGTTGATGAATTTTTATTAGAAAAACAATGACTTAACAACAAAATTAGCAAGAATCTCCCTCCCCTTCCTCCTCCTCTTTCCTTCCTTTCCTTCTCTCTCTTTCTTTTTTTTCTTTTTTTTCAGCCGGCAACTTAGGGTTTGGGGTTCAAATGATGAAAATGACATTTACAGTCGTTGGGCCGCCTTATATAAGATTTTCAGTCGCTAGTCCGAAGAGCGATTAAAAGCTAATGTAGCAGCAAGTTGAGCCAGTAACAGATTACAAGTCATCAGCCGACGCAGCAATAGAAGGTAATTTTTGTAAAAAAAATTTCAAAAGTTTAGTTATGAATTTTGATTTTTTTTAATGGGTTATTTAAAAAAATTCTAGTCTTTCTTTATTTTAATGATAGGATGAATTACAATTGAGAAATTGATTAGATCAATATTTGTGTTTATAAGTCTATGCTATTACCTATTATAAATCATTAAATATTCATCACGTACCTTATACTTCTGCCATTCTTTTTTTATTTATCATTTCATATTCAAGAAAATCCCAACTTTCTATAGTTTGATCACTTATAAAAAAAGAATGTCACGATTCACTGTGTAAAAAAATATTAATAGATTTATTATTAAATTTATTTTTATAATATATTTTTTATAATTGTTACTTGTATATGATTATAGAAATTAATGATTAAAATTGTGTTTTGTAAAAGTTTAAAATGATAAGTAAAAGAGGATGGAGAGAGTAAGTGGGAAACGAGCTCGGGTGATGGAATATATCGGTGGTATTTGTGCTGTTGCTGCGATGGATACCTCTCCATTTTGGTCTACCCATGTGTCTGGGCCTTCTGGGTTCTGGCCCCACCTGGAGATTTGATTCGAAGCATAATGCAAGCAGTTCCAAGAAAACAAGTGATGTGCCAATTACACGAAAATGGAATTTCCAACTAATTGATCTGATGCAACATCTAACCGTGTCGCATGACATGAGATGTGCAAAAGGATCTCTTACACGTACGTATGCACAGGGACTTGCAATTGAGTTGTGCTTTACCATACTGATAAAACTTGTTGAATCTGGGATCCTGTTCCGTGCAAATAGGGAGATTTTTTTGTGCTCCAAAAGAAGGAAAGAAAGGCACCGCACAGCTTGCAGGGGTAGGCACCAGCAATGCATTATTGAATGTTTTCCTACCTGTAAAGGGTACTGTAGATGCAAACTGCACAAAGAAATGACCCTTCAATTGTCATGATCGCATATCTCACCTCTAATTAAATTTGGTTGAACCCTTGCTCGTGCATGTACTGGATCATGTAAGTTGTTATGGGAAAGTCAAAATTGCACAAAGATGGGAGCCTACCACGCAGGTACTTGCAAGTTGCAAGTGAGGTAGGTCTAAAAGAGATCAGATTGGATTGGATGGATCAACGTACTTGTGTCCCGTTGTATACTTGTATAGTAAACCAGTGAACCAGAATTGGAACCAGGCTGGAAATTTACTCCAGATAGCAATGGAAATATCTCCTCAGTTCTGACAGCCAAATAGATCAACGTTACGATTCTGATCGTGCATATAAGATACGACGAGTTTCTTGTTAAACAAATGATCGCCCATCACCAAGTTGTCACATCTCGCAAGTCGCAACAGATAAGTTCGAATGGAAACGTGAAGCTCGAATCCACGTGCTGAGCCAGTTGGATTGCATGGCCGAAGATACAAATCCACTTCAAGCGCTCAGGTGCAACAGCGGTTCACATGCTAAACACCACAATACCATTCACCCCAAGCAAATATCAGATGAGCCGATACAGATGAAACGCCAATTGCACAAAAACCAGTTGATCACATAAATTTTTTATTTTAACCATTGTACCACTTGGTTGATCCTAAGAAAACCAGCTAATGTAAACTCAAACCAAGTTACCAACAAAACCATACAGCTGATTCTCCACTTAAAAGAACGTCAAATGCTGGATTACCCAAAAAAAAATAATAAACCGTTGAAGCTAGAGTTAACATTGACCAAAACTAAAAGTTGAGGCGATTAGGTGCCAAAGCACAAAAATATATAATCCTGTGCAATTATTCAGCATCATTTTTCCTTTTTTTTTTCCCTTTCATTTTTACAAACTTACGAGCTGAACATTTACTCAGCAAATCAACAAGCGGTTAAATCGAACAATGCAAAAACCCAAACAACAACGTAAAAGGACATGAAAGTACCTACAATGTTGCTGCCCAAAACTGAATTAATACTCACACAGAATAACATCCAGCCACAATACTTACTGACGAGTGATCAAAAAAACATATATCACCAAATAGGACCAAGACACTAAGCATCACAAAAGAACAGCATAATGGTAAGTGTTCGTCATTTTGAAGTAATGAGTTCAAGTTTTGAGTTGCAAACAAGACACAGAAAACAACTGAACACAGACAAAAGTCCAGGAGTTTTGCCTTGTTGCATCAAGGACAATAGCGTCAAAGCCGCTTTCTAAAGAAACTCTATGTGCAAGGTAAAGACCAACCAGATTCTCCCCCTCCGCTTGGAGTGTAGATACTTACTGACGATACAGTAGAACGAAGGTAGAGCAAATAACTTAAAAGAAAAGACAGAAATCTTAATTTCTCTTTCATATATGCCTATCTATATATATAGCAGTGCCATCAGCACCTCCTGTACCTACAAACATTTAGTGCATCAGTTGGCGAGGTGCACGGGGACGCACGGGAGTCTTTGAGGGGCTCACCCTGAAATGAGAATAAGACAGCTTTATTATGTACAGAACTAAAATGGGGGTATAGATGCTAGAAAAGAATGAAGCTAGGATTTACCTTATTGGCAAGGAACCCAGTATCACACCACTGCAGTTGAGAGCAGCAGTAGCACTCTCAGCCTGAAAGGTAATGAAAATAAATGAATATTACTAAAGAAATTAGTCAAAAGAAACATCTGACTTCACACCCCACAAAAAAGGGCAATAAAAAACTACCAAAAAAAAACTTGTGCAGTTGCCAAAAAATGATGCATACGTAAATTTTAGCTTCCTGAAGTACACGGCACTGCAATTTCCAGAGCCAAGGTACCGTAAGAAACAGGCCAATATGGAAGTGGCAAAATATGCTGAACTGCCACGTCTGTTGAGTAAAATCAAGTTAATATTTCTTGGCGAGTGGGCAGGAAATAATCTCTAACATTTGCTTTCCTTCGTTCCTGAGAACTTTTAAGTGAGAGTTAGGACCACTTAAGCTTCCAAGACATAATGATCTTAAAGATCCACCTAGATTTTCATGCGATGCTTGACATCAGAACATCATATCATAACTCATACGTACCAACCAAACAGACAACAACACATCAAACAAAAGAAAGCAATATTGTAATCAAACAGATAGCAACAGAAATGGCCTTGACTTGAGCAATAGAGCCAGACAGAAGAATACAAAACCGTTGAGTTTATTTTGAATCATAATATTACCAAACTCTCTAGTTGTTTATTACAGGAATTTAAGAAATGCTTTTTTTATAGGCACCATACTCAGTTCGTACTTTGTGCTATAGAGATGCTCTCCAATAGATAATTCTCTAGATGGCAATTACAAGTATTTACCTTGAATTTAAATGCAACAGCCGTTTTTGTATGTTGGCTATTGCAAATTTGCAAGCCAGGGGTGCAAAAACAGGTAGTGACCAACCATTTCCAGGGTGAGGTCAACCAAGCTAGAATCTTGCCATAGGAGATTCGTACTGCTTTCTCGCATGTTTCACATGTTCCTTTTACATTAATGAATTTCTTCTAAATATTAGGTGGGAAAAAATGTAAAAAAAAAAAATCACAACTCATGGTTTCTCCCAGACTAACCATAAACCAGCCAAAACTGGCCAGTTTCTGACAACCAGTAATCCAGTATCCACTCAAGTCAATTTGAGTGACCACAAATAAATCGGTTTCTAGCCAGACACCACCAGGAAACAGCTGGAAACCAGTACCTGCAGCCCTGTAGTTTCTAGTGTAGAAAAAGTATTGGAAACCCTGCTGCAAGAAAAAATATATGATGCTATGCATGACAATCATATTTTACTCAAACAAGACCTTTTAGCATAGAAGATTTCAAATGGTACACACAAAAAATACAAAATAAACAAAAAAAAGGCACCAATTATGCACAAAATAAAAAAGACAAGGGATGCTAACCATTACAAACTCCACAAAGGCGATGCGAGTGGAATGATGATAGTCACCAAGTAACCTCAGCCGAAAGACCTGTAACAAAGATATCGCCATGATCATATTGTTGTTTGAATACTCACCTAAGTTACATGAGAAACAGCTAGAAAAGGAAAATGAAATTTGAAGTGATGGCCAACCTCTCCACATATTGACTCAAAGAACAGCTTGACATCTGCTTGAGAAACCTGCACCAAGTACATGCATCAAAACAGAAAATATCTGTAAAGAATGCAGATACACAAAGTGTGACGATATGATAGCAAACCTTCTTGTCAATGTTTGTGCAGTAAATAGTTCTTGCACACATCTCACGCTCATCATCAGACTGCGGAACACAAAAAACAGAGTAAATTTTTAGACACCGGATACACTTTAAAATTTAGTATGAAGCCATACATTTTTGTAACAGAATTCTGAAATTTTGCTTACCCTGGGAAGAAATGTTGGATTGACTGGTGCAATAGCAGTTTTTGATGGCAGAACCCTCACAGGATAATACCCAAGCACAGTTCCAGACAGATTTAGAGCAGCCCTTGCACTCTCTGCAACACAACAAAAGAAAAGTGTAAGACAATTGACCCATTGCAGAATAAAGAATTACAACAAAGAAAGAAAGATTCATGCATTGACTTACCCTCATCAGTGAACTCTATGAAAGCAAAACGAAGAACAGAATTCGGGTCCCCACACATGCGACAGTCCACAACCTTCAGAAAGAAAGATCGATCATGCAAATAGCCTCTTAAATCAAATGAGAGCTAAATGGGTGTACCTGCCCACAGTTGATAAATAGTGCAGCAAGCTGTTCTTCAGTGACCTAAACACAAAGAAAGAAAGATATCAATAATTAACCTACGATACTACTATTTTTTTTTTTTTTTTGGGGGGGGGGGGCGGGGGGGTGTGGGGGGGGATTAAACTACAATACAACACACACTTGATTGTAAAAAGACCTGAAGATTGTATCACACAACCCGACTGCAGATATTGATGACAGCAGCAGCTAGCTGGCACAAACTCATGAAGCAAATTTAGACAGAGCACTTAGACACAGGAATGGAACCCAACAGATTCCATATATTTAGTGATTTAGAAAAGTTTTATCTGATAGATGAGGCCACAACAGCCAAAAAATATTTATAACAAAATGTTCAATGTTGGGTTAGGCACCATAGTGCATCTATGAACCAAGGTTCAACATATGCTCACAGAACATACATATAAAAAAAACTGATAAAAGACCCCCTGCGGCACCAAGGACAGTATTAACTTCCTAATACTACTTAATACCATAGAAGATAGTCGCCATGTGCAGAATCTTCAAACAGCAAACCAGAATTATCCTTGTAACGTTGCACAATTTTTTTTTTCAAAGTTGGGGAAGAAATTGAGGTATCAAATAGGACCAAAAAGGCTGCAACCGCCAGTCATACAGAAATACAAGCAAAGACTTCTATGGCTGTACATCTTAACAAAGCTTCAACAAACTTAGGCTACGTTTGGCATTGCATGCGTTCCAGAAAATCCGTTTCACATTATTTTTGGATGTGATTGTTTGTCAACCGCTCATATAACAACAATATTTTATTAGATATGATAAATAACTTACCATATCCAAACACACAGGCGTTCACCGCACCGCAATCCCAAACAAAGCCTTACTATTAAGGAGAAAATTATAAACAAAAAATCTAGCAAATGATTGGCCATCTTACTAGCTGATCCATCAACTTAGTATGATGTAGGCTCCATAACTATTTCGTGTTCCGCAAATTATGCTATATAACAAAATCATGTGCTATTGTCAACAAATAAAATAGCTAACTCATAAGTTCCAGACACACTTTATACAAGGAATATATCTAAAGATGATAGGACCAAAAGACCCGTTTAGAGGGGCTTGAACTTCTATATAAGCCCATAAACAAGTAGGATAACACTTGAACTTCCCAATTCAAATGCACCTTAAGATTGTCCAAGAAACCACACTAAAAACAATCCATTTAATGAGCTTAAGCTTGTGTTAGCTTTAAGCTCTAGCTCAATCCCTGCAAACAGGCCATAGATACTAACACTAGTATGACACTAAAAGTATCTACCATATTTGTCAGGTTGCCTTCGATATTTGCCACGCACATTTAGCTCTATGGAGTGCTTAAAGGGCAGAACAAATGCATTTGCTAGATGTTAGCAAGCTTCAGCGAAGTATGCTACTAGTATAATGACAAGTAATTCTACAGCCACCAAACTGTGTGCAGTACATAGATGCCATGGTTGCATAAATTTTATGAATGAGATGCATAATGACCACATATGTTGTGATACTTCCAATTCTTTCCTATGAAAACAATGCAGCTGCTTATGTGAGACAAATCTAATCAAGAAACCACTGACAGAAGAGAAAGAGAATCCTAATTTAGTATCTCTTCCTTGAAAAACAACCAAATAAGGTATGGCTTGCAAACATTACATCAAGATGATTATAGTGTCACAAGATACTTCTTTTCAGGAAAGTGCTGCCAAAACCTGTAGGAATAAAGAAATCTAAAGGAACACCTATTTCATGATTACAGAAATTACATAAAAATCGATGAGCAAATTTACACATGCAAATATTAGTAGTTATCAAATATAAACACAAGCTTTTATAACCAAAACATAGAAACAATGTAAAGGATTTCTCTAGAAGCTCATTTTATCAGCAGAACATAAGCAAAACCAGTCATCCATAACATTTAGAAGAGCAAATTCTTGATTCTACCAAATGCTCCAAGTATGTCAATGTTCCTTTCTAATGTGCAAATATGAGTGTCAAATCGCTCCAAACAACAATCTGTAGCATGAGCCTCAGTTAGGAACAGAATACAAACCTTAAAACAACAAGCAGGAGATATACACCGGGAGGTCATATCATCTAATCAACACCACCTCCATACTAATATCCTTTTTAGCGTATTAACACATTATCTAAGAAATAAATTATCGCTCCTGAGACATCTAAAGAAAATATAGGAATAGCTGTCTGTACTAATCCACCAAAATACATAAAATCTGATCATATTTGTGTTCCACCAAATAAGAAAAATCAGTGTATACTCGCTCTCAATATTTAGCATCTCTAGAAAAATGTATGGATGCGTAGACTGGCACATCTAGGGGTGGTAATGTGCTGAAATCCAACCCAAATACAACCCAATCCTTTTAATCAAAATTAAAACACAACTCTCATCCAAACCATAACACACCTTATAAAACCCAATCCAATCCAACCTAACCCACTTACTATTTCAACCCAACCCCTAACATTTCCCTCAACATGCGTTCAACCTATTTCCAACCCAAACCTAGTACACACATTCAAAACGTATTAAGTATCTAATGGAGTGAAGAGAAAAAGAATATGAACCCAAATCGTTTTGTTGTCCCAATCAAATATCAACCCAAATTTTTTCACCCCAATCCAACCTTATTTGAATCTAACCCAATTTTGTTTCTCACCCATTTCAACCCATCCATAGCAAACCCATTCTAAATCCAATGCATTGCCACCACTAGACATCACTACTACTAGACACATCCGAACCTTACAGGAGGATATCTGCAGGAGGACATGATTTGAACACTTCTGTTTTTTGCCTAAAGAATCTCTCCATTAAAGGAACATGAGGGCAGGATGAATAAATTAGACACTTACCTGAATGAGCTACCTACGGAAAGCAACTGATAGTTTTAGAATGGACAAGTTGTGAGTCCAGATGAAATCAGTAACATCCTTCAATCCAACAAGATATCTGATAATGAAAGGGTGCACACACAGAGCGTGCATAATAGTTACCAAACATGCCATCCAGATACATAATAGGAAATACAACACACACTACATTTCAGTTCCTTACGAATCAAGGGCCGAAGAAGACAAACATACTAAGTAGTACCAAAATCTACCAAAGGGAAAGAACAAAAGAATGACTCAAAGTAGACATGACACAGCAACATCTGATCCATTTCTCCACTGTTTAACAGCACGCGTTGCCAGAACCCCAAATCTAACTGAAGAACATCACACATGTACTCCAAAAAAAGAAACTAATTAAACGACATGACCAATCAAATATCCCTAACAGACTAGCGAACAAATAGATTAAATCTGTTACGTAATGAAATAACCACAAAGCAAACAAAACAATATTAACATTTAGCGGAGGCTGTCGAAATCAATCACTCCTCTGACCTGGTGATCGATGTCGGAGACGTACACCGTCCTCCTGATCACCTCCTCACGCTGCGCGTTGCTCGTGCGGCTGTTCATCCGCCGCTTCCCGCCGTGTCCGTACCCTCCCCCCTTCTTCTACAAAGAAATCAGATCAAAAAAAAAAAAAACACCCATGAAAACCGACACCCACCAGAAAATTTTAATAAATCAGAACATTCTCCTTATTGATAAGGTCAAAGCCTCACCCTACGCCCTCCGCCGGGGCCATCGCCGCCGTGAAAGCCGACGATCCCGCCGGGAGCCGGCGAGGCGACGGCGTAGCCGCCGTTGGGGTAGAACCCGTAGGCCGCCGCGGCGGAGCCGCCCCCGCCGCCGCCGCCGCCTCCTCCCCCGGAGGAGAGAGACGGCGGCACGAACTCCTCGGCCATGGGGTTGAGCTTGGAGAGGAGTTCCTCCAGATCCCGCATCTCGCGCTCGCCGGCATCGGCCGGCGACGCCGCGCGGTACGGCGCCGAGGCGGCGGAGGGGCTGGTCTGCTCGGCGGATGACTCGACGACGGCCATGGGTAGGGGATTGGAGACGCTCGGGAGCTCAGAGGGGTTCTGGAAGCTTCGAGAGAGAGGTGATACTGACAGCGGAGGTGGATCGGGGAGGAGGGCTTAAGAGGGCGTGGGATCGAGGCGGCTGGTACAGCAGAGCAGGGAGGAGCCGAGGAGGAGAAGGGGAGGCGTGCCTCGTGTCTCTGTTTTGGTGATACGTTGGTGGTGCTTTGTTTTCCCTTTGGGCTTTGCCTTTTTTGGGGGGCTTGGCCAGCGCCGGTATGGTACGGTGCCCCCGCTCAGTCCGCCTGTCTCCGCTCTTTTGCTAACTTTTCTGACCCGTGGCCTTCTTTCCATGTAACCCCTCGGACCATTTCGTGTGTTCTTCTTTACCCCCCCCCAAATTTTGTTCAGTATTCTAATTATTTTTCACAGAAACATATTAACTACTGTTTAATTGGACTACTTTATAATTATAACACTCATATTCAAAATATATTTTAAGATATTCACATCACTTACAGACCAAAAAAAATTTTATGTGAGATTAAGATACTCACAACTCTTAGATATAAATAAGAGTGGAAGTACATTACACTCATTACTACATAGTCATTCCGATATTTTATATAGTATTTTTCATTTTCTCAACCTATATATTATGATATGAGTTAGCACAATGCTTCAAATGAGAGTTAGAGCATGGAGATATGTTCTATTTTTCTAAAAGAAAATACTATGTAAAATTAGAACTATCTTCTTCACCCTAACCACTTTTCAATAGGCTAAAACCCCACAACTTCAGCAAATTACTCAGTCCCATTCATCTTTAATGCAAGACTTTCTTTCTTTTCTTTCCAGGGTATGTATTAAAAAATACAAAAAACAATATCCTATTCGGACCATATTCAGTACAGGCTCAAATAATACATATGTAAATACAGCCCTGATGTTGTTATATACTTTTCAATTTGGAATCTACTAACAAAATTTATTAGGTTGCTATAGCAGAATTTTGCATAATTAAGAAGAAAATAGATCTTTACAATTGAGAGGGTATGTGTGGAAATATGATAAGTTCAAGGTGGTAAGGATGAAGCACATAAAAGAGGAAGGTTCTTGCACGCCTGATCTGATATTTCGCAGGGCTATACGGCTACCGGCATAGACTAGAGAGCCTGCCCTTATCTTCCCCATGTCCAGGCCCACACTAAACCATGACATGCCCAAGCCCCTGGACCCGGCTCTTCATGCACCGCAAGCTCGAAGGTCCCTTTCCCCTGTAGCGAACCCGTGTCGCCTTCCGCGGTCCACGTGGAAGAAGACCATGCAACGCTTCCGCAAGCTGTGGGCGCCACGCTGGTGCTTACATGGCGGGACAAACACATTTAAATACTAGAGATATAACTCAAAAACATTTGTATTCACCAATTTTGTCGCAAAATTTAAATTTTAAATTATAATATTTAGGTTTTTTTTAGACTATGCGGTTCTTGCCCAAAAAACACACAAAAATATTTTTATTCTCAAATTTTATTCCAGACATACTTAAAAAAACACAAGATACTAATCAAATAACATCATAAAGAAGGTTGTGTGTTGCTATCCATATCCAAAAACATTTTGCTTTGAACATGTCTTAATTTTGTTTTGTTTTTATCTCACAATGACCAAAACAAGCTATATAAGGGTGGACTCCTAACAAAAAATGAGTTGGGGCACTTTAATGGGGTCAATGAGATACAAATACTGTAATCTAAAAGACTACATTAGAATTTATCAAAGTTAAGTAAAATAACACATGTGTCCACCCTAGAACCTACAGGCCCAGTGGTGCACCTGGACGTGGCCGACGCCGCTCTACCCATCCGCCCATGTGGTTGCTCCGCCTAGCCATCATATGTCTTGCGATGTCTCAAATATACCTACAACTCAGATTTACTGGGAAGAACAACAACAAATAGGCGTTATGTACGTGTTCGTATGCGTAGGACAGACTATAAAGATATAATTAAATGGTGTTTGATTGTTGTATGAAATAGTACATGTTGGTTATATGATTAATATAAGTAGAAAAATATTTGATGAAAAAAATCATCAAAATTAATTAATGTTTTATTTCACTTTAATAGTCATTATCTATTTTAACTATTCTTAATAAACATTAATTCATACTAAGAATCATTAATATACATTAATCACTATCTAATCACACAATACTAAAAATTCATTATTATATCATATTCTATTTTAATAATCCTTATTGTGGCTTAATAACTCTTAATCAGCCTTAATCCATACTAAAAATTATTAATACACATCAATCTTTTTTTAGTTACGCGATTAGACGAGTCAGACTATAGAAAAACGGTGAACGGGAGCGTATCCAACTGGTCAAGTTCACAGCCATTTTTTGTATTTGCTCGTCTAGACTCAAAATCATGTACAATCAATCAAACAAACAAGTAATTATATCTCACGAGTCAGGTTGAGTCTAATACAAACAACCAAATACATGGTATATGTTTCTTTTATTTCTGTGTGTTTATTGGCCGTTCTTTTTGCTATGTGATGTTCTTTTCAGTAAACAGAAATGATGTAATCTGGCAGCCATGGTTGCTAAGGGGACTGGGATCTGTTGTTCCCTCCATAACGCCAAACACCATCTATTTATTCTGCACAGAGAGAGAGAGATAGAGAGATTTGCCTGTTGCATCAGAATACCCGAACAATTTTTTTATCGGCTTGTTTTTTCTACATGAAAAGTTCATCAGGAACTCAGGCCAGGGTGCAATACAGCTGTTTTGATTTTTTAATTGCCAGAAAGACAAACAAAAATATTTCTTTTGTTTAGTAGTTTGAATCTGGTGCCCTTACTATTTTGTTTGCACTGGTGCATCAATACACTTTAATGATATTGATATATAGCATATGTCAATTCTTGCTTCACACAGCATATTTGAATCCATATCATATAAGATCTTTCTAGAAGAGTATCATCATCTTAGTTGAAAAATCTATTGGTAAAAAGAGTTAAAGAGTGTGGAATAGTGTTGGGTTGAATGGTTTTGTGAGATAATATAGGATGAGATAAGTATTTAGTTTGTTATATTTGTTAATAACTCATATTCTACATTAATAATCTTTGGTTAGTCTTGGTGTATACTAAAATCAATAATAGATGTTTACCTATCTAATCATGTCAATAGGTGGCCTACATATGGAGTTACGAAGTGGTTGCGTTTTTCCTAGACACAAAGCAAATTAGCATCCTACAAACCCAGCCATCTAAACATGCAAGCAACCAAATGGCTGGTGACTTGGATTCCACGAGTTAGGCTTGAATGATTGCAAATAACCAAATATTTCCTAAATCACATATAGTGACTTCAGTAAAATTATCACTCTCTAAAATTCTCAGCTACACAACTGGAGCTTACTCTAAAATATTACCTAACTGGACAAACCTTAGTATGAATTAAATCTGTGCCGTCCTATATAACCACAGTAATACTAATCACCTAAATCATTTTAAGATTCACATCAAAAGAGTTAAAGATGGCGGTGCCAATGTATGGAAATGTTAAAAGTGTTAAAAGCTAGATTTTTTTTTTGTTTGAGACGACCGCATTCAATTTTTAGTTGATCGGGTGTTTAGTTTGAGAAATATAGCTCTTTTAAAATCATTTGATCATACATATTTTCTGTTTTATTAGTAGAAAGGAATAACCTTGTTTTAGCATCAACCTATTTAATAAGAGATAGAATTGAATACTAATTGTGAAAATAGAATCACCCAACCAATTTTGTAAAATGATTTTATTCTATTTAACATAAATGAACCTATTCTAATATAAGATGATTTCACAAATCATACACCACAAAATAATTTGGGCATATCCTCGATATGGCATCACCAATAATGGCAAGAAAGTGTGATAAAATTAGAATCACGAAGATTCTGTACGTGTATTTTCCTTGCAAAATCGGCATGAATACTCACTTTTCGATTGCTTAAATTCTGCATGTCAGTTAGGAATGCAGACGGTGTTCATGACAATCATGCAAAAAAAAAAGAATCTTATACATATCAGTCCTTAATCTGAAGGAAAACAAGTTTTTCGTCATCGAAACTTTTAAAAATGAATTTTTCAAAAGTTTGAAATAAAGATATTTCAGAGAAAAAAGTTTAAAGTAAAGTTGATCAGTGTCAGAGTATTTAGAAAGAAAGACCACCTTTCTTGCCTAGCATATAAGACGATGCCCGAAAAACGTTCATTTGTGCACTCTCTTCTAAGTCCATTATGATCAGCGGACCTGGGCTTAGATGGGCCTAATTTAGGCGGGCCCAACAATGGGAAAGGGAAATCAGCTCCATTGGGCTGTAAAATGGGAATTCATTTCTTGAGTGTCTCCTATTTTAAACAAAGTTTTACAGACTCTAAAAAATATTTTCTTTGTATCAATTCATTTTAAGGGATTAAACTATTGTTGTAATCAAGTCCATTTTAGACCCTATAAAATATTTAGTACTTGATATTTAATTACACTGACAATGAACGATGTCACATACGTATTACCATTCATGTTAATGGAAGATACATGACACAACACATGTTGCCATACATGCCACTAAATTCACCATGGTAGGTGTTTTCTTTTGGAGGGTTTAAGATTGTGTTTCTTGACTTATCTGGGTTTCAGTTGCTCTGATAAGTTGAATCCGGGCAAAGGAAAGGTTTAAATCTCTGATTTATTCTTTAAATTAAAATCTCTTTTGAACTAGAAATCTCATATAAGGATAAGTAGTATTTGACTGAGTTTCAGTTTTAACTCATGGTGTTATAAACTAAAATTTTATTGAACACTCAACTTATTTCAAAGTTTATTTTGTAAATATAAACTCCATTTGAGTTAAAAGCCTTCTAAATAAGCTGAAATTAGTAGAAAAGAGTTTATTGGACTTATAGCCACAGTAAACCAATTTATTAAAAAGTTTCAATTTGGTCAAGCATGCACCAAATCCCTATTCATTGGTTTATTAATCTTATAAATTTCAGCTAAGTTAGCTAAGCGCAGTCGATAGAGAAGGTCATCACATTAAGTGACATGTCATCGCCGGTAATCCCTCGTCGTGGGAACATCATCGTCGATCACCGTGTCTCACCATCTGTACTGGTGTAAGATCATGGTGACCCAACTTGCATGTGACATGGCTAACCAAACCGGTGAAATCAGGATTCGAAGGTTCAGGTCCAGTTCCAACCTCGATATAAAAGTGTTGCTCGATCATAGAAAGTGATCTTTTTCGTTGGTCTCTTTTAGTCCGCTTTTAGTAATTTTTTAGTTAGGTTCTTGAGACAGGACTGGAAGATGGGGTATTCTGTGGACTTTTTCTATCAGAAAAAGAAATTGATTTCTGATGGCCATTTCGATCTGTTATGACCAAACACGGGACACGTGTTCGAGATAATTATGACTTTATGAGGATGAACACGTACTCACACCAAGAGCAACCTCGGTTCGCCTCGGATGCTCCACGGCGGCTGGGACAAACCTCCGGTGTCCGTATGTGGACGGCGAGTTTTTTTTACCTAAAAGGCGGAAGCCAAGGTCACGGTCACCGCGTGGTGTGTGTCTGAGAGTACACCGGGAGACGTACCCAGAGTCGCTGACATGTTGGTAGTGGTTGCACGGAGGACATATGGCGGTGAAATGTGACTCGGAGGCCACGCCATTATGGGCCCGTGGTGCGGGATTTTTGGGGTCGGCTGCACGCCGGTGTAACACGACAGTGTCCCCGCGCAAGCCATGCCGGGGGAGGGACGGTCAAAATATGCTCAAACTTAAGCTGTGGTGATTCTCATTTTGGGAACAGCTTCATGTGAAAGAGCAGCTCTCCATGAGGTGGACGGTGATTCCCTTCCCTTCTCCTCCTTCCTTTCGGTGTTTTACTTGGTTGGATTCCTTTTTTGGAGTTGCTTGATAACCGCTAGTTAGAGTTGGCTACATGTCAGATTTGTTCATCCCATTTCTCATAGTGTTGTTAGCAACAAGATCGATACTGATCAATCCAAGAAATGAGTTTATTGTATAAATAATCTCTTTTTTATTTCTCTTTTTCCCTTTTGGCTTTAGATATGGACTTGTGCGTCCAGAAAATTTGTATAAATTTGTTTTTATTGGTTTTATGTGGTCAAAAATCCAATGGATAACAAATGAAGGGAGTACTAACAAACATCATCTTCAATATTGACTGCAGTGAGTGGTTGACCTTGGATATATTCAATACATATCAACACTTAGATTTTCATTATCGTTTCGTTTAAAATGATAAATTTAGTTGATATAATTGGTTTCCTTATATCTATATATAATATTATCTTAAATTGAAATGTTAATATAGAAGTAATTTATATAATATTAGGCCGTTTGGTTAAACTGAGCTAGTTGTTTGATTTTTTAGGCAAAGATAAGGTTAGCTATGGTGGTGATATAGTTGGCAGTGGCCGATGACATGGTGGCGATGATTGATGGCATGGGCGACTGAGGTTGCAACAACAATGGGACCGCAAGGTTGGCCTTCGATGGCCAATGAGGGGAGGTTGGGGGTGGTAGTTAGAGTAGAGTGCACAAAACAGCGCAATGTACATGACTCCCATGCCATTATTTTTTAGTGACTAGTTCAGGCAGGCAGGGCTACCATTTAGCCCTAAATGTGGTTCATTTAGGAATGGCAAATGCACTCGTCAAACAATCTCTTGGGATGTTTTAAACAGGATTTATGCTAGATATTTTTCAACAAGCACACCTAGCAAATAATCTCTTACTCCCCACGAGAAATATGGTTTAGACAAAATAAACAACTTATCCATGACTAAAAAAACAAGTAATTTGCTCTGTAACACTTGGAAACTTTTTTTTGTATTTAACTATAAGACAATAAAATCTCATTAATATGTGGGTGTTGGACTCAAACATCAATATCACATTCAGTATCTTGTAGCAGTACCATATTTTTAATGTCCTTTTACTAATTGTCCAAAAAAAAAAAATTATATTCCACTCTCTATTTTCTTAAAAGTTTTGATAACCACTTATATTTTGAAATCGGACATTTTATCCTCTTTACTTTTAAAACTAGTGTAAATTGACTGATTTTGGATGGGATTTTTTGCAATTTCATCTCTGCAATTTCACAGGAGGAAGTGTTTGTAAATTGCAACATGTATATATGTATACATACAGCGACCTGCTATAGTGCTATTACTTGCATGTTGCTCTTCAAAAGCATGGGCAGAATTTTTAACTAAGTTATACCTCACCAAGATCTCTAGAAGGAGAACAGAAACCAAAAAAAGAAAAAAAATGTCTTCTATCAAAATTGCAATTGAACACTTTGTCGTCGATGCTTTTTTAGAGAAATTGCAATTTCGAAATACTCAAATTACGAAATTGCAATTTATATACTATCCACATAGTTGGACACTTTCTCTAGCGAAATTGGAATTTCAAAAAAAACTTAAGGGGCTAAGTTGCAAACTGTCTATTTCAAAACAAGTTAAAAATAGTTAGAAGTTGATTTTGGAGTTTGGATTAAATTTGTATTGATTTTTAAAGTAGAAAAGGATAAAATATCTGATTTTAAAGTAAAGAAGATTATATAATTTTTTTTGAAAGTAGAGGGGTACTGTGGACATTTTCCAAAGAAAAAAAAAGCACTATCCGAGTAGAAGTAGCGGACTGAATCCCAGTGCAACCGATACAATGAGTTAGATAGCCCAGCCCAATGTCCTCAGTTTTACGGATCTGAAGCCCAAACCGAGAGAAGCACACGAAGAAAAAGACCAAATATGGCCCAAAGAGCCCAATCGGCCCAATTTCACCACGAAAACCCTAACAAGCGAACCCTACACCTCCTTATGCCCTTATATATTCCCACCCCGCCGCCTCCCCCCCAAGACATAGAGCTCTCCCACCAATTTCGCCTCCACCTCCCTCTGGTACTTGCGCCTCCACCTGCCCCCCCATCTCGCCGTCCTCCTCTATACTAATCCCCTCTCGTTTACTTTGCACAGATCCATCCGCAGGTTGTCGAGGAGAAGAAGAAAGAGACGGCACCATGTCGACCAGCGACATCGCTTGCGCCTACGCGGCCCTCATCCTCCACGACGACAACATCCCCATCACCGTTGCGTTTCTTTCTTCACTCCTTTGAGTGTGTCTTGATTTGGATTGGATTGATTTGTGATGTGTGTGCGTGTATTTCTTTGGCGCAGGCGGAGAAGATCTCGACGTTGGTGAAGGCGGCGAACCTGAAGATTGAGGCTTACTGGCCGGCGCTCTTCGCGAAGCTCCTCGAGAAGCGCAGCGTCGACGACCTCATCCTCAGTGTCGGATCTGGTATGTCACTTTGTTCGTTCTTGCTTAGATTTGATGTATTCTTCCTGTGTTAGGAAATTGTACTTGTGTTGCTCGAGGGTTATGTCTTCGTATAGCCATTCTTAGATAACTTTGGTTTCGTGTCTTGAGTTCGATTGTCATGTGTGATAAGTGGGCTAGTCGTTTATTTCAATTAAGTTACAGTTGTGATTATTTTCTTCTGTCGTAGTTTAGTGTTCTGAGTCTGGTTTGTTTTGCATACTGTATTATATACTGTAGTTGTGGTTAGTAGATCAAATGCTTGTTTAATTGTTTTGCCCGTAAGTAGATCAGATGCTTGTGTATGAAAGATATGCTTATTATGAATTACTAGTTTAACTGTTCGCAAGTGTTCCAATACGTCTCAAAAGAGTGAACTGCACAATTTTTAAAGCAAATTGAGAACTTGATTTGCAACTGCTCACTACTCTGCTACCTTCATTGCTTTAAGATTTGTGCAATTCAGTTTTTGGAAAGCATAGAAGCATAACTCTTCTCAGGTTTTGTTCTTGTGGAATTAAGATTGTTCTCTGTTAGCATTCACTTGTGGTTATGGTCGTTTTGTATTGTGGTAAAAAATATTTACAACAGGCTTATATTTGGTGGTTAATTATGTCTTAGGTGGAGGTGCTGCTACGGTTGCTGCTGCTGTGGCCCCTGCTGCTGGTGGTGGTGGTGGTGGCGCTGCTGCTGCCCCTGCTGCCGAGGAGAAGGTGAGCTTCCTGGTCTTCTTTTCTTGTGCTTGATGTGATTTTGTGGTTCAATTTGTATGCTTGATGTGATGTTCTTCCAGCAATCTAATTTCTTTGCTTGATGTTATTTCTGCAGGAGGAGCCCAAGGAAGAGTCTGATGATGACATGGGATTCAGCTTGTTTGATTAAGTCAGACATGCTCAAGTCCTGGCAGTGCATTGCTGTTTTTGCGCTAAGTTACAACTATTTTTGTCATTAGTATCATGTTATTAGACTTTGGTATGTGTTATGAGAACAACAGGCTCCCTGAAGTTTTTAGAATGTGAAACTGCTGCTACAATGCATGCTTATGGTTATTTTTAGTTTCATGTGCTTTATTTGCAAGTTCACTTGAGAATATTGTTCCAGCTGGATGATTTCCTGTGCCAGTTTTTTCTTTGATGCTCTGTTATGTTTCGTGTTTAATTATGATCATCTGATGGAGGCGTCGGATTGTGTACCCAATGCCTCTGTCTACATAGAATACCGTGATTGTTCCAGCTGAGGTTTCTTTGATGCTCTGTTATGTTTCTATCTATACTTGATGGTCTGGAATGAATGAAAGTATAGGATCAAAAGCTATAGAAACATCAGCAGATATTGCTTCGATGCAGGATGCGGTGCTCCCATCTACGGCTCTTCCCCTTCTCAATAAGTCCCAATAAAACCTGCACTGTGCCCTCTGCGTCTTCAATGCTCCAAGCTAAAATGAAAAAGGGGTGTGAAAGCTGTGCTCCTGGGCCTGTTCCTTGTGCTGCCTATCTTTTCCCTCGGTGACGTTTGAACAATGCGTTTGAGGTTCATCTGTCTCAAATCACCCATTATGGGTCAGGAGCACCAACAAATTGAGGTGAACCCAAATCCACTATTTACGGGCTCGAGATCAGCAAAAGCAGTTTCTCACAAGGACCTTCCCAGGCTCCCTTGAGAGTGTTGCACATGACAAACATCTCATTCTCAGCCTGGCGAAGCTATGAATGATACTCCACTTGCCTCTTACCCCTTGAGTATAGGAACAAAGGTCGATCTCTGGCAACAGGCCTTGGGAAGCAGACACGCAAACGGTTGGATTTGTGGGGGTTGCTTCGGTTTCTTATGCTCTGTGCGGTTCTGCCTGTGGCTTCAAGAATGCTTGCCACAGGCCTGGCCACAAGCCGGGCTGTTCCCATTGCTATACCTGCACAAACACAAGCATTTGGTCAGATAAGGGATAGCTGAATACAAAGGCTCACTCGAATGGCACTACCTAATATAACTCCAGGAAGACCATGCTTCTCAGCACCTCTAATTGCTGATTGAAGTAGCCCAGTCAGACCCTGTAGAACACAAGATCGGGCAAAATGTATGGTGACACTATAAAGGAAGGGTGAAAAAAAAAATAATGGAGAAAAGCAAAAAGTAAAAGGAAGACAAATAGGTGATTTTTTTCCAAGTATGTGTGCGGATGAGATTATAAAAATTATGTACAATTACAAATTTTCTGTAACAAGCACAACATGTAGCTCTCCAAGGCCAAAGGCTGTCTTATGATTACTCTCTCGGTTTGACCTCATTCTCCTTTCTTCTTGTTTCACAACATAAGACCTCACAAAAATCAAAAGTTGAATTAATGTCGTTTTTTTCATTCCTGTCCTTTGAAATCAAATAACACCATTCTTTCTCCAACAATCCCTAATAACAATCTCTAATGTAGTTAACAAGTGTAATATGATCTATCTTTTTCTTTCTTTTTTTGATTTCAACCTTTTTAATTCTTGTGCACAAAACCATAGGGATTTATATTTTGAAATGGATGGAGTATGTGAATACGACGAGCAACTGGTACTACTACTATTTTGGAACATTTGATTGACCTAACTGCCTAAGTGGTATCCAGATGGAAATCCAACTCAAATCTCTTGAGACAATTTTCATATTAGCAATGTGATGCAGCAACAAATTATCTCATGAATTTGTAATCATGCCAATGGATCAAGATTATTCACTGTCAAGGAAATGAAACGGTCCAAAATGTATAACACAGGTCATTGCTTTATAATAATCAGTAACAATCCTACCGAAACAGAGGATCCAATAACTTATAAACAATGACTATACTCAATAGAAGTTCAAATGCACGGCCACATCTTTATGTGGTTAATCAATTTTCCTAACAAATGTTGAACTTGTCAACAAGTCTAGAATTAGACAAATGCTTAAATGAATCTCCCCAATGCTTAAATAGATGAATTCAAACCTGAAAATTTTTGGATTCCTTTTGGTCAAATTATGCATTACAATATTGCTCAAAGAGATACATTTTGGTCAAAATGACTAAAAGACCCATTGATGCTTTAGCTCATTTATAGTGGAAACAAATTAAACCATGATAGCACTGTTGGGCCTCAAGAGTCTAAAAATGCAAGACAGCCTATCTAGGGGAACTGCTTTCATCCCATAATACTCCTTTTCTTTTCTTTACTTTAGGCAAAAATGACATCCTCATTGGGTCATCAGTGCTAGGGGAAACGTATTGCTGATAGAGCAACAGTATATATCTATATATTAATATCAATAGTTGTTAATAACTTCACTAGCAACAATATATTATTGCCAAATGATAACACATAATCAAGAAAAACGAATTTCACCTCTAGAAACCCATCCAGTACTCCTTCCCCATGCAAACCTAGCGGTCTTTCCCGTTCGTCCATTTTAGAAGCAAATTGCTCATCATATATAAAAGCAACAAGACCCTGCAAAATAAGTTGTGACTAGATGACTTCTGGAAAATATTTTTCAATGCTCAAATTAGTGCTCAGCACAATACCTTATAAGCAGTTTTACTAAAGTGAAAAGTGGCGCTACTGACTGCATAAACTGTATTGCCAATGTTAGACTCTGTTTTCACGGGACCGCTATATTTTGCGGTTGCTTTATAACAAACACAGATAAAAGAATCTCTCTAACAGATAGATTAAGAAGTTTGCAAAACCTTCTTTTTTGAGACGCATCACATTCCCAAATGCAACCTTAAAAGACAAACTACCAGCTATAGCTCCAAATTAAAAAACAAATGCAAACTAGACATAAACATCAACTGGAGCAAAATTAATTTAAAAAAATGGAAAAAATCGTACAATATAAAACATCAAGACTGAACACCAAATAAAAATAGAGTATGAACTAAACACACATACCTGATCTTTGTGGAAATCAATGTAAATGATATGAGCATTTCGTATAGAAATTTGGATGTTGTCTAGTATCTGCCAACAAAAGTCAATCAAATGCAATACATAATTATTAATTCAACAGAAACTTCAATTTAGTATTACCATAAAAAATTGCAAGTTTCTTACCTTTGCTGCTATGTAGGATAAAAAGGATTGCCCCGTTTGGTTGTCTAGAAGATAAAAGAACAGGGTTTCTCAGAGGATAGCTAAAACAAATGTGCTAACTTCTTCCAAATAAGCATGAGGTATGCAGCAATCATATTTATGATACAGCCAAGTAAAAGAAACATTAGGAAATGATGACAAAGTTTATTCTTGGCAGCCCTTGAATCTTCTCATGAGCGTTCTTACAGAAGCATGTCTTTCGATTCAGATATAGGTTACATTGCTCTACATCCTTACAGTGTAAGATTGAGAGGTTATAATTTAGGAACATTGTAATTTATGCATATTGCTTGTTAGGTTAGCGAAGTGCTATATTCCACGAATAGCAAAGACAAGCTATTGGAAATACATGAAATGATAGCCACAAGAGACCCGGAAGTCAGCACTAACATATACAGCAGAAATTAGCAAGCCAATGAAAGTATATTAAATAAATGGACCTCTGAAATTTGCTAAAACCATGACGAACATAGGAATCAAGACTGACCTGTTACTCTTCTGGAAAAAATTAGCAAGCTCTATGGCATTAAGTTTAGCCAATTTTCCAGCTAATTCTCTTTTATCCAAAGAATCTGAACTCCACTGATAAAGAAATAGAACACTGATTAGGTCAACAGGCAGAAACATCTCTGACAAGCAAATTGAACAATATACCAAATTTAATGACATGCCTTGGAATCCTGCCGCTGACATGCACATACAAAGACATCTTCCAAGACAATAATTATAGGGTCCCATCCAAGCTTTTTCCACGGAATTCTGATGCTTAGCATCCCAATTCGTCCTGTTATAAAGTAGAATATGAGTTTAGAATTTAGAACTACAAAATAATCTCAGCACAACAAAGTAGCTAAGGAATAGATGATAGCATTCAGCCAGACTAAGTACTCAGAGGAATCATCAATCAATACCATTCTTCAGTGCGAAAGACAGCTGCAGGTAGTCAAAGGCTTCCAGAATCAGCTCTACATTTTCCAATAATATTTCCTCCGCACAACACCAGCTAAGTCGCTAAGACCTTAATCACCAAAATACAGATAGCACACCCACCAGCTAAGCCGCAGGAAATGCCATGAACTCTAAACAACAAACAAAGTTACTCAGCAACACATATCTTACTTTGTACCACTGGTGAAGCGCATAAACGAGCAATAAAAATAAATTTAATGCAAAGTGCACCAAAAACATAATACAACCACACTACATGCTAATTACGATTAGACCAAAAGTAAATTGAGTATTATACAAAATAAGCATTGATTTGTGCATCATTACGCGAACTAATCGAACATGTGTGGGAGGAGGGATTTGGAGGAGGAGGAGATCGAAGTCGAACCGTTCCAGATGCCGATCTTAAGCTGCTCCTTCTGGATGCCCTTCACATAGCGGCCGAGGAGGCCGGCCAGCACCTGGCTCACCACCCCCTCGAACATGGCGGCGGCGGCGCGAGCCTAGAGTGCTCGTGCTCCCATGGCTCGAGGAGAGGTGGATATTTGGGAGTGTTGAAGTCGGAGTTTTGCTTGGAAGACACGGGGTGAATTCGTGTGTTGGGCTCGGTGTGTCGAAGAGTCGTAGATATGTACGCGCGTATTTGCATCGTATTGCTGCATGTTTTTTTTTTAAAGATAATCCAATAAAAATTAGTTATCAATGGTCAAGAAATTCAAATTTTGACTGCCAGCTTGCTCGGTTATACTTACGCGAGTTGATGAACTCACCAAGCTAATCAATTAATAATCCAACCAATGTGACACAATTTGTCTTAGTTCAAATGTCACCACAAAGGACTGTTAGTGGATTACGTGGTGATTATTGGGATTTTATCCTCCGACTTTGGTGTCTGTATCTCAAATATGTGCTCTAAACTCTGGAGGCATTTTTTGTTTTTAAGACATAAATATGCGTTAACAATCTTCAAATACATCAGCAAGTTTCATTTTGTATATCTTACTCGGTTATCTCATTTTTGTTGAAATCAAAAACCAAACCAATGAAAAATCAGTTAATTCAGTTTGGTTGGTTTTGCGCACATCCATACTCTTGGTTTAAAAGTGTCCTGTATCACAAACCAAAGTTTCATGCATATTTTTTCTTTTTTTCTTTTTTTTAACATCCAAGCTAGCCAAAAAGAAATGGTATAGTGCACATGTAAAAAAACTGAACCATTGCGTTTGCAGATTAATTACATTACATGGGTTTACAGTAAACAACACAAGAATGCCAACCATTAGTTGTCAAAACTGTGTGCGCCAAACAGCTCCATCGCCTTCAGAACATTGCCGGTGCACCTCTTCCATCCTCTCCACTGGATCGCAGATGCCACTGCAGTTCCAGCCAAAGGACGCCGCGCATGGATTGCCAGCCTGCACCTTCCATTCACAGTCTGCAAGATTAAACATGCCACATGAAATGTGCTCAAGTTTATGATGATACCTACAATAGGTGTCCATGATCTGAACAGTGAGCTAAAGTGCTTCGCAACATATTCCAGAATGATCAACACTGGATAGCAATGATAGCAGCAAGATAAAGTGCGTCTCAAAAACATGTCAGAATGATAATTGCTGTCAGTAATGATTAATGAAGCAAGGCATACTTTCCCAAAGATGAGGAATAATGCCTATTGATTTAGAACTGAGAATTTAGAGCTGTTAGGAATTTGTGTATCTTCCATGAGAGTTCATAGACATAGAGCAAAATATATATACAGATTACAGAGATATTTTAAGAAACTAATCCTAACGATAAAAACAAACAAATCAAAAAGACTATCCATATCTTATGTACCTAACCCTTCCAGGGGATTCTGTGTCAGAAAGCGTTAATATTTCTTTTATTCCATTAAAAATATGAAGCCAATTCTGTTCGTAAGAAAAAAGAGAAACAGATCTATTCTATACTTGATAAGTGCCAATATGAAATGGGGGATTTGGCCCTATTTGGAAAAAAAACGAAGGGATAGATACCTGTTTGTTTATCATTCGAATCATCTATCCCTTTTTCTTTATTCAATCTGTCTTACCTTCTTTATGTGTATAATCTTTTCAATCTATGTATTAATGGAATCTATAGTATTCATATAGAATAAGAAGAAAAAAATGAAGACAATAAACTCTATAGTATTCATATAGAAATTCTACATATCTCTAACATCCCCCTTCAAACTAATGATGGGTTAGTAACATTGAATTTGGAGAGGAAAAACACATGTTCCGCCCGAGTCTGCGGCTTGTTGAAGAAATCAACAAGTCGCAACTCAGAAGGCACATATTGTAGAGAAATCATGTGCTCCTGCACTGAGACCGTGTGTACGAAACATCAACACCAATATGCTTGGTGAGCTCATGCTTCACTGGATCTCGCGCAATACTGAGAGCATCAGTATTGTCGGACATCAGAGTTGTCGAGGCCGTCGCAGCCGAAACCAAGACACCAAAACCAGCAAGTAACCAGCGTAACAACTTAACCTCAGCAGTCACAGACGTCGTAGCTCTCAACTTAGCCTCAGCACTCGAAGGGGAAACTGCAGTCTGCTGCTTAGTTTTCCAGGCAACAAGAGGAACCAAGAAAAACACAATAGGCAAAAAGAGACCGACGATCAGAAGGATCACTGACCCAGGTCGCATCAGAATACGCCTGAAGCTAAAGAGTACTAGTGCGAGGAAGAACAAGCGATGAGACATCGTACCACGAAGATAACGAAGATGACTATAGTGAGTCTGAGTGGTTGAACAGACAAACTGACTAAGAATGTGGATCGCATGAGTGATGTCTGGACGAGTGATGCCGAGGTAGACCAGACTCCCAACCAGATGGCGATAGTGAGTAAGATCATCGAGAGGAGTGCCATCTGTGGGACGGAGCTGCTGGTGAAGCTCCATAGGAGTGTCAACAGTGTGTTGATTAGTGAGACCAAAACAATAGAGAAGATCCTGAACATATTTCTGCTGGGAGAGGTAAAAGCCATCAGGTGTAGAGGTAACCTCAATCCCCAAGAAATAACGTAAAGACCCAGATCAGACATGAGAAACTGCTCACTAAGACGCTTCTTCATGAAGTCAATATACGCAAGATCATAACCAATGATGATCATGTCATCGACATAAAGAAGAGTCTGACCACGAGATGAGGTGTGAATAAAAAGAACAGGATCATGAAAGCTAACAGAGAAGCCAGCAGCAATGACAACAAAAGAAAAGTGCTCAAACCAAACCCGAGGAGCTTGCTTGAGACCATAAAGGGCACGACGAAGATGACAGACATGACCCTCAGGAGCAACGAAACCCGGAGGTGGCTACATGTAGACTTCTTCATGTAAGTCACCATTCAGGAAAGCATTTTTGACATCCAGCTGAGAGAGACCACTGTCAAACTAAAGCAACAGCAATGAGAGTGCGAACAGTAGTCATATGGGCAACTGGAGTAAAAGTCTCATCATAGTCCCGACCATGTTCATGTTAAAAACCACGTGCGACAAGACGAGCCTTGTAACACTCAATGGTTCCATCAGACCTGGTTTTGATCTTATAAACCGAAGGAGAGAGTATATCTGGAGGCGACTGAGCAACAAAACTGGCAGATCTTGAAGACGAGTCGACCTAAGCGATACGCTGGAGACTGATCAACTGAGTGGTGTCACTCTGAGATGATGCTGGAGGTGGAGGACCAGAGGACCTTCTGGAAGGACCCTCCGTGCGATCGCTACAAGTCTTGTTCTTCTTCTGGGCATGACAGTGTTGATAATCATGGCCATAGCGATGACAGTAGTTACACTGGACACCAGAGGTCGGAGGGGCAACTACAGGACCTGCACTAGGTGCACCAGAGGCATCAGTTGGAGATGAAGCAACCGAAGGAGTAATGGCAACTGAGACTGCTAGAACAATCGAGGAAGCCGAAAATGACGAAACACCAGTACTAAGTAGCCGAGTCTCCTCAGCACGAAGTGCACCAAGAGCCTCTACCATAGTCGGTGGGGGAGACCGACTCATTAACTGAGCTCTGGCAGGCTCAAACTCCTGACGAAGACGCATGACAAAGTCGTAGAGTCGACGCTTGTCAGCATGGTCTCGAGTCTTTGTGTAGCAAGCACGGGTACGACAGACCTTGGGATCCAAGGAGTCAAGCTGCCGCCATAGAGCGGTGAACTGACGGTAGAAGGTGTCTATTGTGGAGTCATGTTGCTAAAGAGTCTGAAAGTGCTGATGCAGGGAGTAGTAAAGGGCATCACTGTTGGGAAAGTAGTGCTGCCGAAGGTACTCCCACATATGTCATGAAGTCGATAAATCAACGATATCCATCGAGATGGAAACGTCAACACTATGAACCAAAACGGCCACCACTCGACCCTCATTAGCGTGCCAACGCTCATGAGCATCAAGAGCAACCTCATATGTCTCATGGGCATCCACAACAGCGTCCACAATAACCGGGTCATCAGATGCCGATGCCAGAGGCACTACTGAAGGAGGAGGCAGTGGAGGACAAGGAGTAGTCTCGGAGATGTGACCCCAAAGACTAAGACCGTCAAGGATAACACAAAGTAAAGCGGATCACTCCCTGTAGTTGGTGCCATCAAGCCGGACTACAGGAGACGGAATTACAGTAGGAGGAACCAACGACATACTGCAATTTTTTTTTGAAGCAAATGGGAATCTGATTTTTAAAAAAAAGGATGGGCTAAATCAATCGGCCCACAACTGCCGTTGGATGTGGCCCAAAGGAAGGGAGGAACGACGGCGGTGGCGACAACGGCGACGGTACGAGGAGCGGCTGTAGGAAATCGAGTAAGCTACACTAGCAGAATTTCTATTTAACTTACTCGAAAACTGCAAGTAATAGATCATAGATTAGATTGTTACCAGTAGCGGAAGCAGATTTGATGCAGCGATCGAATGTTCACAACAACCGTTTGCAGATCGTCCTAATCAGCGCAGCAATTGCAGCAGCGCCTCTACCGGTATCCACACGTACCGGGATGGAACGTCGTACGATGGTGTGCTAGCACCAACGCGTACAACAAGGGTTTATGGGCTATCAAAAGAGATGGCAACTATGACTTTTGTGGTGATCCTCAAAGCCCATCATACATCTCTATATATAGGGCCATGTAGAGGAAATCCTAACATATTAGGTTTCCTGATGTAATACGAATCTTATTCGAATTACCCATGCAGAAGAAATCCTAACAGATTAGGTTTCCTGATTTGATACGAATCTTATTCGAACTCGTATCTGATACGTATATTCTCTAACAGACCCAATCCGGATCTGATACGAAAACCCATAACAAACCCAATCCGAATGCATAAGGAGTCTAATATTAAGTCTCCGAATCTGATATGGAAACCTATACCAAACCCAATCCAAATGGATAATGAGTCTAAACCCAATCCAAATACATAAGGAGTCAAACATTAAGTTTCCAAATCTGATATGGAAACCCAAAATAGACTTAATCCGAATTGCATTGTTCCAACCCGTTAAGTGTGTGACCCTGTAGGTTCGTGTATATTTAGTCACAACCCGAGAATACTTACCCGAATTGTAAGTCGGTAGTGGCCCCTAGCAGGACATAACGACTATCCAAATACACACAAAGATCATAATCAGCAAACCTATATAATGTTTTCATGTTGATCCTCTTGCCATACGATACCAGATTAAACCCAAGGTAGGAAATGTGCCACCCTTACACAGTTCAATCCTTTCTCGATCTCATAGTGAATTGATCTTCTTGTAGTTGACACTTCAACCACAAACGGCATGGCCATGCACTTCTCAATTCATCTATATCGAGGGCCCCAGAGATATCTCTCTCATTTTATAAGATATGCAAATTCCATCTTAACCATTCATATTCCTCCGCATGGCTCATAGTATACCCGAATATTACCTTTATTACTACTTAATTAAAAGTAGCGTTTGGTACTATCAAAGTATACTACTACGCATGTAGGAAACTATGATGGTCTCAGGTCTAAGGATCAATCATAAACATTATTTGAGACCTACTGGTGACACTTAAATAACAAATCCAAACAGTGTCTCAAAATGGGTCTATCCAACATTATATTCTCCAATATATGTCCACATTATTGATTTGATATCTTGTATCCATGGTCCGTGAAACATAACCATCAATCAATAAATGTGCTGATCCATTAATCAATAATGTCCTATTTAAAGATAATGGATCAGGGACTAAATTAGAATAATATCATCAAATAAATTTAGAGTCTCACGAACAAGTCACATACTTGTTGATCAAACCAAGATGATAATTTATTCAAAAATAACTTATTATTCAAATGTTCATAAATATAACAAAGATAAATACATCTCTGTGATTTGCTCTAGGACATATCACTAACAACCTCCCACTTAGACTAGAGTCAATCACAAATGTATCTAATACCTATTGCTCTAGTATGCACCTCATGCTTTGGTTGCGGGAGAGGTTTTGTCAACGGATCAGCAACATTCAAATCCGTGGACACTTTGCAAATCTTCACATCACCTCTATTCACGATTTCTCGGATGAGGTGATAACGCCTGAGTATATGTTTGGATTTCTAATGAGACCTTGGTTCCTTGGCTTGCGCAATGGCTCCACTATTGTCACAATAGAGATCCACTGGGCTTGAAATACTAGAAACCACACCAAGTTCAGAGATGAACTTTTTAATCCAAACAGCTTCTTTAGCAGCTTCAGAAGCAGCAATGTACTCTGCTTCTGTTGTAGAATCAGCGACAGTTTCTTGCTTGGAACTCTTCCAGCTTACAGCTCCTCCATTAAGGCAAAATACAAAACCAGATTGCGATTTGAAATCATCTTTGTCGGTTTGGAAGCTAGCATCGGTGTAGCCACTAACAACGAGCTCTTCCTCACCTCCATAAACCAAGAACACATCCTTAGTCCTCCTCAAATATTTAAGGATGTTTTTTACAGCAGTCCAGTGACTTTCACCTGGATTTGATTGGTATCTGCTCGTAACACTTAGAGCATAGGAGACATCTGGGCGTGTACATAGCATGGCATACATAATAGATCCAACAGCAGAAGCATATGGAATCTTATTCATTCGGTCCCGCTCATCACATGTCGAAGGACATTGACTCTTGCTAAGACTAATGCCATGTGACATAGGTAGAAAACCTTTCTTGGAATCGTGCATATTGAATCTATTCAATACTTTGTCAATATATGTACTTTGGCTTAATCCAATTAACCTTTTAGATCTATCTCGATAGATCTTAATGCCCAAAATATATGTTGCCTCACCTAAGTCTTTCATAGAGAAGCTACTTTTCAATGAGGACTTCACAGAATCAAGCATAGGAATATCATTTCCGATCAGAAGTATGTCATCCACATATAAGACCAGAAAAACAAGTGCGCTCCCATTTACCTTTTTATAAACACAAGGCTCTTCTTCATTTTTGATGAAACCAAACTGTTTGACTACTTCATCAAAACGAAGATTCCAACTCCGAGAAGCTTGCTTCAACCCATAAATGGATTTATGAAGCTTGCATACTTTCCTAGTATTATCTGGATCGACAAAACCTTTAGGCTGTGCCATATACACATCCTCACTTAGGTTTCCATTTAGGAAAGCCGTTTTGACATCCATCTGCCATATCTCATAATCGAAATAGGCAGCAATAGCTAGGATGATCCTGATTGACTTTAACATAGCAACGGGCGAAAATGTTTCATCATAATCAACACCTTGAATTTGCTTGAAACCTTTTGCAACTAATCGTGCTTTATGGATATAAACATGACCATCCATGTCAATCTTTTTCTTATAAACCCATTTGCACTCAATGGCTTTTACACCATCAGGCAGATCAACCAAGTTCCACACTCGATTGTCATGCATGGATTCAATTTCGGATCTCATGGCTCCAAGCCATTTCTCAGAGTCAGGGCACATCATCGCTTCTTCGTAAGTCTTAGGTTCATCATTATCTATCAATAATACTTCACGCTGCTCCATTGTAAGGAGCATGTACCTTCCAGGTGCGTGACGTACCCTTTCAGACCTACGTATAACCGGTGCTTGTCCTGCATTATTTTCTACATTGTTTTGCAGGACTTGCTGAGCTTCAGTGGGTGCTGAAACAATTTCCAGTGATTCCCGAATTTCTTCAAGTTGCACTGTGCTCCCACTTACTCCTTTTGAAAGAAACTCTTTCTCCAAAAAGACACCGTTTCGGGCAACAAACACTTTGTTTTCTTCTCGATTATAGAAGTAATATCCTTTTGTTTCCTTAGGATAGCCCACAAAGAAGCATTTATCTGATTTGGGTTTGAGCTTATCAGACATTAAACGTTTTACATAAACTTCACAACCCCAAATCTTAAGAAAAGACAATCCAGGACGCCTTCCATTCCATATCTCATATGGTGTCTTTTCTACGGCTTTTGATGGAGCCCTATTTAATGTGAACGCAGCTGTTTCTAGAGCATATCCCCAGAAGGACAATGGAAGATCAGTTTGGCTCATCATTGACCGAACCATGTCCAACAAGGTCCTGTTCCGTCGTTCTGACACACCATTCCATTGAGGTGTTCCTGGCGGGGTCAATTGTGGAACAATTCCATGTTGTTTTAGATGATCACCAAACTCTTGGCTCAAATATTCCCCTCCACGATCAGATCGTAGGGTTTTGATTGTCTTGCCAAGTTGATTTTGTACTTCATTCTGAAATTCTTTGAATTTATCAAACGTTTCAGATTTATGCCTCATTAAATAGACATATCCATATCTACTAAAGTCATCGGTAAAAGTTATGAAGTACTGAAAACCACCTCTAGCTGTTGAACTTAATGGTCCACATACATCAGTATGAATAAGAGCCAATAAGTCATTTGCCCTTTCACTTTCACCCGTGAAAGGTGCCTTTGTCATTTTGCCAAGTAAACAAGATTCACACACATCAAATGATTGAAAATCAAATGAGTCTAGAAGTCCATCTTTCAGGAGTTCCATGATGCGTTTCTCATTGATATGGCCTAAACGACAATGCCAGATAAACGTGGGATTCAAATCATTAGACCTAAGCCTCTTAGTACATATGTTATAGACAGGTAATTCAAGATTTAGCTGATAAAGCCCATTCTCCAATGAGGCATTGCCATAAAACATATCATTTAAATAAAAGGAACAACGATTGTTCTTTATTCTAAATTCATAACCCAGCGTGTCCAAACACGACACGGATACAATGTTTTTGTTTATGGCAGGAACATAATAACAGTTATTAAGTTCTAAAACTAATCCTGAAGGTAAAGCTAATATAAAAGTTCCAACAGCTAAGGCTGCAACTCTTGCTCCATTGCCAACGCAAAGTTGAACCTCGCCCTTAGCCAAATTTCTACTCCTTTTAAGCCCCTGCATCGAAGTGCAAATATGAGCAACCGATCCGGTATCAAATACCCAAGAGTCGGAAGGAGAAGTAGCTAAATGAACTTCTATAACATATATACCTGAAGGAGTCTCACTTTCCTTCTTTTTCTTTAAATCTTCCAAGTATTTCTTGCAATTCCTCTTCCAATGGCCAGATTCCTTGCAATAGAAGCATTCAGTAGTAGGGGTGGCACCTGGCTTGGACTTTCCTTTGGAATTAGGTTTAGAGCTAGAGGATCTTTCTAGAGCTTTGCCCTTTCCCTTAGCCTTGCCCTTGCCCTTCTTCTTAAAGCTTTTTCCCTTTTGAACCATCATTACATTATTTGGGTTTTTCTTAATGTTCTGTTCCGCTGTTTTAAGCATCCCATGCAATTCGGTCAATGATTTCTCCAGATTATTCATGTTATAATTCATGACAAACTGGTCATAGCTCGGAGGGAGCGATTGGAGAATCATATCAGTAGCCAACTCTTGACTAAGGGGAAAACCAAGTTTTTCCAAATTCTCAATGTAACCAATCATCTTGATCACATGAGGACTGACCGAGCTTCCTTCTGCCAACTTGCAATCATGCAATTTCTTGGTGGTCTCATATCTTTCCACCCTGGCCTGCTCCTCGAATAAGTTTCTAAGAGACACGGCCATGTCATAAGCTGTCATGTTCTCATATTGCTTCTGAAGCTCAGAGTTCATCGTGACAAGCATTAGACAGCTGGCATCAAGTGCGTCATCAGTATGCTTTTTATAAGCATCCTTTTGAGCACGTAAAGCACTAGCGGCTGGTTCATCAGGTATAGGAGTCTCTAGAACATAGTCCTTTTTCTCTTGTTTGAGAACAATTCTCAAATTTCTATACCAATCAATAAAATTTGTTCCATTGAGCTTTTCTTTATTAAGGACAGATCGCAAACTGAAATTGTTTGAGGAGCTACCACTATCCATGGTCTACAACAGTAAAGAAATGCAAAATTATAGCATTATATTTATGAAAAGTCTTTTATTAAACAATTCAATAAAAGATGTACCAACTATATATTTTAGAAAAAATCCCTCAAAGAAATATATATAGTAGGCCAAGATCCATATTTCACTAAGTTCTAGTGAGCTTTGGCATCACTGCTAGAAACCTAGTTATTTAGGTAAGCAACTCCTTACTAATTATATCATATATAACTCTTGTTTGTTGGGTGTCATCCCAACACCATGCCCCAAAGCCCAAAACTGTTTTGATGGCTTTGTTAAGTTAAACCAATTCTATGCTTATGGGTGTCCAACACACATCCTGCCTTATTAAGATAATTGATGGTGCCCTGATTTGTCAGACCCACCAAGCAACGATCAAAATCTTGACAGGTGCAGCAATTGGAAGGGTATAATAAACACTAAATTTTTATGAGGGGTTAAAACATGGCAAAACATCCATATGCACGAAAATAACCATCAGCTAGATGATCTAATAGGTGCAATTTCGACTATATTTAACTTCCGTTGGCAGTAACCTTGGCCAGGAAAGACCGCGACTGTTTTCGCTCACACCATGAAGGAAAGCGTTCCGTCAAGCGGGGCTTATTAAGAAAAACCTTATGATGTGTTCTTTCCTTAGACACCAAAGCTGACAGCTTCTGGTTATCAAGTATAATCTTTATGTTTCATGAGGGGTTAAAAGATGTCACAACATCTATATGCATGAAAATAATCATTAATTAGATAATCTCACATGCATAACTACGACTATATTTAATTTCCGTTGGCAGAAACCTTGGCCAGGAAAGACCGCGACTGTTTTCGCTCACACCATGAAGGAAAGCGTTCCAAGCGGGGCTTATTAAGAAAAACCTTATGATGTGTTCTTTCCTTAGACACCAAAGTTGACAGCTTCTGGTTATCAAATATAATCTTTTTTTTTAAATTAATCATATTAATCAAATTTTCGAACCAATCTGATTGGTTTAAATCCCCTTAAGTCATTCATATTAACTCCAATATGAATATCTAGAATAGGCAGCTAATGTCATATATAGATCCAATCTATACACATATGATTTAGAAGATCTAATCTACTATTGTCATATAAACCCTAACATTACCTCCCTCTGGCCCATGTTAGGATCATTAGACATTAGTTCATAGTAAAGTCGGCCAAAAAATTGTTCATCACAACACTTGGATGTCAAAACAAACATGTATAATAAAACTTATACGGTAACAGATTGAATGAACTAGTAGATCTAATCTACCATAACTTCATATATCACATATCTATATAATTAATCCAGATCTAATACTATACAGGATGGCTCTGATACCACTGTAGGAAATCGAGTAAGCTACACTAGCAGAATTTCTATTTAACTTACTCGAAAACTGCAAGTAATAGATCATAGATTAGATTGTTACCAGTAGCGGAAGCAGATTTGATGCAGCGATCGAATGTTCACAACAACCGTTTGCAGATCGTCCTAATCAGCGCAGCAATTGCAGCAGCGCCTCTACCGGTATCCACACGTACCGGGATGGAACGTCGTACGATGGTGTGCTAGCACCAACGCGTACAACAAGGGTTTATGGGCTATCAAAAGAGATGGCAACTATGACTTTTGTGGTGATCCTCAAAGCCCATCATACATCTCTATATATAGGGCCATGTAGAGGAAATCCTAACATATTAGGTTTCCTGATGTAATACGAATCTTATTCGAATTACCCATGCAGAAGAAATCCTAACAGATTAGGTTTCCTGATTTGATACGAATCTTATTCGAACTCGTATCTGATACGTATATTCTCTAACAGCGGCAGCGGCCCAGAGGGAGGCGGCGGAGGCGGCCTGAAGGGGAAAGGGCGCAGCGGCCCGAAGAGGAGGGAACGCAACAACGTTAGAAGGAGCAACGGCGGCCCGAAGGGAAAGGGCGGCGGCGACCAAAAAAAAAAGAAAGAAGAGGTTAGGGTTTAACCTCACTTTGATACCATGTTAGAAATTTGTGTATTTTCTCTGCGAGCCCATGGGGCAAAATATGTACACAGATTACAAAAATATTTTAGAAAACTAATCCTAACCATAAAAACAAACAAATCAAATACATATCTCTAACAAGAGCCATGGCCACATTGAATTGGAGAAGTTAGAACCATGCCTAATATTGCTGAAGCTGCATAAACCGAACAGAATGACTACAGAAAAAGCTCAACAGCCACTGATTATGACACAGTGGCACCGTATAAAATTTCTACTATACGTATCCCCAGCCTCAAGCAGTTGACTTCATTTTATTCCAAAAGGTTGTATATAAGTGATGTTTCTATTTATCACAATACATCCAACATTCAGATGAATGAGCTATTATGCCAATTGAAATAGGCTTCTTGTTAAGGCTGGGGCCAATGTTAGACAGTGGAAGGCAGAAAGGTGGCAAAAGCAAAGTTGAGATTACTGAAGATACATGCTATGAATATAGTAGTCGCTAGAAGTAATATCATCTTTTTTTCTTAGTAGAAACTTCAAACGATAAACTCAACTCTAAAGTATAGTAAAAGTGTATAACTTCCAGCTGAAGTGAAAATGTCAAATCATGTTAATGTCCCAATGAGCATATAATTATCTGGAGGCAACACGAGGTGATACTGGACAACCTGCCAAATCAATCATAAAAAAGACGTGCTAACCTGGCGGAGTGCCACAACAAAGACTTCTCTCATCAACATGCTCGACATCTAACCCAATCAACCAAGAACCGACTGAGACATCTTCATTGGAATATTTCTGTAAGATACGCCTGAAAATGATGACATGGAGCAGCTGCGGATTCTGGTTTATCAGATATGCACTGCATATTTAAATGTCCACTGTTGGAACTCACCTGTTAGCTGATATGTATGTCGCCAAATCCCTGGTTACTGCATACAATTGTCGTGTTGCATGCCTGAAATAATTGTTACCCTCAGCACCAAACTTCCAATACTCTGGTTCATAATACTTAGATTCCCTGTTAATAATGCGAATAATGCAGGCAATTAACTATTTGAAATGTCATCGATGAATCATATAGATTTAATCAGATAGAAGCAACTTGGAGCATCACTTTTTAGAAACAACGGGTCCAGCTTTCATGCAGCCAATGTACACTCGTGGTTTGGACCTCTGGCGTGCCAAAATCGAACTGACAATACCTGTGATGAAATAATGCAGAGCTTAATACATCGCCAGTCTTGCTTGATCAAAATATCAAAAAGATTATCAGCGAGGAGAACCAAAGTTCCAGGATACTAGTTCAGCTTACCAATGTTGACATGCACATCATCATCAACTTTTACATAAAACTCAGCATCCCACATAGATAGAGCTGTCGAAAGGAACATCTGAATCTTCAAAGGAAGCTTGCCATAGCCTTCTACATGATTCTGCAAACGATACCCGACACTGGAAACTTAACAAAATACTCTACATTTATCACAAACAAAATGCATGGAACTTATGAACTCAGCATACGAGTCTCAAGAAATCATGGTGTTCTTCATCTTCCGCATCTATGGCACGGTCCACCTCGGTGTCAGGATTCACACTACAACAAAGAAGTCCAATACATAAGTAAAATAGACTCAAGACGACCAAAGATATTTCCCCATTGTAATTCTGCAAACAAGATAATACCTGTGTGCAATAACAAAACGGATGACAATACCCTTCTCCTTCTCCAGCCTTCGCAAGTGCTCACCTAGAAATGAGCAAATCAAATACATTTGAAACAAAAACTATGTAGTACATTCACCTAAAAAAGAATCTACCTTGCGGCATCCAAGTCTGCCTAATCGAGTCTCTCTGCCTCCGGCTAGTTAACGCAGTCATGACCCCCATGACCAAGAACACTCTAGGCCGCATGTCTTGGTGGTCACCTCCTGATTCACTAGGGGACTCGCCTTGGCTCCTCGCTTGCGCAGCTCTAGCTGCAGCGAGGCGCACCTCAATGCTGGATATTGTTCTGTCTAATGCCCTGGAGTACCAAACTATGAGTAAATCTCCAACCAATGGAATGCGACATGGTGATCACAACATTATGCATTTACATGATAACTTCGCGAGTTTCTGACACTTGATTCAGTACGCCCCTCGAATGATCAGAGCTTGCCTGAAAATTTGGCAGCAATTGGCAATGTGCATCCATGTATGTAACCCTTAAAGATTCAGAAGAAAAAACAAAACAAAACAAAATAAAAGCATACATTACCTTGTTTGCGCAATTGGGACGCTCAGGAATTGTCCAGTATCTGCAAAAAGAGACTACACATCATTATCTATTCTTGGAATTGATGCACATTGGTATAATTTGTGGCTAAATCAAAAAGATTAGAGCAGTTCAAGAACAAGAAAGAGAAGCTCGGAGGATTTGGGCTAATCGAACCTATTGACGACGCAGACGCCGAGAAGGAAGCAGGCGGTGCAGAGCACGGCCACCCACCGTGTGGGCACGCGCCCTGGCGACGCCTTGTGCGGCCTCGCCGCCGCCATTACCGTGCTCGCTTGGCCTCCTCTCCTCGGGTTCCTTGTTCGAATGGGGGGAGAGGGAAAGGCCAGTGAGAGGCCTTGGTTGGACAGTTTTGTGCAAAATGCAGTGGCTCTCAGTGCACCATGGATTCTGTCCATAGACCACAGCGCCAACAAAATGTCAATTATCTTTTTTCCCTTCTGACGTTTCAAGAGTAAAGTTTGGAAAAAAAAAGGTTTCTTTGGATTGCGATATATGTACGAAGTTGGTGAGATACAAAGGTACAGTCTTTTTCGTTGGTAGAATTTTGTTCGTTTGTAAGTTTTATGGATTCTTTTAGAATTTCTGTCATTTTCGTCGATGAAGAAGCTGAAAAATATATTTGCCTCTTGAAATAAACATTTGAAATGAAGAAAATTTGATTTTTCACATTGCAATTGTGTAGGCTAACCTTTGTTAGATTTTTATGTCAAATTATCAATATAATAAATTCACAGATTAAATTAAAAATATAGTACCAAGATGATACACAATCATACACTACTCCTCAATCTCCGGTGGCAATATCATGTTTTTTTATTGATCCTTCTACTTTCTTTTTATTTGCTTTCTTTTTCCTTTTTATCTGATTTTGAATTTTCTTGAAGAGTAAAAACAAAGATGACAAGCCGCTAGTACAAAGGAGTACTTGTCAACCTTTACTGTAGACCCGGTCTACCAACAATTCACGGTATTCTATGTAGACAGAGGCATTAATTCGAGCTGTAGCCTGTTGGTGTTTGTACGCATAGCTTAAAATGGGCATAGTGAGAGTACTTCCATGGACCCGGTGTTTAAAGACCATGGAGTAAGTTGTGGTTTCCCAAAACACCAGTTGTCAGTGACCGGGTTCTTGAAGTCAAGGAGCACAGCGTAATAGATTGCTTGTTTCCGCAAAATGTCGTAGCACGAATGCACTCCGCACAGCGCGGAACACGTCCTTTAAAGGTCCTTTTTCCGCGATACAAAAAAGAAAAGAAATTTGCGGGCCCACTTTCATTGATTGTTTGCTGGTGCAACTCATCAGGCCGATCAAAGTGAGCTTCGTACGACTACACTTTAGCACTTTTTTTTTTAAAAAAAATAAAGAACATGCCCTTTACTTGCTAAATAAGAGTAAAATGATACTTCCCACCGTTTCCAATATAAAAACCTACTACTGTTGTAAAATATTTGATAATACGATCTATTTATGATTCTAATATATTTTTTAACACTCTTTTACAACTTTATTATCACAAAAATTCTTTCTTACTCATTTATTAATACCCTTTTACTCACTTTCAAGCTTATTTAATAAGAATATTGTAGTTCATTGTCTTTTTTTCACTCATTCTATGCACTTTAATTTTATAAAACAGAAGAAGTAGATATAAAGTTACAAATAAAAAAAATACGGATGGAGCATATACACATAATCAATTTTTTTACTCCTACTAGCCTAATTAGCCATCATCATTTAAAAGAGCTATTAACGACAAGTTTAAATGTCCCATTTGAAAGAGGTTAAACTTGTGCAAACACTGATTTTTGAAATTTTTTTAGAGAAATTGAAGAAAAAGGTTTAAATTTCAGAGTGTTTTTTACTTCAAACGGCTTAGACTTTTATGAAAAACTCGTACAACTGCACTTAAGTTTGGAGGGCTCATTTTTTTTTTTTTGGTAACTTTAATCTAAAGCTAAAACCCTCCAAATGACACCTTATTAAGTTAAGATAGTAAGTTGGAATCACATTTTAATATGATAAGGCTAAGTAGCATAAGCTGCTGCATTGCTGCTTGTATAATTGAAAATATCCATCACTGCATGACAAGAATATATTGATTTAGATAAAATTATAAAAAATAGTTATTATTTTAATTGAAAAATGTTATATTGGGAGAAAATAAAAAATATCTTAATAATTGAGTATTTTGAGTGGAGTTTAAATTGTGGATTTAGGGTATAATTAGGAGGTTGAGATTGTTTGAGATAACAATTTAATCTAATGATAGTAGAAAAAGTATTTGCTATGGTGCTATCATTATGGGTGAAAAGCAGAGTTGTTGGATTATATTTAAAAATATGTGGATGGAGTACATTGTTTTTTCCCGCATTGTTCGGTTTTATTGCTAAAAGGTCTTTGCAAATGACTAAACTACGAAACTATCTATAAACAATATGAATGATTAAGTCTTCGTTCTAAACGGTGGTGTGTTACATAAAATTCTATTTAATTTAACATGCATCTTTAGGAAATTTGATCTTATATTATTAAAGTTTGGTATCTAATACAATGTGTTATTTATTTTTTTAATTATTTGTTATATATTTTTGGATTTTTTAATGTTATATGTCATTTTTGATTAATCAATTTAATAAAATGACAAAAATATTCTTGTCTCTTGTCTAATTGTGATTTTAAATAAATAAAATATTAGAACTAAAAATTTTCAATTTTTGAATTTTCTGAATGACTGGAATTCAAAATCATGATTTTTTTTCAATTTTTGCATTAAGACTCTTCTATTTTATTTAAATTTATGATTAGTTCTAACTTAAGAGCCATTACAGGAATATTTTGTGCCATATACCAAAGAATGTAAAAATCAATAACATATTATATTAGTCATCAAATTTTAATGATATAGAATTAATTTTTCCAATTTTTGATATACGATTTGACAATTATTTACAAAACAATAAATTTTAAATTAAATACAATAGATACCTTTTATAATTATCAAACCCCACCGAACAACACTACATCCCAGAGCCCCAAACGATTCATAAAAAGTTATTTGCACCATTTGGAGAAATTAAACATTGAACTTCTCATTTTTATCTTAAACGGCGAAGTAATTTTATGTTTCCTTCAATCTTTTTTCGGTTAATTTTGATCTCTTTAAATAGTTGCACTAACTTTTTTTTTTCTATTTTCTCTAAAAAAATCATGACCCGTTTGTTAGAGGATGATGGATGGCTAGGATGCATTGCAATTAAATACTTTGGAGGTACTTTTTTGCAATTTCTCCATCCAATCTTCTCCGCCCGCGCCCCTCGAAAAATTTCGCGCTACTGCACATTAGTCTCTTTAGCTTCCCCGAGAAGCCTCAGACGCAAATCCTACGTCACTTCTTCCTGGAAGAGCAGCAGCTCGTCTGAGCCATCGCTTCGCCAGCATCTCGCCGAGGTAAGCAACAAAGCTCTCTCTCTCTCTCTCTCCCCGCAATTCCGCTTCGCCTCCTGCGATTCCTCCTCTGTGTTTTTGCTGCGTGCGTGGTTGTTTACGTGATTTGTGTGGATCAGTGGACGCGAAATCGAATTCGTCTTCGTCTAATTTAAGCCCTAAATTTTTGTTCTGTGCTTGCCTGTTTATGCTTAGTTGCTTTGATGTCTGGTGATGCCCGCAGCCCATAGGAGATGGTCTGGCCGAGAGTAGTATACATTGCTTGGGCTTAGAATTAGGGCTTGGGGTCTCTAAGCCTCCACTGCATCGCCACACGTGCTCGACGGCTCACGGCGGCCTCCTTCCCTGGGCGAGCCCCTCGTTCTCTCTCGGTCCCTCCTCATCGTGGTTTCGCCGCTGCTCCAGCCCGGCTCCACCTCAGGGTTCCGGCCCTCCACGGCTCCACTGCGTGCTCGGAGCCTCAGTTGCTCACTTGCTCCGGAAGCCCCAGGCCGCCTCGTTGCCCGCCGGGAACCGCCTCGCTAATCGCCGGGAGCCCGGAAAACCGATTCGATTTGCTTCCAAATTCCAATCCGTGTGGTTGTGTCTAAACTCTAGAGTAAGTCAGGTTTGATCTTGCAATCTTTCAGCAAGTATTGGATTTCCAGTTTTCCAGTAATGTTCAGTGCGTCTGCTTAGAAGCAACTCTTGTTTGTTCTATTGTTGATGAGCTTTGTAACGCATAAAGGTTTATGCGACTCTGATTTTTTCTCCAAAGTGGTAAAGCTGGTTTTTAGGTGTAAGGATTGTCTGGCTAGGTCTGAAACTAGTTAGCAAATGGCAACTTGCAGCATCTGATCTTGACTCTTGAGGCGGAATGCCACATTTGCCTGCCTTGCTGAGCTGTTGGTTTAATTAGTAAGTAGAATTCAGACAATGACGCTTGATTTGAGAACGTCTTCCTGCTTATGGGGCACCTGTAGAGGAAATGAATGTTTATAGGGGCAAATGCATAGATGTCCTCCTAAAGTACCAAAATTTCATATATATCCCCATTAAAATCGAAATATCATATGTGTCCTTCCAAAATCGTATTTCACTTCATTTCACCAATAGTGTCAATTAGCCATCCAAATGGCTGTCAAACAACTCATTTGTCCCTCTCAAACCTGTAAGCAAGATGTCTGTAGGCATTTGCACTCCCCACTCGCAGCAACAAGTGAACATTACAAATCACAAAGGAAATGCTTGAATTTGGTATTGTGCAAAAAATTTTCACTTGATGCTTTGCATTGATGCCACAAGATGCCATTTGATTTGTTCGATTTTACACAACAAGAGGCTCAGCAAAAAATCAACTGGAACACTAAAACTTGGAGCAACAAAAGAAGAAAAACATGGAGCATTCCACCTAGAACACTACATAAAACAGATCATAGCTGAAGGTATATTGCCCAACAATAAGTGAATAACCATTATGTGATATAGAGTTTAAACTATAAATGGCAAAGTAAACATCATTGTAACCCAAGTACTAAGCTATTGCCAGTACAAACCAAAGGTTTGGAGTCTAATACTGTATGCAAAAAAGACCTATAACTCAACTGCAGAAAATGGCATATGCTAGCTGCACAAAAGTGAGAATTGTAATTATGTCCAAAGCACTTCTATCAACTACAGCGACCATAGTATTAATGCAGCTGCATGGGAGCAGATGATGGTGCTTGCACTCCTACGTTTCCTGACTCATTGTTCAAGTCATCAATTGTAATGTTTTTGTTTATATTCCTTGCTCAACTTTCATTTCTTCTAGCACCAGTGGAAGTATATGGAGCTGCAGAATTGGTTCTTCTTACATCTTTGGACATGTTTGTTGTTCTTGGCCCTCCATGTCCCCTAGTTGCACGAAAGTTATCAGAAGGTACTAAAGAAACAGATGAAAATATGATAAGACAATTGTGTAATATAGTACCTCTTGGGTGGTGCTTGAAATCCGTTAGGTGGAACTGGTTTGTTGCATGTCTTTTTTCACTGTCCAAACATAAAGCATCGTTTACACCTTTGTTTCCTCTTGTAACCAACCTCTTCACTTCCTTTGATTCTACTTTTTCTTGGCCTTACAGCAGCTCTTCTGAGTATTGGAGGCAACAACTTGTACCCTACATCAACCTTAGTCCATTCCAACTTGTCGGGTGTAGGAGCAATGTGCAGGGCATATGCCATCTTGAACCTCTTGACATTGTAATAATGATCATAACTCTGCTACTCAGCCCCTCTCAATGTTCTGATGAAGGCAATAGCATGCAAGCATGGAAGACCTGTCACTTGCCAAGCTCTACAAGTACACTCCTTCTGCTCGAGGTTGATGACATATCTGAACCCTTCATGTGTTACTTCAGCTACATAATCTCCACATCTAAAAACATTGTAACCTGCAAGACCTCTTGTCATTGCAGTAAGATGCCTCTCAACACTAGGCAAAATAGTAGTTGTCCACTTCCTTGCCAACCTTCTTCTCCTGTCAAACATCATTATTTTTTGCCTAACAGCATCCAACATCTTGACAACAGGCCAATATCTCTCAACAGTAACCCAAGAGTTAGAAGTCTCAGCAATGTTGTTTGTTATATAATTGCACTTGCTAATTGTACTAAACTTACTCCTGGACCAAAGATTAGGATGATACTGTTGTAGATAGAGAACATCAGCTTCGGATGTATCACTTATTTTGCCCATATGCTTTTCATAGGTGGTTGAATTGTAGCTCAAAGCAGCAGCCCATGTGTTATCACTAAATGTATTGCCATGATACCTTTTCTCGAAGTTCTTAAACAAATGCCTCATGCATTTCAATGTTCTGCATCTGGGTACACCTTAATTGCTGTGCAAACACTAATTCCTTGATCACTTGACAATACCAAGCCACGTGGATCTCCTATTGCTTGCTTTAAATGATTTAAGAACCACTTCTAGCCCTCATTTGTCTCTGATTCAATGATATGATCTGCCACCGCATACATAAAATTATGCCCATCTATTCCAACTGCCGTGACCATAGTACCTTTGTACTTTCCTCTAAGAAGTGTTCCATACAGACCTAAAAATGGTCAGCATCCAATAAGCCAACCCTTCACACAAGCTTCCAGAGCAATAAAGCATCTGAAGAAATGAGTGTCCTCCCCTACTTTCTCTGTAGCAATTGCAAGAATGCTTCCAGGATTTCTTTTTAGTAATTCAGCCATGAGACTGTGTAGACCCAAGTAACAATCTCTCCATTTTCCATATATCTCTTGCAATGTTTGCTTCTTTCCTCTGAAAACCCTTGTGTATGGCAAGGGCTTGTTATATTTTTCATGTATCCTCCTTATCTCCTTAGGTGTGAGCTCTGGTTGCTCTCTAAGCCAGTTTATTGCCCCATCAGCTATCCAATCCTGAGTGCACATTTTGTCTCCAACACCCTAAATAAACTTGCAACTATGTTCTGTATTATGTGATTTCACCTGAAAAGATGGAAAACAATTAGTGTTGTGATACGGGGTGCCCGATCTTCACGACGTAGGATCGTTGATAACTTGTTGATTCGTGTAACCTGATGAACCGATGGCGCCAACTACTGTCAATACAACAATCTGCGATAAAAGAATTCGCCCAACCACACGCTTTGATCGTTGTCTACTTGACCACGCAAAAGTAGACACACTGTTCCTGCAATCAACGAAGAAATTACAAGAACAATTGTAAAGAGAATAACTCCCAATTCTAAGTGGTGGTTTATGAGCACAAACCCTAGAACAAGAGCAAAAGCTTCTCTGAAAATATTTGTGTATTCAATTCGTGGTTGTTTCAAAACTATGATCATGCCTCTCTTTTATAGAGGGTGGTATTTACAAAAGATAGAAGGTTTAAACTAGACTTTCAATCTGAATCTAATTCAAAAACGGAATAAAAATCCTAACATACTATAAAGATAAAAGAAGTCCGGAATTAATCTTCTCGGATTCGGATTTGGACTCGGACTGGACTTTTTTCTTCTGTGCAGTCGTTACTCTTTTGGGTCTTCTGGTTGCATACGATGTCGGAATTTAATGATTCTTGATTTGTTGGAAAGATCTCTTCAATACCTTTCCAACAAGTACTCATGAAATCCAATTGGACATCTGTGATGAGAATGGTGCTTGGTTGAAGTTGCTGTTTCTCACGGATCCGAACAGGACTCTTTCCTCTCGTGTACTTGACATTCTTTCGGGGTTCCTGGTTGCATACGACGTCCGATTTTGATGATTCTTAATGCGTTGGAAAGCTCTTTCGAATACCTTTCCAGAAAGTACTCATATGACTGATTCGAACATCTATGCTGAAATTAGCACTTGATCGAATTCTCTGAACAAACATCCGATCATCACTTGGTCGGTAGGTTGTATGGTCCCTAGGTTGCGACCATGTGCTTCTGATCCTGAGCTACGACCTTGAGGGATGCTGTGACCTCAAGCCTTTCTGGTCGAGCACAGAGTTCTTTTGATCGAGAGCAAAGTTCTTCTGGTCGATCACTGATGCGAAGGATGTCCTCATCATACTCCCCTTCTTGAAAAGGACTCGTCCTCGAGTCCAACAGTGTAGAATCGAAGGACGGAGAAAGGTCCAAAATGTTGAATGTGGTGCGAAGAATGTCCTCATCAAGGCTCTAGGGATGAGGTCAATTTGATGCTCAATGCCACGCATGAGAGGTAGACCAGCAGGTATATCCTTTGGAAACACATCCTTGAATGCTTGCAAAATACGCCCCTCATTCTTATCTTCTTCCAGTGCTTCGGCATAGTTTCCTGGATGAGTTAGCTGTTCTGGATCATCTTCACTCACGGAATCATACTCTCCTTCATAGGTGACAAGCATAGTATGATTATTTGGGTATTCCTTGGCGATGTAACCAGACCCCAAACATTTAAAGCACTGAATGCCACTACCCTTGGCTGTGGATCCAATTGAAGAGGTAGTGGATGCCGAGGACTTCTTTTCACTTGTAGTAGATGTTGATTTTGCAACCGAGGAAGAATGAACAGAAGTATTGGAACTAGTACTAGCTGAAGTTGTACCTCGTCCCAAATTGAAGTGTGCTTTGGTTGCATTGGTTGATGGAACTCTCAAATTGAAGAATGGTATCCTCGTGGTTGGTTTAGCATTAATCTCGTCGAGATCTAATCCTCCTCCATGAACACTAGCATCACTTGATGTTCGTTTTCGACGTAGCTCCTCCAGTTTCTTGTTCAATTCATCGGCCATGTCTGAAGCAATCTCCCTTCGCAAGATGCTTATGTTCTCATTCAGTTGCGCTTTGAAAACACGGGTTATCTTGTCGAGATCAGCCTGGGTCATATAGGGTGTCGGTTCCTCCTCTTCTTGTCCTGCCATGGTGACTACAAACAGAAACAGCAAGAAATATGTGTAATTATTTGTGGAATCACTCAACCTCACACTCTCCTTACCAACCAAAGTTCTTATATTTTTCTTCACTAGATTGAGGTGTTGTACGCACTCTGGTGTCAGTAGACGATCAAAGGTGATAAATCAAGCGAATTCACTGTCCAAGTACTGTGACAACAATGGCTTGTATGTGGAATTTGGAAGGTTAAGTGTTATCCTAAGCAATCCAAAATCCTCGATATTGTAAAGTTAGGTAGCAATCCAAACTAGATCCAATGCCTAGTTACTGATCTCAAGATATGAGTGAAAGACAAAGCAACTCACACACAAAGATGACGTAACTTGATGCAAACAGCTCGTGTTGCACAATACGAAAATGAGTGATAAAACAAACAGCTCGTGTTGCACAAGTTATATAAAGACGCTAGCTAGATTGCACAATACGAAATTGGCCTATGGATTTGCACACAACGAAGCAAGAACACAATTTTGATCGAACACAAATCTTTTTTTTAAGCTTTCAAAATGATACTGACCAAAACAAAAACTGGTAATAATTTTTTTTTGATATTTTTTTTTAGGATTAGCACACAAGCATGGGCACAAGATACCATACTGTTTAATCACTTTCAAGATATTAATTCAAGTGTGCACAGCCCAAATACAATTCTCAATAGCTAGTTTTATGTAGGTTCAAAGTTTTCGCAAAGGACAGATTAGCTGTCAAAGGATATACGTGATTTGAATTTTGTTTTTTTTTTTGAACTCAACGAAAATAAAAGATACGCAAAAAAGTCTGGATCAGCCAACTAAACAAAGACTCTAATGGACTAAAACCTAACAAAACTCACAAAAATTTTAAATTGAATCTAAGGCGAAAGAAGAACAATTTTTTTTTGGCTTTTTGGTGTATAGGCTGAAAACAGATCTAAACTAAGGGATAAATAATCCTACCGTGTAAACCGAAGCTCTGATACCAAGATGATACGGGGTGCCTTCACGACGTAAGATCGTTGATAACTCGTTGATTCGTGTAACCTGACGAACGGATGGCGCCAACCACTGTCAATACAGCAACCTGCGACAAAAAAATTAGCCCAACCACACGCTTTGATCGTTGTCTACTTGACCACGCAAAAGTAGACACACTGTTCCTGCAATCAACGAAGAATGTCCTCATCATGTTGTTTGTCAGGTGCTTAATAGACTGCATAACATAACGAGGTATAGATGAGAAAATGAAACTTACCATGAAGGTCACATTATCCTGGAGCACTGATGCAAAGATCTGCCAAGGGCAATCTATTTTTTGGCACACAGCTGAAACTTTAACAAGATCACTCTTCTCTATGTCATATGCAAATTCATTTAGCACTGCGTAGTGCCTAAGTGTTTTTCTAAAAGTTTTAACGTCGGGAAAAATTGAGCCCACATCCATACAAGGGTTGTCCTTATCATAATTATATATATTTGCCTGATAATCATATACTGAAGGGTTCTCAATGTCATCCTCTGATCCAGGATTTCTCACTATACACCTCACATGAGCCATCAGTATTGTACATCCTCATCTCCAACATATGCCTCTACCTCTCCCTGCCCTTCATGTCTTTGTTTTGATGCATTTGGTCTTACATCTCTACCTTCTTTCGCTTGTCTAGCCTCTTTTCTTGCCTTCGCTCTACCCTTTTTGCTTGGCAATACATCAAGAAGTTGCAATTCTTGTTCTGGCGTAGGATGTTTTCAATGTTAAGCCCAAGATATGGAGCAATATAAGGTTCCTTATACTCATTAGGATGGATCTTAGTCCAGCTTCTACGCCATTGAAGGAAGTGAACAGCTGATGGGCACTTCTATTTCCAGAGAGAGCTTGCATGTTCATCTTGCATCGTGTTGCCAGGCCCGCAGCAATTACATTTAGACGTTGACTTACTTCCCTTGTAGTTATGTAAACAGGTACTTGCTTGGCTTCATCATAGCACTAGAACATCTCCATCAATTGCTGATCTGTCTCTATAGGAATAAAGCATCTAATATCTCTATTGAGATACCATATTGTCAATATTTGATCAATATCCTATGAAATAAAGCATCTAATATCTCTCTTGCAACTCTTTGTAGAAATCCTCCATGCATATGAAACCTTTGTCGATTCGAATGGTTTTTCCCTTGCCCAAGTGATCTATACTCCTCTGAGAGCAGGAAGTTCTTTGAAATAATCCCCATACCTCACAGCTACCACATATATTGTATCCATCCTAAATTAAATCAAATGTGAAAAATATAGTCAAACATATCTAAACCCAAATCTCAACAAATGTCATAAAATTACTCCAATTGCTATGACATTCATCAAAGAGTCAACCCTAAGCGTGACTTGAATTCTAGTCTCAAAAAAAAAAAAAAAGAAGAAAAAAACATGACTGGAATTCCAAACCATGGCAAGAAATTCTTCAGACTTGAGAACAGCGGGACTTACTCTGATGTCCTCTCTTAATTGTGCTCCTTCCGTCAATTGTGGTTGTTCCTTGGTCTGTGAAAAGAGGCCGGCCGGAGATTCGAGTTCCTCGTGCTGCTAGGAGGATGAAGTGTCGGAGATGTTTGAGGGTGGGACAGCAAGGAGGGAAGAGACGGGACTAATTTGTTGGGCAGTAAACAAAACCTAACTCTTTGTTCAAACTAATGGAAGGATAAAGATTGAGATTTTTTATCAATATTTTTTGGAGGGATATACTTGATATTGCATTATTAATAAGGATATATATGAAATTATTTGGTTTTGTTGTGACATCTTCAGAATTTCCCCATGTTTATATGATTCCCAAATTTGGCATGTATTTGACCGGCAGGATGTCGAATGTAACTGTGTGCGTGCGGTTCAGACCACTGAGTTCCAAAGAGAGGAAGGCTAATGGTGACAAGATGTGCTTCAAGAAGTTGGATTCAGAGTCTTTTGTTGTCAAGGTTTGAACCCTTACCTACTGTTTTCTGTAGTGGACAAAGTATGTCCTGAACATGCCTCTGGAGTTTCTTATGAGATCTCACAATTCCTTGCCTAGCTTTCTTTTTTCCTTTTTGGCAAGCTTGTCCAATTATGTTGTAGCCTAGCTTATGGAATTGTCAAAAGTGCTCATGTCTGGGCCCTTCTGAACCTTAAACTGATTGAGCATACCCTACACAACTATATTATAGGTCCAATGAGCAAGAACTGCAGCCTGAACTCAACTAACCCAAGAAAAAAAACTGCATTATCATATTGTTAGGTTTTATATGCATTCTTCATTTCTAATCGTTGTGAGCTTGTTTTTATGGACTTTGCATCACCTCGTGTTTAATTACTGTCTTCTTGATGTATTGGCAAACACTTTGTTAGGACGAGAGGGAAGAAGATGTTATATTCAACTTTGATCGGGTGTTCTACGAAGATTCGGAACAATTTGATGTCTATAACTTTCTCGCAGTGCCCATAGTTGCAGGTTTTGATTTTTAAGTTTCGTTCTAAATTCCTTTGTAGAGAAAGGCAAAGTCCTCTTGTATTACCTTTGCTCATTCTAATTTTTGTCATAATTGGATTGCTTAGTAGCCATCACAGTCAGTAATCAAGTAACAGTGCCTTTTGCAAACAGATGTGATAAATGGGACAAATGGAACCATAATTACTTATGGTCAGGTATGTTGCACTACTGTTGATACCCTGTATTGTAAGTGAAAAGGGGCCTCTACATATCCATTGCTTTTATAAAAGCTTCTAGAACTCAAAGGAACTTTCATAAGATCCTTAAAAAAGGAGCATCTATAAGATCCTCAAAAAAGTAGCTTTTACATTACACTTGGTACCATACTGTAGGTGTCACATACCTAACTAGAAATTGATTCCAACTTTGGGATGCCCTAGGCCGCTAGCTGCACCAATACAAGCTTCTGGTGCTTCTATTGCTGACTGAAAATCTTAAATTTTCTTGCAAAATACCGTACATTGTCCTTGTTCTAACTTCTTCCAAAATACTGCAAATCTGCATGACCACAGGAGTAGTCTACTGCAAATCTCAAATTTACACTAAACAGTTACCAGTTCCAGCAAACCTATATCTGGAATGAGCTACCAAATCTGACATTTTATTTGAATTTTTCATTTGTATAGACTGGAGCTGGAAAGACATATAGCATGGAGGTAAAGTGAAAAGCTATAGACTCTATATTTACGAGATGATTACACGTCTTGTAATTTCAACTTTGTCAGTCTTTTCTGTATTTATTTAACTTTGATGTTTACACAGGGGCCAAGCATCTTACAGTGTGATGAACAGAAAACTGGACTTCTTCAGCGAGTTGTAGATGGGCTTTTCGAATGTCTAAGATCATCAACAAGCATGGCTATGTGGACTGTGAAGTTGTCAATGGTACACTAACAATGTCATGTGCTGATTTCTGATCCACATTGCTAAACCTTTGCTTATCTTGTTTCACCATTTCAGGTGGAGATATATCTGGAAAAAATAAGGTGTGTGTTCACTGTTCAGTTGAGGATATTCTTTCATGCTTCCGCTAGTATAGATTATTTTCATAACAAAATGTTGCTATAGAGCAGATTAACTTTATGTATTGCTATTTATCAGGGACCTTTTTGACTTATCAAAAGACAACCTACAGATCAAGGAGAGCAAAACCCAAGGGATTTACATTTCTGGGGCAACAGAGGTCAGATAGGTTAACAATGTTTTCAGAACAAAGTGCTTAGCATCTGTCCTTATTTTTATTTTGGTTTCTCATAGTCATAATTTTGTTTGCTATATCATTGCAGATATCTGTCATGAATAGTTCAGATGCCATGGAGTTTCTTTCTGTAAGTTTTCTTGAACATTTCACTGAATATCTCATAATCTATCAAATATAAAGTAGATACTGATTTTTTTTTACTGGTTTAAAATTACAGCGAGGAATTTCCAATAGGGCTGTTGGTGAAACACGTATCCTCTATTTGATCACTTCTGTAATGAAGTTCTAAACATGTAGGTTGTTAGTGTCATGCATTGGTTGTTGAATTTAATACGTTTTTATCATCCTTAATGCATATAGAAATGAACCTAGCCAGCAGTAGAAGTCACTGTGTGTACATTTTTTCAGTACAACATGGATCTGCTACAGATGAGAGGTATGCTTGAAGCATACATGTCAATAAGTCATGGATTTTTTTGCATATGTAAAAAAACAACTGTTATTTTCAGCATGATTCCCTACATCATAGTTGGAATGGCTCTTGGTTCTCTTTTGAATTTATGTAATCGTATATATAGCCTTGAGTTTCCTGTGCAGTTCAACATGGCCATAATGAAACGGGTCCATCCATTCATGCTTCCTTCTTATATGGTCCTAGAGGGACATTGTCTAAAATAAATAAGGTTTTTACATAGGAATATAGGATAATCATACAATATCAGTAGGAAAAGGATGAGATAAATATCAATAATCATGTCGTTCTACAACATCAGAATGTTTCCCTTTTGTAGATAATTCTCTGTATTAGAAAGAGGAAACCACCAAAACTGATTGATTTCTCCAAGTTCAGCAGGTCATACTCCTGGATAAAGGAACATTGATATAGGAATGGCAGGGTAAAATGATATGCACTGTTTTGTGAGCGTGACCCTAAATTAATGAGAGAGATTAAATTTAACTGCCTGGAGTTGTATGTAAATAATAAACTGCAGTCATTAAAAAAAAGGATGCTAGTTTGTCCAGCTACTCACTTTTAATCTTACAGGGTAAAAGCAAGGAAAATTATTCTTGTTGATTTAGCTGGTTCTGAGAAAGTTGAGAAAACTGGTGCTGAAGGACGAGTTCTTGAAGAGGCAAAAACAATCAACAAATCGCTCTCTGCTCTGGGAAATGTAATCTATGCCCTGACAACTGGTAAAATAGCACAATCCTTTGTGAAAAGAATATGCATCACCAAAATGTAGCCCACCAGTTATGACTTTGTTATTACCTTTACCTGTCTTCTTTTTTCACCTTCAGGTAAAACAAATCATGTGCCTTACCGTGACTCAAAGCTTACACGGATTCTCCAAGATGCCCTGGTTTGTCAAAAATTTCTTCAGGATTACCAAATCATCAGTTTGTCTAAATATTACTGCTTGCAGGGTGGCAACTCCAGAGCTGCATTGCTGTGCTGCTGTTCTCCTAGTTCCTCAAATGCACCAGAAAGTCTGTCTACTCTTCGCTTCGGAACCAGGCATGTTTCATCAAAATTGTATTTCGCCAATATTTCTACAGTTTGTCATTAGTTGTTAATGTATACTAATATCCGTTCAGGACAAAGCTCATAAAGACTCCAGCAAAATCTATTCCTGCTGAAGTGGATAGCATTAAGAAGCCAATTCTCGATTCTCATGATCAAGATGATTTGCATGAAAGAATGCTGAGCAAGGTTTGTATCAATCAACCAAAGAACATTCTGTTTTGTATTTTGATTTCACAATATCTTACATGCAATCAAGTTTCTGTCCAGTTAAGATTGAGCCTGAAGGAAGAAGATGTAGATCTACTGGAGGAATTGTTTGTACAGGAAGGCATCATCTTTGATCCTAATTCCGTTGAAGACATTGACTCCGCATGTCAAGATATTGCAAGTCGGGAGATTCTATCACTCATGCAAGCTGTGGAAGAGCTCAGAGAAACTGTAGAAGAGGTAACCAAATAAATATATATACTCCTGCTATGCAACTTCGTTTCATACCATTGTCTTTATTAGGGTGGGCAAAGTTCTAACTTTCAGTACACGTTGCAGCTCGCAGATGAGAACAAGAAGCTAAGGCGTGAACTAGAAGTTGCTCAGGAGATAGCAATTCAGCATGCTAATGCAGGCCAAAATCGTTCCTTCTTTAGTTTCATACGGGCTACCATCAGCTTCTTCCTTCCTCCCTTTGGGTTCCTACTAGACTAAAGACAAGTGCTAGAATATTCAATGAGCAATCCCAGAAATTCTATGCTTCCTGACATCACACATGAGGAACTAATCATACCTCACCATAATATGCGGTAAGTTGGTAGTGCGCCATCGTTTCTTTGGTATTTTTGGCACTTATATCCTTCTCTTTTGAGAATTTGTCACAGGAACATTGCTAACTAGCTGATAATTCTTGCATAGCTTCAATAGAATCTATATTTGTGTTTAATATGATAGCAGAGGCGATATGTCAAGCAAATGTTGCATTATTTTCCTGTCAATAGAGCTAAAATCAAGTACTTGTGCTTCCAGTTTTTCACTAGTGATTATCTTGACTGGCGCCTTATTGATTTTGGTGCAAGGATGCTTTTTATAGTTTGCCGTCGTTTATTTTGTTTCACGTCCATCCCACGCCCGGCGTGATCCCGTCAAGTAGCAGTACCATTGGCGCTAGTGCCGCTTTCAGGGACAGATCTTCTGTACTACTTTAGTAAATGCATGTATATTGTAAATTGTTTGATTGAGGAAAGAAATAATGGTTGGATCCGACTTTAGATAAGAAATGAAAATATTCATGGATGTCAATTTCTTATCTATCATCTTTGAATGTGATCTAGAATATTCGTCTAGTCACTAAGATAATAGATATGTGTTTTTTTCCTCAACTATTCATTTGAGATTTGTATTTCGTCTTAAAAAATAAAAAATAATGTATTTTCTTAGAATCTTGATCATTTAATCAGAATTTAAATTTAAATGATCTAAATTGATATAAAAAATAAACTGAGATAATTAATTATCTAACAAAAATTATAAATTTCTCATCTACATAATCCAGATCTACTAATGTTTTTATTTAACTGTTCGAATCCGTGCACTTACATCACCGGGCATCGAGAATTCGAGATTAAGGAGTGTCATAGCCGTCCTTGCAACTGCATGCGTGGCCCAAAATCCAACCGCTGATCTCTACCCCTCTCCAACTTCAAGCGCTCACGAGGCCACTCCTTTCCCCTCCCTATCCACCCACGTCTCGCGAAATGGCCACCGTCTCCGTCTCTTACTATTTCCTCCACCTCCCCGCTTCCCCTCACCACCGCCGCCGCCTCGCGCTTTCCGCCGCCCACCTCCGCACACCCAAAGCCGTCCTCGCCGCCGAACAGTACTGCACCGAGGCTACTACTCTCGCGCCAAAGAGGAGAGCCAGGTCGAGACCAGTACAAGTAGAAGCGGAAGAGGAGGAGGAGAAGCGTCGGCGGGGCAGGGGGAGGCCCAAATCGAGACGCGCTTCCTCCGTGCAAACACAGTTCGAGGAGGAAGGGAATGAGTGGCCGGATGGAAATGTCTTTGCGCGAGAGGTCGCCGAATTGGGAGAAATTAGTGAAGACGACGAGGTGGGGGAGGAAGGAGGGCAGGAGGAGGATTTAGAGGTTGGCGGTGGCGGAGAGGAGAGGAGTGGCGCAACGCTGCCTCGGCCGCGTGAGCTGTTCGTGTGCAACTTGCCCCGTAGGTGTGATGTCTCGGACCTGCTCGAGCTCTTCAAGCCCTACGGCACCGTCATCTCCGTTGAGGTATACACAGGGAGCTCCCAGGTAGTACGCTGCTGCGTGGTTTGCTCTTGTAATGTGGTATAGTTGTTGCTCTATGTTTCATTGTATTCATCCAGAAGGTTAATCTATTAGAGAACAATGGAATATACTTTCTAATTTGCTCTGCAGGAGTCGCAGAGAGCTTATATAAGTAGCTCAATATACATTAATTACATGAGCTGAGCAAAACTAACATTTTTTAATGGATGGATGTTTTGCATGAACTGTTACACGGCAGGGCTTGGCTTCTGCTAATTATGAATTGCTATGTTGACATCTAGAGTCTCAGTTGGCGACAAAGCTAACAAAATTTTTGTCCAGAGTATGCCTTTTTGACGTGCCTGGTGATATATTACATTGCACTGGTTGACTGACTGACCTACATCTGATATTGCTGTTCTATGCTTGGTTGCTCATAGTTGATTGGTTGTTTGCTGAATGATAGCCTAGGTCAATTCTGCCTACAAGCTTGATTCCATATTTGTTGCTTGTGTAAGACAGTGTTACATATTTGAGAATATTCTATTGCTTAAAGTTAAGTTTTAGAAGTGCTCTGTTTTGGAGGTGCTCTTTGATGTTGATTGCTGAAATTGTTAACAACTCTCAGATTTCACGTGATGCGGAGACTGGAATTAGTCGGGGATGTGGGTTTGTTACAATGCGTTCTCTTGCAGAAGCTAGATCAGCCATTAATGCTCTGGATGGATATGTAAGTGGTGGGACAGCTTCACTTGCTCTACAAATTTTTTCCTGTTTTCTAGAATCAAATTTCTACACTGCAGCAATATTTTTACGAGTCAACTGCTTATATTAGCATGTTTTTCTCTCTTGTAGGACCTGGATGGGCGTGAAATTCTTGTAAAACTATCATCTGATGTTTCTAGTAGGAGAAATTCTAACCCGTTTTATACACCACCCAAGAAGGACCAAGTCTTTGAATCTCCACACAAGATTTATGTTGGTAACATTTCATGGTCTGTTCAGCCACAAGACTTGAGAGAGTACTTTAGCCAATGCGGAACAGTTGTAAGTACAAGGTTGTTGATTGACCGGAAAGGGGGCAAAAGTCGTGCCTATGGGTTCCTTTCATTTTCTTCAGCCAACGAGCTTGAAGCAGCGTTAAAGCTTGATAATACGGTATAGTACCTGAAACTTTGCATTTGGTGGTTATTTGAATTGTTCCAATAGCTCAACAGTAGAAGAGCAAATGATAAATCCCTAAGGGATTTGCTAAGTCTGATTTCGGACCCCCAGCAAGAAAATTTTATTACTTGCGGCTGCTCACATGGTGGTGGAGGTGTGCTTGGCATGGCATTGTGTGGGCTTGTGGGGAGCATGAGGTGAAGGGGAGAGTAACTTTGCCAATCTCGCTAGGGTTTATTAATCCCTAATTAGGGTATATTGCACATTTGCACCTAGTGTTGCTACAAAATCCTAAAATGGATTTCAGGCATGGAATACGGTGGTGAGTTTGTATCAACAAATAACAGTTACCTGACAGTTTAGTATTTGTTCTAGAGGCAACCCCAATACATTTATAGCTCCCTGATTATTTGTTGGTCTGAAACTTGTCTCTCGGAATCTACTTTCGCTACTTGGCACTTCTGTGTTTGTGTACCTCATGTCAACTCTTGCTCTTTCAACAGAACTTTCATGGACGGAATATCATCGTTAGGGAAGCTCACATAAATCATCAGATGAGTTGAGCATTGCACATGCCATCATGCCTTTCGTCTGATTTTTTTGCTGATTGAGTTCGTGCAGCAGGCGAAGCTAACATGTCTTATTTTATTTGCGAGTAGGACCTCAGCAATTTTGTTAAACACCATTGATTACACCATGGGTTTCATTGTATACTGAGTCTGAAATGTATTCTTTTGCTGAGGAATTGTAAAGGGCCTCTTATTGTAACATCTATTTAAGTATTTCTTTCGACAAATGTATTTGATAATGCTTTAGTCTCGGATTATATGGCGTTCCTTTAATAACTGTCGGTTAGCAGTGCCAGGAGCATTGCTAAAATAGAAACCCACCTAAAATACTATTTTTTGTATAAATTCATGACGGATAAAAATATCTGGTGTCACTGCACGGATGATAATGCCAATACAAGTATTGGTCCTTCAGGGCCTCTAATTTAATAAACTTGGCCATGATGTTTTTAAACTTACGTGAAACATTGCCTTTCTATCTGTTTTTTAGCCTTTGGAAACCAGAATTCATGTGAAACTCGTGGTTACTTGGGACTGTTTGCCCGGATAACAATTAATCGCTTGTAATCAACGTTTTTTATTAGAGATCATGTTGACACGAGTATTGTTTCAAGTGACTCCAATATCTTTCTATAAACATCAGTGACAAGCATATCAACGTTCACTGTTCATGTCATACACAAGCAAGCATGAATACACAAACACAGCCTTAATACCATAAAGATAACCCAGGTTAAAAGGCAATCACAAGACACAAGCAGAGCAAACCTGCAGTTGAAACTAAAAAATAAATAAATTCACATTTCCCTTCCAAACAAAACAAAGATCACAATGCAAACAGGAGCAGATTAACAAAATATTCCGTGATTACCAAGGGGAATTGCAAAACATATTAAAAAGCATGAAGAATGATAATAATAACCCACAAAATCTGAATGCATAATTAATCAAAGTTCAACAAGATGTAAGTGCGAAACCAAAAATGGTCTATGGCATTCTCCAGGTAAACATAGGTAAACATTGAAAATTTGCAGTTTGCTGTCCAACTAGTTCGCCCCAAACTCAAAGCATTACATAGAATAATTTGTAAAAACAGCCCAGCTAGAAGCTGCTAACAGCACATCAGATGCTGAGCTCTCTTAGGCCACGAGAGTGCTTGCGGTGGTCGACTCACTGCAGAAAAGCAAGAATTGGTCAGATATATAAAAAGAATGTTTACTCATTAACCAACCCAGAAACAAGAAAAGATGTCACAATGGTAAAATTTGCACTATTCCAATTATCTTGTATCAAACACAAAAGAAATCAATCTAGACAGAATTGCTAGCTGCGTCTCTATACTAATTTGCAATCTCAATTTACAAGACAAATGTAAGTTTTTCATATCATACATTCATACTGCACAAGTCAAGTGGTGTTTAATTTCCATAGTGTTTACTTTATCAGCAAGCATAATAAACTAATACCACTGTCAAAAGAACAAAATTGGTGACAAGAATGCCACGGCAATATACTATCTAGATCACATCACAAATTCAAACATGCCTCGCAAGCTAACGGATTAGCATCTACCATTTCACATCAGAAAAAACAACTTACTAAAAATGAGTTAAGTGATTACCAAACAAGATCAGTGATCCATCCAGAAATTTCTAGTTAACTGTTGAGCCAGAACACAGTCAAAAATATGATTAGTCAAAACACTGTATTCCTCGTGTCTATTCCCAGAAGGCAACTGCACCAGTACCACTCTTCCCGGCAGTGGAATGAGACTTCCGCACAGAGGAACTAAGTGCCTAGAATGCTAAAACGTCACAATACTTGCTTCATGTTAAGGACTATGGACCAAGCAAACACAATTAGTTTGCTCTGGCAAAAGCTGGAGAGCAAGTCCTCGAAATCTCCCATCACACAGTACATCTTAATATCATGAAAACTTTACAACACCACAATCCTCGGCCCTCACAGGAAGCGCTATGTTATATGCTACAACACAATCAGAATTACTGTAACTATGCCCATTGGGAGTACATGAGACAGCATTGCTCAAGAGCATCCAGATGATTCCACAATTTCCAATAGCAACCAGAAACTATATAACAATCTACAATAGATCAGCACAACTCTACCACTAATCCATTAGAAAGTAATGGGGATACAGGTCACTTACTACTTCCAGGTGGGAGGGAGTTTCTTGGTGCGCTTGTAGTAGCGAGCAAGGCGGTGGATCCTGCTCTCCACAAGAATGAGCCTGAATTTGGAGTCCTTGTCCTTCCTGTTCCTCTCCAGATGCTTCCTAATCGCCACCGCCTTCTTGATCAGGAAGTACAGGTCCTCCGGAATCTCTGGCGCCAACCCTACCCACCACCCATACACAACATGCACATCTACATCAATACACACACAAACAAACACATCAAACAACATATGGTTGACCAGAAGAGAAGATCTATCTGACCGTGGGCCTTGAGGATGCGGAGGATCTTGCTGCCAGTGACGCTCTTCACGAGGGGGATGCCGTGCTGGTCACGGAGCACCACACCGATCTGGGACGGCATCTGGCCCTTCTTGGCCGCGCGGGTGATCATCTCCTCCACCTGCACACACACAGCCACCAATCAAATCCACTCACACAACTCTAGCTAAACCACATAGCGCGAATTTTGAAGCGAAAGAGTCCCTTACATCAGCGGTGGTGGTCTTGAGCCAGCTCGGCGGAGTCCTCTTGTACGGCAGCGCCGATGACGAGATACCCTTCCTGCGTCGCACATCGCATCACGTCACACACACACACATCGCAACTAAACCATTAGATTAGAGAAGAAGAACGTAGAGAAGTGGAGGTAGTAGAGAGGGGTACCCGCGGCTGTGCATACGACCCATGGTGGCGACGGCGAGGGTCTCTTCTACGGCGGCGGCGGCGGTGGCGGCGGAGGAGAGAGGGGCGAGAGGAAAGCGTAGGGAAGCGGCGGGTTAGGGTTTTGGGGGTTACTTATAGCGCCGGGTAATCTACTCGTGGGCGGGGTATATTACCAAATTGCCCCTTAGGGCTAGGGGTGTTCCTTCTCCTAGGGCTGCCTTTGGGTTGGGCCGTCTGCTGGGCTTCGTCTCAGTTTCTTTTTTCGTTTTTCTTTTTCCCTAGTTGCTTAACATAATAGAAGCAAACTGCTATGGTATCTTTTGAACAGTATATCATCCAATTTTAAAAAGTAGTATTGACATACCACTTGTACAATCGAATTGTAATGCAAACAAAATCTCATAGTATTAGGCTCCCTTCAACATCGCAAGTATTTATATTAAACCATTTGCACAACAACGATAGAAATCAGTGCAAAATTATACTGTGTTACAGCTGCCTCGTTATCCCAACAGATTACAACTCAATTTTCTAGATCAAAAATAATATTTTCCAAATTTTATTTAAGTCCAAAGTATTGTAAATAAGAACAATAATCAAGAGGAGTCATCCTTATTGATGCTCTGAGCAATGGCATAACTATTGAACATGATGTCCTAGGGCATAATTTGTCAACCAAATCCAAAGTTGACAAAATGGGTATTTTCTCATCAAGGAGGACGCTTTGCAACTGATAGGAAAAATGAAACTAAATCTGCAAAATCAGAAAATATTTACTTTCTTAGTAGCATATGACGATGATTCAATTAGAGAAAACGATAAAAGATTTGGTTGGGCAAAAATTTGATGATGAATATGATGATGGTGATGATGATAATAATAATAATAATAATAATAGTTAAAAAACATTAAAAAGCAAAAAAATGAAAAAAAATGAACAGTGGATTAATTTCTAAAAAATAATACTTGGAAGGAAAATAACAAAAAAGAAAAAAAGAAAAACGTAAAAACTGAAAAATAAAAACAGTGAACAGTGAATTAATTTCTTTAAAAAACATATTTGCTAAAACAGATTTTGATACACCTCGTTTCATTTTAGTAGCGCAGTCCATGTTGATGAGTTGATAAGCTTGCACTTACATGGCTCACGAAGTAAAAATAAGTACTTCGTCCAAATCTATGAAATTTTCTTTACTTGTGATCAAGAAGGCCAGCAACGTAAGCCCATGTACTACGCAAAACGTATTACATTGGATTTGTCGGTTTTCTCATATCTCACACGAAATCCAAGAAATGCTGCACGAAGAACAGCACTCTTCTTTTAGGCATTCTCCCAGACAACTAAAGAGGCAATCTTAGGTTGAGTCCAATGCATGAATTTTTGAATAACTCTTTAAAAAAATATTTTGTGTATATTCTGTGTCACGTATATGAAGTAGTAAAGTAGCACTAGAAACACATACTACTCCAATACAAATGCTCCTGGTATAGACTCCTCGCACAGGTCCAAGTATGAAGCGCCTTCTCAAGCACCAAACACTCCGCTTGAATGACATTTCGTTTGGGACTGTGTATAAAATATTTATATAATAATTTATTACATTATATGATTATTAATGGTTAAAAAATTATCAAAATTAAATTCGGATAATTTGAATACAACAAAAACAAATTAAAAAATTAAAAATAAAGATTATAATATTACTTAAATCACACATAAAAAATATATACAAATTAGATACATTGGAGCACTGCCACAAACATCTAAGGCTCGCAGTCGCCGATGGGGCATACAAATGTCTAACGCTTACTTCAACAATGGTGTGATGGCCGGCGCGCGTCGACAGGTGAAGACGCGTGGTCGACGGCTACTCGGTGTGATGGGACGGCCACGTGCTCCAAGTGCAATCGACTACCGACGAGCGCGCGGTGAGGGATGTGTCACTGTTGGAGACGAAGCGGACACTTCATCATGCGATTTGCGAGCCATAGAGATTTAAACCGGTTAAACGCACTCACCAAAAACAAAATCTGACAAGTGGGTCCAGCCAATAAAAGGCCCACTTTCAGTCTCTAGGTTTTAGGTGCATGAGTCAACGCTTTAATCTTATGTGGGCCCCATGAACGAGCAGCGTGCCCGTGTCAATGCGCATGCTCACCACGCAAAAATAAACTTGTGTAACTGATAACTAAGTCCCACATTTTGTGTCTCTACGTGTCAGTTATTGAGTTATAATAAGCTGCATAACACAACGCTCGAGGAAAGTGAAGCCCACCCAGCTCGTAAAATGTAAGAAATGCGCCTGTTTCGTTGCCGTCGCCCATGCACACGTGTTCGATTTAAAGTGATTGATTGGTGGGTTCTCTATTATCGACCCTACCTGTCAATGAAATAGATCAAAAACGACCGTTAATTTAATAAAAAATCAAGTAAATTATTTATCTTTCTGCCGTTCTGCACTCAAAGACAATAACAAGTGAAAGAAAGATTGTTTGTGCAACACCAAGGAGTAAGAAAAAATGTTGAGCAAGTTTTTGGAGTCCTAGTCTCTGTTTGCCATCGTGCACGGTATGACATGATTTTGGCGTCAGTCAACCCTCATCAAGATCATATGAGCATACATCATCTTGCACAACACGATCATAGAAAATAAGCACGACTATGATGCCGACAATTATGATTACAATGATCATCCGAACATATCTACCGAGTACCGCCTATAATTCATAGTGGGCCTACGCCTTTATTCATTGATTTACTTGCAAGAAACGCTGTCATTCGTACTCAATCTATACACACGCAAGTAAAAAAAATTTGATTGAGTACATTTGGCAACATTTCGGAGGAAAACATAACGACCAGTAGTATCTTATTGTATTTCTTAATTTGTTAAAATTATATTGTTGTTATTTTTGATGTTCGAATATAGTAGACTTTTTACAAATTTAATTTTAGTTTAGTTCGCAATGATGTCATGTATCAATATTTGAATTTTATGATATATTATTTTTTCGTTAACTGTAATTTTTAAATTAAATTTCATTATTTATTATTTTATGGTGAAAATATCAAATTTAATTCCCTAAATAATATTAACATATTATTAATATTAATATTCATGAATTAATACAAATTCGTTATATATATAATTGTTAAATCACATAGTGCTTAATTTTTGTTTGGCTTTAAAGAGTGTGGAGCCCACGCAAAAAATCAAATAATAGTAAAGTTTTATTGGTTTGATTCTCTGAGATTTTTTTCGCAGAAAATATTTTTTTTAAAAAAAATCTAATATGTTGAAAAGAGCCTAAAACCATGGAGACCAACGGCTGTGAGCCCATCGATCGAGTCAGCATCTCGACATTGTGCTCGATCAGGATGACGAATTCGGCCTGATGATGTGCAGTCTCATTGGCGAGCCTGGATCGTGCGTGGCGACGTGGCAAACACGCGCTCGACATGGCCGAACAACGGCCGCACGCCAATTTGACGCGGGAGCGCATGTTTTCGCTGGTGCAAGATTATTGAGACGGTTTTTCCCCAACACAATCCGGCGGATGGGATTTTAAGATGAAACGATTGAACGGTCCTCAATTTGTCGATGATGTGGCTCAACTAAGAGGTTTGTTTGCAAATCATAAATCAAATAAAGAAAGATCTTGCCTTAAAGAGAACATAATAGAAGCAAATGGCACGTTGATGCTACTTATGGGTCGGATTTTTTGCCGTGGTTGGTTTTTGATTTAGATCCCTGTTTTTCGTGTAAAAAATATATGAACCATAAGATCAAGAGTTAAAATGGTTAAGATTGAGATGGGAACAAAATTTTGGATGTCTCAAAATCTTGTATATCTTCTTCTCTTGCACGGTTGAGTTATGATCGGGAGTTCAATTTTTGTGTCTTTAGTGTATTTTAACTTGTAATGTAGGATATCCAGATCAACCTGTTTTGATATCATCCGTCCGAAGTATTTTTGTTGATAACAAAGAAGAATCTTCTTAGAATATTGATGCTTCAAGCCGTGCGGTTCTGAGGAATACAGCCCCAATAAGATTCATGGATGTATTGCCGGGTTTACTTTGTGCTATTTGCAGACCAGTGTGCCCAACCAGGAGCAAACTGGCCGCATAGCACAGAAAGTTTTAGGATAGTGAGTTACATACCTGAAGCAATGAATTTAAGAAAGTTCCTTCCCCCAGTTCAGGTGGAAATCGAACCCAGATTGATATACAATGGGGCTGTTCTGTTATTTTATCTAACAAAAGAACATCAGCAATAGGTGGTATCAAAGGCATCCCTGTAAACAGTTTCTGTTAGATTTTCCCTTCTTTTTTCTGCCATTATTTTAGCAACAGGAGTACATTACAGATCATGGTTATTGTGGCAACTCGCACCCCTGCAATAGCACAGGTCAGGTGCACATCGAGCATGAGAAAGATGAGCTTTTGGCATGTAGCACTATAGAAACTGGCAAATCTTAAGTACATTTTGTTGAGAAAATTTGGAAGACTTGACACCTGCAACTTCTTGATGAGTGGCCACAGAAAGAGAGCACATCACAAACATCCAATTACGATATCCAAAGCATGAAACGAAAAATAAATAGTACAAATTCCAAATCCTGAGTCTTCACAAAACAGAATTTGAAGTTCATTAAAAAAAAGAACACAAGTTGAACAGAAGATTGGTAGCTCCACAAGAACTTCAGATAGTCAAGAACTTTGTTATCCGAGGGATCATATGGAACACCCCATCGACCACTGTACTTAGATAGCTGAGAATGATCAGGCATTCATATGTGTGAATCCCCGCAGCTGAAGATGATTCGGTGGTGGCCATCAAGGACATAAAAGAACAAAACTAAACATAACCATGTTCTGAATGCATGCATCTATATACTAAATAAATCTTGGACCTAGTACATCAAACAGCTAATCTACAACTGGGTGTTTCCAAATGACATCCATTCGACAGAAGTATGCGATTTTAACCAACTCTGGAAGGGATCCAATAAGATAGCTTGCACATTTAACGCTAGAAAGAGTTGGTTTCTGGATCACATGGAGGAGCAACAACTCCTTTTGCTTTTGGTTGAACTTTATTGAGCATAGGAACCCTACTACTTGTGAATTCCCTTGTCTTACCCACAAGAAGTTCAACTGCAGCTTTCTAAAAGTAAAGCATAATATTCATATTCGATCAGTTGTGTCTTTGGTCTCTTAGAAGTTAAAACCGAATGAAACCCCACAAGTGCATACTAATGTTCATCTCTATGTAAACTGTAAACTAACAAGGAATTGATCCTAGGGCTAGGTTTCCTAGAGTGTATGCCCAGGAACCCTGGATCAAGAATGTAAGGTGTGCTTATATAAAACAGATTTGGGGTAAAAGGAGGTTCAATTGAAGGATATTGATGTGCTTCATGAAAATCTGTAAGAGGATGCAAAAACTTCAAGGGAAGATTTACATAAATGGTGGAGCTTCCAAGGAAATGGAAAATAGTGCAATTCTGAGAAAGAAACATCAAAATCAAAGAATATTAAAATGGGAATGAATCAATAATCACTACAAATGCTCAACTTATCAAACCAAAAGGATTACAATTAGATTAGTCATGAACAAGGGATACCCCATTTACCCACAGAATAAACTGAATATCCATTTCAGATGTTAGGCAACAGTGTTAAACAAAATTACCAGTAGTCTGACTTTGACAATCAGTTAAGCCCTATTCATTTGCAAAACAAACATAACCACCAAATGAACACTCAAAGAAACAAAAATAAAACACTAGTTTCGCAGGTAATTGAACTACAGATTAATTGGCTTTAATTTTTTTTTCACAAGGATTATTATAGGATTCCATTATTATATCATAACTCTAAATATGCTAAATTTTCAACCATTTCGTTATCTTTGTGACTAACAGTTCAATAAAGCAAGGTTGTCATCTATCTACCCCATATTGCCATAACATGAAACCGCCATTCAAACAGGAGTGTCTCGGCGCAAAAGCTCATTGGACTCGACAAAATTGGTAGCTTTCATGCAATGCAGAATTCTCTGCGCACTAGCAGAACATGGAAGGCATGTATACTTATACAACCACAGATTATATCATTAAAAACCAATGAAACAAGCATGGTGAGATCCATCAACCAAAGACAGACCAATCTTAACCCAGATCCACACTTTACACGCCACAAACCGCACAACACGGCACCATTAGATCCATGAATCATTAACCAAACCCTAGTTGATCCGAGCCACAAGGGAGAATTAAAACAGACCACAAGAATCACATAGAGAAAAAAAAAAAAGCATAAATTCTTAAATCAAACAGCCATCAATTGAGTTATTAAAAGACGGTTGGGTTGGTAGGTTGGAGTTTCACTTGGCGACGATGCGGCGGATGAAGTCGTCATAGCGGATGGTGCCGTCGGGAGCGACGTCGACCTCGCGGATCCACTCGTCGAACTCGTGGGGCTCGAGCTTCTCGCCAATGGAGGTGAGGACGTGGCGGAGGTCGGCGACGGAGACGGTGCCGGAGGCGTCCTTGTCGAGCACGCGGAAGGCGTCGCGGAGAGGGCGGTCGAAGGGCTCCGGGCGGAGGTGAGCGCGCATCAGCTCAAGGAACCGCGGGAAGTCGAAGGGCGCCGTGAGCTTCTCCTGCGCGGCGATGTCGCGGAGCTGCGCCTGCGTGGGGTTGCCGCCGAGGGAGCGCATCAGGACGCCGAGTTCGGACGGCGCGATGCGGCCGTCGCCGTCGGTGTCGAACAGCGAGAAGGCCTCCCGCATGGAGGCCACCTGCTCGTCGCTGAGCTCCTTGCCGCCCATGGGTGCTTCTCCGTGAGGTCGGGATCGAGATCTCAGGAGGCGAGGAAATTCTTTTGCGAGCGTTTGGTGGGGAAGAGGAAATGTGCGGTACTGGTGTCACTGGTGCGGTGTGGTGTGCTCCCTTGGGCTTTGGGAGGTGAGTTCTAGCCTATAGCCCATGGGCTTTTGGAGGTGTAGGCGTGTCGCACATGACCTTTGCGCTTTTGGCGGTGAGGTGTAAAGGAGCTTAAACTTTTCAGTTTTCATACCCATTGCTATTTGAGCCCATCAAAAGACACTTTGCTGTTGTTGGGTTCGGGGCTGGATCTCAACAAAATCCAGCCCGATCTGGTGGGTTGATCCGGCGGGCTTGGCCTGGAATTGGCTTTTAGGGTCCCGGTGCTCGTCTTGGGCCTGAGCCACCAGCCCTGATTTTGGATTCAATTGTGTTTTACATTACGCTAATAAGGAGATGTGTGGAATCCACATTCATCAAAATTTTGTTCTACAACATATTAAATAAAGATGCATTAGAAATAGCTACAGAAATATGTCGATTTTAATTGAAGGTAATTAATTGTGTGGATTATTTATAGGTAAGTTATATTCTTGAGGCAATATTAGATGTATCAAATCCACGATTAATACACTCTGAATCAGATAACTATAAAATGAAGGAATCATCTTTGATAATTTAAAATTCACGCATTATAGTAAATACACACCGACTTGATCTGATTATTTATTGAACCAAGTTTAGCCTAACCTTGCTGTCTGTGATGCAAATGGGATTTTCGACGGCCTGACCTGAGGATGTCCGGCCTGTGTTTTTGCTTTGCTTTTTCCGGGTTAGAATCCTGCTTAATTCTATTACTGGGGTTTTCTGCGCTGTCCATGATTGCTCTCTCTACACACTCAAATAAACCTCAGCTAGCCATGGATTCCGATCCTTGACAATTATATATCTCAAAAGGAAATTGACAAATGACTATGAATTCAAACATGATTTAGCAAACATAATATTCTAAAACACACTCGCATGCGTATCCGAATGATAGAGTGCATGTCCACGCACAAAAGATGAAATGTTTAAGTCACAATCTTCTCTATTTTTTTATATATATATTTGGTTATAGTCTTGTGTTAGTGTGTATATATGTGAAGATAGATTAGAGTGTATGTTTTGGATATTATAATGCTAAAACGCATATTCTGACATGGTTTATCAAAACAAGTATTCTGAAATCACCAGACAAACAGTGTCCAAATAAAAAGCGCCCCCACCCACCCCAAAAAAAAATACAGATAAGTGAAACTCTAGCCCACGGAGGCCCAGCTTAAAAAAATCCGAAAATTTGAAACGCCCATCCACTGGGCAAGCTCCACGTGGCATCTTAATTATCGGGCCCACTGTCTGCGATACGTTACTCTTGTCGGGGAAGCCACTGGGAGTTGCTCCACATTTATGCGCTCGATGTGGTGCCCTGCCACCGCATCTAATTTAATACCTTTTTTTTGACGCTCCTAATTCAAATTTTGAATTCGAGGGAGCAGCTTTAAAATTCGTGCTAAATTTCGCGTGAGCCTGCAAAATTGGATTTGCAGATGCGGTCAAGATCAAGGCACAAAGTCTGCATTTGTTGCTCTGTAAGAACTGTACGGGCACGTGTAAGTGAGATAAATTGATTTTGATTCAATTACTGTGTGTTTAAACATCTCCAATGATTGTGGATTTGCTTTCAGTAGTAGTAATGGATTTGATTAAAGTCTACTTACAACCACATATTTATGAAAGATATTAGAGTAAATTGTGTGTGATGCATATATGTTTCAACTTTTATACTAACATCACTATGTTTGAAAATTGAAGTGAAAGATACTTATTGTTTTTATTCTGTACGATTTATAGTCATATTTCATTATATTTGTTATGTTAGTCTAGAATATACTAGACAAATATAAAGAGAATAGACAAAAATATGATTATAAACTCCTAGTGCATGTAGTATGGATCAAGTAACATCGCCCATGAATTAACGAAAAGAAGCGAAGGGATGCGGCAGTGGCTAAAAAAAAAAATACAAGCCTATTTGCATCTTAGGCAAGAGATTATGTATCCTAGTTCTGCCAAGTTAGGTGTTTGTACTAGTAAAAACATGGTTTTAGGAGACTAGTTAGTACTAGAGTGAGAAAACCTTGCTCTGTGCGGAAAGCAAAATTGACTCTCACACGGCCAAGATTCTCTTTTTATTATTTCTTTAATTTTGAATAATGAGCTTGTTTTTCCCATTTAGTGATTTTTCTTAAATAAAATGTTTGTCCAGATTTGAAGTTATGTTTTGTTCTGCGTCATAAAAGAGTGAAATAACAAGTTTTTTTTTTTATTTTTGTTAGCATGTGCATACTGCTAGTGAACTTGCAATTAGCTACAAACTCTAGCCCTCAAAAGGTATTTTTTTTTCACTGGAACCAAAAAGTTTATCACAGAAGCATGCAATCCAAAACAAAACAGCCAAATGACAACCATAAATAAGTATGATCCATCTAAGCTGAACTAGTTGCATATCTAAATTACAATCTAATTGAGTGGCAAATCTAAACGATCGCTTCATATATCTCTTGTGTTAATTTTGAAATGAAAAATAGTGATAGTTAAATTTTATATAATTTACTAAAAAAAATTTCATAAGATTTCTAACGTGAAATTTTAGTTGATACTGGTGATGATTTGCATTATGATCTCACGATTACCACTATAAAAAAAAGCGCTAAAACCAAGTAGAGATGCAATACGAGTAGAGGACGTCAACCGCTTTTCATCCTGTTGTATTATCGCACAAAGACGTTCAAGTCGGAAATTCTGTTGGGATGTATGGTAGGGATGCATTGTGCAGTGCGCAGATGTTTAGTGCCGCCTTGAGCAGTGTACCACTGTACCTCATACAGTAGTACTCTCTGCAGTATCTGATCCGTCTTTCTATACATACCTTTTTGCGTACCAGACAGACATGTACACATGTACGCGACAATCCCAATCAAACCCTTTTCCTTTTTAACTTTTACCATCTGGCCCACACCTTTTTGATTTTTGACTCCACCCTTTTTACTGTAAACCCCCTATATACCTTCGAATTCTCACACCCACTCCCATGCCTGCAACAACCCGACGAACACACCAAGAACTCGAAGCTTTTCTCGAGCCTCCCATGGCGTCCAAGAATAATTTGCTTCGCCTTCTCCTCGTGGTCATCTTCTCTGTTTTTGCACGCTCGGCAAAGGGAAATGCCGAGGTGGTCGCGCTCATGGAGCTCAAGGCGGCGCTGGACCCTGCGGGGCGCTCGCTGGCGTCGTGGGCCCGCGGCGGCGACCCGTGCGGCCACGGCGACTACTTCGAGGGCGTTTCCTGTGACGCGCACGGAAGGGTGAAGGCTATCTCACTTCAGGGGAGGGGGCTCACCGGCGTCCTCTCGCCGGCATTGGCGCAGCTACGGGGCCTCACCGGGCTGTTCCTGCATTACAACGACCTGGCCGGGGAGATCCCCCGCGAGCTCGGCGAGCTCCCGAAGCTCGCCGAGCTCTACCTCACCGTGAACAACTTGTCCGGCAGTATCCCCGTCGAGCTCGGACGCCTCGGTGGCCTCCAAGGTGAGTTCTTGGCCAAATTTGTTATTCTGAAGTGGGAAAAGTTTTGATTTTTGTGTTGCCTTCTAGCAATTTCTTGCATACCTGTGGTTGATGAAGTTTGAAATGGGAAAAAGTTTAAATTGTGATGTTTAAAGTTTTGTCCAAGTGCATTCTTGTTCCTGAATTGTTCTTTGCTCTTGGGTTATTTATACTGCCATGCCCTGATCTGACACAAAAGGCTTTAGGCTTTTCTCAGGGGAATTTTGTTTAATTATAGATTTGTTTACTCGCTTTAGCTGTTCGTACGGGTTTACTTCCCTACTGTTAATACGGCTTAAAGTGTCCAGTACACCAGTACTTCTATGATTCTATCTGCTCACTTTAGGATTAATCCAACCTATCAAAGGAAGTTAATTTTCACCTGCATTTGTATCTCTCAATGCTCATAGCTGAAAAAAGTTCACTTTTCTGACTGCTGCTTGTTCATTGTGTAGTGTTGCAGCTCGGGTACAACCATCTCTCAGGGAGCATTCCAAATCAGCTGGGTCAGCTCAATAAGCTCACTGTTCTTGCCCTCCAATCCAACCAACTCACAGGGGCGATACCGGCGTCTCTCGGGAATTTGTTGGAGTTGACACGGCTGGATTTGAGCTCCAATAGCCTCTTCGGTTCGATCCCATCGAAGCTTGCTGAGATCCCTCAGCTTGCAACGCTGGACCTGCAGAACAATTCACTTTCAGGAAGTGTTCCTGCTGGTAATCCTCTTCACAATGGTGTTCTTTGTTCATGTCCCAGCTTTTCTTGTCGTCTGAATGATCTCCATTGTTGTAGGTCTCAAGAAATTGCATGAGGGATTTCGGTATGACAACAACTCAGAGCTCTGTGGAGCTGAATTTGATTCGCTCAGTGCTTGTCCTGACGACGAGAATGATAGTCAAATGCCGCACAAACCTGAATCCACCTCAATCAAGCCAAAGCAAATTCCTCAGTCTACCAACCTCAACACAAATTGTGGCAATGCCAGGTGCTCGAAACCTTCGACACTTTCTCCAGGAGCTGTTCTTGTCGGAACAATCATTATTGTAGTCGGGGCTGCAGTTTGCGGGTTGTCTGTGTTCTCTTGGCACCGTCGCCAGAAGCAGAAGGTTGGTAGTTCTGTTGAGAGCTTGGAAGGCCGACCAAGCTTGGATCAGCCGAAGGAAATCTTTCAAAAGAACGCCTCATTGATCAATGTTGAGTACTCGAGTGGTTGGGACACTTCATCCGAGGGGTCTCAGCATGGAGCTAGGCTTTCACCAGACGGCTCCCCAAGTGTCAGGTTCAATCTAGAAGAGGTGGAATGTGCAACACAGTACTTCTCAGATGTCAACTTGCTCGGAAAGAGCAACTTTGCAGCAACATATAGAGGTATAATGCGGGATGGCTCGGTTGTCGCTGTCAAGAGCATCAACAAGACAAGTTGCAAGTCGGAGGAGGCTGACTTCTTGAAAGGTCTTCGCATGTTGACATCCCTGCGGCATGAGAACCTTGTTGGACTAAGGGGTTTCTGTCGCTCAAGGGCCAGAGGGGAGTGCTTCCTTGTCTATGATTTCATGGCGAACGGGAGTCTCTCTCATTATCTGGATGTCAAGGATGGTGATGCGGATTCCATGGTCCTCGACTGGGCCACTCGCATCTCCATCATCACAGGAATTGCCAAAGGTATAATTCATCATTTCTTTTTGTTGACGTATGACTAAGGATGCTATCGTTCACTAAAAATTTTAATCCTTTGGAGTTACTTGATCAGTCCATTATACCCAAATTCGTTTCTGCGTAATTATGTTATGGCAATTTGTAAGATTCAAAAATCATATTTCTTGAAAGCTATACACATAAATTTTCATGTAGTATTAGTTTTATGCATTGCATTATATATCCGTAGAGTCTGACTGGCTTTGCTCGCATCTTTGTTCAGGTATTGAGTATTTGCACAGCAGCAAACCAAACAAGCCCTCTCTTGTTCACCAGAACATCTCTGCAGACAAAGTTCTACTAGATCACCATTTCATCCCTCGCCTCTCAGGCTCTGGCGTGCACAAGCTTCTTGCTGACGATGTCGTCTTCTCCACCCTCAAAGACAGTGCCGCCATGGGCTACCTGGCTCCCGAGTACACGACCACCGGCCGGTTCACTGATAAAAGCGATGTGTACGCCTTTGGGGTTGTTGTCTTCCAGATGCTCACCGGAAAGAAGACCGTCTCACACCTTCGCATTAGTGCAGAATCTGGCAAACTCAATGACCTGATTGAACCCCGCCTTGGGGGGAAGTTCTCAAGGCCCCAAGCAGCAAAGCTGGCGGGAATCGCACTTCTTTGCACGAGCGAATTGCCGAGCCAGCGTCCGGCAATGCCGGTGGTGCTTCAGCAACTTGGTACCAGCCAGTGATACTGATTGGAATAGGGCTTATTAGCTGTTAGGTACTTGGTATTTGTTCTGACTTTCGGTTCCAGTTCCTCTCTTAGGAACTCCCTCCCTGTAGCTTATGCCAGTAGTTACACCATTTGCCATTAAATACCTGAAGAAACTGATGTATGCTTTTTGAAGTGATGTACTGCATTCTTTGAGTACTTCTCACCTGTCAATAACAAAGAAGACGACAGTTCCGACCATATAGGTGGAGGGCCGATCCGGTCAGTCGAGAGTCGGTGCTCCTTTATTGGTTTGAATTGGTCTTCTGATCAGATTTTGAATCTGATGGTCCCTTGCATTTAGGGAACTTTCGAAGCTGGTGGTCCCGTGTGGGTGTGTTCTTGCATTCTTGCATATTCCAGATCTGAGTAGCAGTAGTTGCACTATCCGAAGTGGAGGTGTTTCAGCTCTGGCATTTAAACACCCACGGAAAATGTAGGCCAGGTTGAAGTAAAACCTTGCAGGTACATTGGCACCGACGAACCTGAACAATCTGAAACTAAACACACGCGGTGATGCAGAGATTTCGTTAAGGGAAAATTGCATATATGTCACTATATTTACAATGGTTTACAAAAATGACATTAAAAAATTTTTTTACTTACAAATATGCCACCCTTAAACCACAGTTTTCATAAATACCACTTCATCTATTTTTTAATAAAAATCTGACTTTGCCAAACCATTATTTCTAAATTCCTAAACTATCCTCACCTATTAAGTGGTTCCAATCCATCAATTTGTCTTCTGCATTTCTTAGCATTTGGTCTATCACTCCTAATTCTTGCTGCCGTGGTCGCTTGATCTCCTCCGTCACCCATCCTTCCACGCCACAACGGCACCCCGAGCTCCAGCCTACACTCCTTTCTGCCTATGGTCCCCTGCTCCTTATTGGCCTAAGGTCTACAACTTTGCACTGAAGATTGTTTAGGGTTTAACAAGTCGATGGTGTGTAGTAGTCAGGCCAGGCATCGAAGATGGATGGTTTAAATATTCCTGATTGATAAGTATGATATGAATTGACAGATGAGTTTGTTGTGTTGCATCTTAAGTCGGGATCAGAATACATATCATAATCTGCAAGTCTACCGAGAAATGCGTTGTGTTGCATTGTGCAAGTTTTCGTAAAGAAAAAGAAGTGCAAGTGCCAAAATTAGTGGAAGCAATGCTTTATTACTTAATGCTAGCAGTGTCATTTCGGTATTACTTAATGCATGTGATAGATGCTGTCTTGTAATATGGTGATACTTTTGCATGTTATATGTTATAGTTGGAACATATCGGTACAATTCTTATAGTGAAAGAAGCTCATGCTTAAAGGTGTCTTGGGTTTATGCCATCAATGATTACAATCACAGATATATTATGCATTTATGCCAATTTCACAACGTTCCATTGTTGCCTTCCTCGAGTTTTTTATTTACATTCTGCTTTAGAAGAGGGTTGGGGGGAGGGAAGATGGCAAGAAGTGATGGTGGCCTTGGTATGGCGGAGGAGATGGCATTGGGAAGGAAAAAGAGGTTCAGTTCAGATTTGAATCAGTGAGAGATGAATTGATGGAATCAATTGTTTGAATAGGGTAGTTTAGAAATTTAGAAATAATAATTTGACTAAAGGCAATTTTTACTAAAAATATAGAGCGAGTGGTATTTTTAAAAACCATCTAGTTTACGAGTATATTTGTGAATGGGAATTTTGTAGTGACATTTTTGCAAACCATCATGAAAGTAGTGATATATATGTGCAATTTTCACTTTATTGGGTATGCAGGATATAATCCAAATACTATTTGGTGAAGATAGGTTTATAGTTAATGCTCTCATATTTGAACGGAGGACACATCTTCTTAGGTTCAGGACTAAAGCAAGCGATTATTTCTTTATGTGGTGCAAATTCTCTTCTACCATACTACAAATTTGCAAGAACAAGACCACAATGACGAGAAAAACTGTTTGCTTTCTATATTAGGGAGAGCGGTAAAGTTATGATCGCTGTCTGATTGTGACTTATAAATGATACAAATTAATCAAATCCACTCATAAATTAGACCTCTTGATATACCATATTGATTTGACATCTATTATTAATGAGACGGTTGAATCATCTTTCTTTACAACTAGAATCCTTTATGGAATTTTTGTCCAGTAATAGACACACAAGCCAGGCTGAAAAAAAAGGTAAAACTAAAACACGTGCCAAGTAAAACTCCCATCGAATGGCCGGTGCTCCATGTTTCCCGCCATAGCATCCTCCCACACTAGTTGCACTTGCACCCCTTGCCATCATGCATTGGCAATTTGGCATTGACCATTTCCGACCACCCTTCAGTTCTCTCCCGCCTGTCTCCCTTCTCCGTGCTCCGCCCGGCAATGTCGTCGGCTGCGTCGATCGTCTCGGATGAGTTCATTGCCAACAAGAGCATCTTCTGCTTCGAGCCCAAAGCCGCCACCTCCACGGGCGTCTTCACCGGCGACGACCCCCTCAAGTTTTACTTCCCGCTGCTTCTCTTCCACATCCTCATCGTCTTCACTCTCTCGCGCACCATCCACGCCGTGCTCCGCCACCTCCACCAGCCGCTCGTCATCTCACAAATCCTAGTACGTACATGCAAGCCATGGTGCTCGATCCGATGTATCTATGGTTCAGTTCTTTACGTGGTTGTGTCTTTGTAGGCCGGGGCGCTGCTCGGGCCGTCGTTCCTTGGCCGGAGCCCGAAGATCGCCGAGGTCTTCGGAATGCCGGAGGGGTGGCTTCAGCTTAACACCATCGGCAGCTACTCACTGACGCTGTTCGTCTTCGTTATCGGCGTGAAGACGGACCTGAGCATGATCGCCAAGTCCGGAAAGAAGGCGTTCGCCATCGCCGTGCTCGGGACGGCGGCGCCGCGCCTCGCCATGCTGGCTGCGAGCGCCGCCCTCGGGCCGCGCATCCCGGCGGCGTGGGCCGAGTCCTTCCTCGTGAACGTCACGTCGTGGTGGTCGCTCTCGCCGTTCCTCGTGATCTGTTGCGCGCTCGACGACCTCAACCTTCTCTCCTCCAAGCTCGGCCGCCTCGCCATGTCGGCCGCGCTGATCAGCGACTTCGTGAACACCTTCCTGTTCGCCGGCGTCACCGCCTATCTCCTCTCGACTAAAATGCAGCGGTTAGGCATCGCGTCCCTAGCCACCTTCATCGTCTTCATCACGTTCGTCGTGCTGGTTGCGCGGTCGGTCGTCCTACGGCTGCTCCGGGACGTGCCGGAGGGGTTCCTGCTCGACGAGGCGCGCCTCATCGTCGTGCTCCTCATTGCCCTAGTGTGCAGCCTCGCCAGCGAGCTCCTCGGGCTACATGCACTGTACGGGCCCTTCTTGCTGGGCCTCGTGCTCCCCGGCGGAGCGCCGCTCGGGGTGACCATGTCGGAGCGGCTGGACCGGCTGGCCGCCGGCGTGCTGCTGCCGCTCTTCTTGGCGCAGGGAGGGATGAGGATTGACTTCAGCCAGCTGACGGACGCCACGCCGTGCATCTCGCTGGAGATCCTCTTGATCGTCGGGTATATCGCCAAGTTCGCCGCGTCGGTGCTGCCGTGCTTGTACTGCCGGATGCCAGTCCGGGACTCCATTGTCCTCGGCCTCATGGTGAACTTTAAGGGCATCATGGAAGTCGCCTGCGCCGCGAGCTGGATGGACGCCAAGGTAGTAGGTAGTACCTTGTATTGTACTATTGCAACAGCATACAATTTTGTGATGACATGTGGTTCTTGGTGTCCTGGGGCTGCAGATGATCGACGGGGAGGTGTACACGGCGTTCATGCTCACGGTGCTGGTGGTCACCAGCACGACGGTGCCGATAGTGAAGTACCTGTACCGTCCTGAGGAAGAGTTCGTGGAGTACCGGCGGCGCACGGTGCAGCACAAGAAGCTCGGGGAGGAGCTGCGGGTGCTAGCGGCCGTGCACTCGCAGTCCGACGTCGGCCCGTTCCTTGCGCTGCTCAACGCGGCCAGCCCGTCGGCTGTGGCTCCGCTCGCTCTGTACCTCCTCCACCTCGTGCCGCTCGTGGGGCTCACCAGCTCGGTGCTCCGGCCGTTCAAGCACAGCGACCAGAAGAGCACCGCCGTGTCGGCGTCGACGGAGTCTGAGCGCATCGTGAACGCGTTCCACGCCTTCGCGCAGCAGCGGGAGCTGAGCTCCGTGTCTATCCTCCCCTACGTCTGCATCGCACCGTACGCCACCATGCACGAAGACGTCTGCGCTGTCGCGTTGGAGAAGAGGACCATGCTTATCGTCGTCCCGTTCCACAAGCTCCTCGCCATCGACGGCTCCCTCGAGCCGACGTCGTCGAATGCCGGCGCCATCCAAGAAGTCAACATCAACATCCTCAATTACTCCCCCTGCTCCGTTGCCATCCTCGTCAGCCGCGGCGGCTTCTCCCCGACTGCAGCTAAGGCCGCCGCGGAAGCCGGGTTATCACACCGTGTTGGACTATACTTCCTCGGTGGACCGGACGACCGGGAGGCGTTGGCATTGGCGACACACATGATCGACGACATGTCCATCGGGCTGACCGTGTTCCGGTTCGTGCTAGCAACGGAGTTGCAAGAGTACGGGGACGAAAAGGAAGACCGCCTGGACGAGGAGGCGGTGCAGGAGTTCATGCGGCGGTGGGTCGACGACCAGCGGATCATGTACAATGAGGCGGTGACGAGCAGCTCCGACGAGATGGTCACTGTCATCAGTAAAACGAACCGAGCCTTCAGCCTGCTGATGGTGGGGAGGCGGGCGGGGAGCCGGGAGTCACCGCTGACGATGGGGATATCAGACTGGAGCGAGCACCCGGAGCTCGGTGTCGTCGGGGATTTGCTCGCGTCAGCGGACTTCGGGTGCAGGGTGTCGACGCTGGTGGTGCAGCAGCAGACCAGGGCCAGAGAATGTTAGCTACCAACTAGTGCAGATACCCAGAGAGTATTGATCCAGACCACATTGTAGTCTGACAGTTTGGTAGAACCTGGTCGAATTGTAGTTCTCATGTGGCAACCACAATTGGATAGGTAGAACCATGCAAGTTGACAGTGAAATCCACGATACGTGACAGAACTCTATGCTCACATATGAATCATTGCACAGCGAAGGAAACACGACGAATTGTCATAGCAACGAACTGTATATTACCTGAAACATGTTAGAAAGTAATACAAACTCCAACACAAAAGACAGCTCAAAATCTAAGCTCAGAAACTTTTTCAAAAGATGGATAACATCGCGAAGAAAAAGTTTCTGGTATTTCATATGCTGCTCTTTAAACGATCTGCATACTGTAAAGTCGCGATAAAGTTTCTGGTATTTCATATGCTGCTCTTTAAACGAGCTGCATACTGTAAAGTCTGAAAGCAACAGTGTTCCCAAAAAGTGTCAAGTTGATAAGCATAGTTTTGATGATTAGTGGAGTGGCTTGTGTCACAAAATCATCATCCTTAGCTGAACACACATAGACTGGCATTTTACTGCTTAGGGCCCTTGAAAGAACAGTGCGGAGAGTGCAGCATCTTCATCCTCGAGGAATTAGACATATGGGATTGATCAGGTGCTGGAAGAGCACGCCTTTGATGCTCATCTCGGATGTTGGAGTGAACACTTCCTGCATTTATCAACATTCATTTATCAATATTAAGACGACGATCTAGGAATCAAACTGAATCAGGAAACCGAAGGCATCCAACAATTTGAGATCTCAACAAATTCAAGTCATTCATGTCCACAAAATAACTAACTGCAAATGACTTAAAACCAACATATCAATGAAGATTATGAGACCCCAATATTATAATTTATATCCAGTCCATTCTGAAAACAATTTTCAGGCAGAAACTATCTACAACATAACAAGATATTCCCCAATTCCAATCCATAAGGTCATACCCATTCTCCTTCCACACTTACTCTCCTCAAGCAGGTTTGTGTGTCTCTCTCTCTCTCTCTCTCTTGGTCTCTTTTCATTGCTGTGAGCTTATAGCTTAATCTAGACAACAAATCTGTCATGAAATATCATACAAAAAAAATGATGTACACCGTGGTTGTTCAGGAAAACTAACTTTTTTAGGAATATTTCATCTCAGCAGTACTATAGAAGCCAATAGTCCCTTCATCCTAAGAAGGACAGTTACAACATCAAACAATTCAACAGTGGATTACACCAAGGTATAACTAAGATGACCAGGCATTACGAGTTTTATCACCCTGTCTCTCAGCTACATAAGAATGCCACAATATTCTGTTTTGGTGAGCTACTGTCCCATAACTTTTACATCTGTTCCAACATTGTATAGGTAATATCTACCAAGGAACTTCACATATAGTACTTGGTTCTTATCCCATTTCAAAGCTTCAAGTCCTCAGTAGCAAAAAACTGCTACATTACTGGCCATACCCTTCACATTATTTCCATCACATCTTTCATGAGCATGTTTAATTATTTATTTATTGCCAAAAGCAGATAGTTGATAACAATATAGTAGGTCCTTAACAATGAGAGAGGGAGGGAGGGAGAGAGGCTAAATTGTACCATTGCCAAGCATGTCAAATCTAGGATCCCAACCTGGCAATTTTTCGCTTGCATTTCTCCTCCATGATTCCTCAAACCCAAAAAGCTCACCTAAGGAAAGAAAATATCATTAGAATTGATTGTGGCAGAAAATAATAAAGTCTCTGCGAGAAAAGACATTGAAACCTTCATTCAAGTTGTGTAAAGTTTGTAAGGTGTTAACTTTTCCATCAGAATTCAGTTTCCTTGTTACTGAATGACCCTGCACGAACAAGATAGAAATTTCAATCATATCCTCAGTACGATGGATGATGAAAAGCAAGTCACATATTTGAGATACCAAATACTTTATCATGAATGCCTCGTGAGATCCTGTGGGTGGCTTTGCCAGTAGTTGTATCTGCTTCCTTGCTTTCTTCCAAAGTAATCTGACAGATAATGGAAAATAACATCTATGAGAAACTTGGAACACACCTAATACAGACAGGGAGAACGAAAAATAACATTGGTAAGATATACTTACTCCATCTCCACCAGTCCTCCTAGTTGTTGAAGTATAACAGGCACCATTTGAACCTCCATATGTAGTAGTCGAGCTCTGAAACATAAATGTCTGCGGCTGCAGGTGTGATGTGCTGGCTCTGTTGTACCGACTCCCAGATAGGTCATGCTTAGCTCTTTTTTCTGATAAGAAACACCTAAATGTTAATAAATTCCCTAATTTCATGAACTGTTTCTAACATATACCAAAAGCATGATCCAAAAATTATCTGATAATCAAAACAAGAATCACATGTTAACAAGCACCCAAAAAAATTCCTGAACATCAATTATATAATGCACCCTTGTACCATCCCACTTATATGGTATAACAATTTCTTGGTTGAACTGTGAATTTGAGCTCATTATGAGGAAGGCAGTAGTTCAATTTAAAAAAAAAAAAGCGACATAAGTTTGACAGCATCCCTGTGTATAAGCTAAATGAACTGGGTACTTGTCGAGTTCAATTGGCGATGAACACTAGATTGGTTTTGTTTTGAATAATAGTTATATTTCACACTGGGAGCTTTCTCACCTGCATTTTCCTAATCTTTGACTAAACATAAGTTCATCAACGGATTCCCAGACTACCTGTTTGGTTGCTAACTGTTTCTGACTTTCAAAGAACAGATTTTGATCCAGGCCAGATGAGGTAGAATTCGAAGCGACAACTAAAGCTGAATTAAAATTTATATCATAAGCCAACACATGAGTTATCCCAATGCCATGGGTCTGTTTCTTTTTTCTTAGACCATATAACAAAAAAAAGCCAAAGCTAGACATGAGAAAGTGCTAGACATAACGTTGCCATGTCAGTATGCTGGTAGTAAATTGCACCGCAGAAAAGGTATACAGTTTTTATCTATGTTTTATCCAGGCAAGGGCGCAACATCCTTCCATATCATCCACAGGTGTAGAAACAGTGTGCAGCATGATTTGGACTCCTTTTTTTCTCAGTTCAGGTTCTACAATTTTCTAATAAAACAAATGGTCATTTCGAATTTTGCTCACAGAAATCATCTGGGCACAGGTTATTTTACTTATAATAAGTGAAACATTGCCGACCAAATTAGCTACTTTAGTTTAACACTTTAACTATTTGTTTACTGCCAACACAAATAAAACCCTGATTAGTGATGAGCACATGCAGATAAATGCACAAGTTTTCACTAACAGAATAAACAAACCCAACCTTCAATTCCTTCATCAGGGTCCTCCACACATGGCTCTTTGCTTGGCCTTGAATGTTTCCTTCTGTTACCTTTCTTCTTCTCATCATTGTCCTCATTCCCATCTGCATTGGCTTCATCGTCAGAAGACAGCTCCTTGATAATTGGCCCTTTTGGCCTGCTTGGTTCATGAGCTTGCTCAAGCAAGTTGCCGGCATTCATCACGTCTCCAATACCATGACCATGGGACCCGAACATGCTTGGCCCGAACATGCTTGGGCCAAACATGCTAGGTGGTCTCATCATGTTACCAAAGGGGCTTCGAAAGAAAGGATGATCAAAGGGATCTCTCCCACCAAAGAAACTTGGCATGAGGCTCCCAGGTTGTCCGAAGCCGCCAAACCCAGAGAAGGGATCCCCAAAACCAAAAGGACCACCCCTCCCAGTCCCATCTCTTCCCCCCTGCATCTTCTAGTTGCGGCACCCTAATCGGTTAAAATCAAAATTAACATATGTGCCAGCAACAGCATGCAGAAACAAATGGAAGCTAAACAAAGTGAAATTATCACATAATGTCATTTTGCTACATCGCTTAATCAAGTTAAAAACTAGCAGCTCACACCCCAAACCCATTCAAGAATAACATCAACTAAAAAATCAAACAAGGCGACTACTAAGTACCATATTTGTCATATTCTTTTGTCCCATGATTCCAAGATACCCAGAACGGATGCCAAATGCCAAACAAAGCAAAATTCAATATAGTGAGTGATGTAGTATTGTAAAATTCCAACACACTACTGCATCACTATATAACGCTTGATCGCAACAATTTCACAGCATCAAGCTTTAATCCAATCAAACAACTACACACATCGCGACGGATTAGAGCATCGGATGAACCATAGCCTTTCACAGCACAGCTGCACAAACCCTAGCTCGGAACAAAACACCACCCACATAACTAACTAAAAAAATTCCCCAAAAAACACTACTTCTAGCCTGTAGAATAGATGCTTCGGGACTTCAAACAGATGAGATCTGGTGAAATTCTCGAAGAAAACATCACAAAAAAAAAAAAAGTAAACAAAAATCCAACAGAACTACTGTAAGAGACCCCGAAAAAAACAGAGAAATTGCTTGGCGAAGAATTAGACCTTAAATTTCCGATGGAGGGATGAACACGCCAGCGAAGAGCTGATCGGATTGGAGGAGGAAGCTAAACTCTCCACGCTTGTATCGTGGAAGAGTGCAACTGAAACGGCAAAAATAAGAGGAAAAGGAAAAGGGCTCGAAAGTTCTCGACGCGCTGACGCAGGGACGAACACTTCTGTGGGCTGTTATATGGGCGGTAAGATGGGGATCCAATGCGGCCCGTTAATAATCTGGCTAATGACGTTTTCTTCCAACTATGAGCCGGTGTGGCGAAGTTATATGGGCTACAAGATGGGGATCGAACGGCCCGGCCTGTTAATGGGCAGACCCGTTAATGATCTGGCTCCATAATGCTTTCTTCTATTTGTTCTGGGCGGCGAAGTTATTTGGGCCGTCGGGACTGCAGGTGCACCTCGGGTTTGGAGATCCAATTATTTTTCCATTTTTTTAAATAACAAATTGGCATCGTTTATGTTGTAGATGCTTCAGTAAATTTCACCTATCCTGACTGAAGATAGCACGAAAACTACGAGACAAACAACTATTTTTTAAAAACTTTTGAGTAACTGTCATATAAGTGATACCATTGATTCAGGTGGCAAGTCGTGCCCCCACACCAATCCCCCTTGCGCACACACCCGCTACCCATACACAAATACACACATCAACACAAAACATCAATCAAACACTCACATGAAAACAGAAGACCATAAATTGATACTTCAATTTTTCTTTGTGTGCGTATATGTTCCAACTGTTAGCTGCACATACAAATGCCACATTTCACCATTTCTGTTGTAAGGATCGCCAAAAACTAGTATGGCTTAGATTATGAGTCGACGGTGTTTGATTAATCATAAACCTTGAATTAAGCATGATTTATTGGTCACCCACTCGGCTACTCTGTTACATGAATGGTAGACTAACACCAGTACGGGGATGTGGTCATTTGTTTTTGGTGTTCCAAACTCGTGACCGCAATTATGCCAACAATTATCATAAATCATGTCCTTTCGTCTCTTTTTATGCTTTTGCAATATTGGACAGTAGTACAGTAGTGATGATGTGCTAGTGTAAAGGACAGAAGCATGCATGCATCTCTTTCTGGATTTCAACCCATTCCAGTGAATTAATGGTACTGCAGAGTGGATACATAGACATTGGAATTTTTTTTGTTTGAATAACTCATAAAAAAAAATTATGAAAATAATTCACACTTGCCATTTTATGTTTTTGCCCATCATATAAGACTATCAAGGTTTAGACTTACGACAAACCAGTTATCACGATTTGGAACCATGACAAACTAGTTCAAGCCTGTCGCAACTTTAAGCTGCAACAAATTATTGCCACTTACCTGTATCAGTAATGCAAATAAAGTTGTACATGATTTTTTTATTTCTTTCCGATCAATTTCTTATAATATATAACTCTGATAAATGATCTGTTTGAATTAGTAGAATTGTGAGGTCGAAACATTTAGATCAACACAAATAGATTGTCGACAAGAGTTATATATCACCAAATATAATTTCTTGTAATATATAACTCTTATTGATGATTTGTTTATATCAATCTAATCATTTTGGCCTCACAATTCCACTAGTTTAAACAATTTGATAATAGGAATTATAAACAAAAAGATATTGATCCTAGAAAAATCAGAAATTTTGATTTAATTTTTTCAGATTAAATTGTACTTCAATTTTTTTATTGTTCCGGAATCGATATCTTTTGATATATAATTCCGATCAATGATCTATTTCAACTTATGGAATTGTGAGGTCAAAATGATCAAATTGATATAAACAAATCATCGATCAGACTATATATCACAATATATAATTTTGATCCTATAATATATACCTCCGATTGATGATTCGATCGTGTGAATCTGATCGTTTTGGTCCAACGAAATAAACAAATTATCAATAAGAGTTATAGACCAAAAGACATTGATATGGAAGAATCGAAAAGTTTGAGTTTAGATTAAGTTGTACTTTAAGTTTTTCTATTCTTTCAGAATCAATATATTTAGATCTATAATTCTAATTGATAATCTATTTGAAACAGTGGAATTGTGATGCCAAAATGATTAGATAAACGAAAATAGATCATATTTGTGATATATAACTCTGATCAACAAATCTATTTGTGTCGATCTAATCATTTTGACCTCACAGGTCTACTGTTTTAAACGAATCGTAAAGCAGAGTTATATATGACAAGAAATTGATCTCAAAAAATCATGCATTATTTTATTCACATTACTGTTGCAGTTAGGAGGAGAAGATTATTGCGGCTTGGAGCTGCAGTAAGCTTGAGACAACTTGTCACGGATCCAAATCATGATAGGTGACTTCTCTGATTTGTTGTTGGCTTGTTGCAGGTTCGAGCTGCGATAGACTTACATGATGAGTGAAAAACGTGAAAATGACAAGTGTCGGATATTTTTTAGTTTTCGTTTTTAGTTTGGTTTATTCAAACAAAACATTCATAGATAGTATGTATGAACCATTTTTTTTTACTAAATAGTTGCATACACTTTGTAGTTTGCAAATAGGTGAATTTTTTGGCATAAATATTTTTCGCAACATTGATTATAGAGCGGCCATTTTTAGTAAATCCCCCCCCCCCCCCACCCACCCACCCACCCACCAACAAAAGTCCGCATCAGTGCCACCTCTCTAACTCCGCTATTGTCCTTCTCCTTCGCCACCATAGCCCTACAGAATTTTTTAAAAAATAACTAAAAAAGAAAATAAAAATTACAAAAATAATACACACTTGTCATTTTTATATTTTTGACCAGCTACATCAACATATCGCTGTTCCGAATCACGATGAGACAGTGGAGCCACAAAAGGCCTGCATGAAAACTCAATTCTATTATACACCAAATTTTGGTTATTCTGATATCAATATCTTTTGATCTGTAATTTCAATTGATGATCTATTTGAACTAGTGGAATCATGAAATCAAAACGATTAAATTGACATCAATGAATCATTAATTGGAGTTATATATTATGATATCATATTCAATGACGCACAAATCTCGGAGCATATTTGATAGTGGAAAATTATGCAATCCAAAAATACATAGGAACAATTAGTTGATTTTTATTTATATATTTTTGATAAACTAAACCTTCTCAATCAGCTAATCACTTTGAACCACAGAAATTTTTGAGAAAATCCTACTGGATATTTAATTTCGTTTAAAAACTTTTTAAAAATTCTCCAATACAAACACGCCCGAGCAGAGTACTGGTTGCATAGCTGCTGATCACCATGACATTGGCCTCTCAATTGTGCACAGAAGTATGTGCCCAAAAGAGATAAGGTAATCCTAGCAATTACTACTAAACCGCAAAGTAGGTTTCAAAGTTGCTACATCACTTAAAAAATTGAGCTTGAAGTACTTAAATGGGTTGGTGGACTAGCTATACATCTCATTGTTTTTTTTTTCCTAAATATGAAATAGCTTTATATCTCAAAAGGATGGGGAAAAAATTAAATGGAATATGCCCAGACGCGTCCAATACAAGACCAAAGTAAGCGGGAAGGGATAATATTTGGATAAGTTGGGTGCTTAGGACCACAAAAGTGCGGTGGAGGCGTGCTAATACCACGTGAGAAGTAGCGTGTGGCATGCGTTTAATTCTTCCAATACCCCATCATCTAGCTAACCCGGAGCACGCTTTGCCATGTGCATGCAAGTCCCACAAACCAACTTAATTACTTAGGAATCTTCCCATTTTTCTGAATAACAGCGGTCATCTTATCGTTCTGTGTTTATATTTTACACTGTCCTATTTTTGATTTAGCTATTCAAAATATGCATATCTCTATTATTATATGAAATACAGGTCGGTTTTGGAATTTAAATTCCACTCCTTCTTAGTGATTTGTGTTTTTTTTTTGTTGGATGTTATTGATCTGGTACTTGTCTCAAAAATTGGATTGTTATTATCCTTTGATTGACATTATTCAGTAGGCAGTAGCCAATGTTCTTTGATGGATTCTCCTCTATTTAGTGGAAATTTTTAAACTCGGTCTCTCCATAATTACCTCATCCTTTTTATCATGTTAACTGTTATTTTAACTATCTTTGCCCTTTGATTGACAAAATCCAATGGCCTGTTTGTTGATGGATTCACCTCCAACTCCAATCCATTGTAAAATGTTAGATATGTATATACCATATGTATATTTACTGTTTTATATATACAATTGGAATAATATTTTTTTTTTACAAATATGTTCCCCATGTGTCATAAAACATTAAGCCTCCTTTGCGGGATTGGATAAAGATGCACAAAAAAAAAAGTCCTGGGACTCTAGAGATTTTCCTTGATGAAGTTATTCACTACTAAATATATGGGGATTTTTTTTTGCCTTTTCTAGGATCATTTCATATTGAGAGTTCATTATTTAATGAATTGCTTGAAAGCATGAACCCTTAAATCAACTTTACTTTTTTATTTGTCATTAAAACATTATCCATATGCTCATTAGTGGACCTGTGTACTTGCAAAATAACTGATGTGTTTCTTGCAATTGGGTTTTTTTGTGCTTTTGCCATTTGTTTCCTGAGGGGCCCTCAATTAGGACATGTTTTTCAGTTTACAAACCTACGATTAAATCACTAATCTCTTTTTTAGTTGGAAAAGTTAAGTAGAGAGACCCACTTGCCTACTACATCTTTTTAATTAGGAACAAAATGCGTTACTTTTGGTTGCTTGTCCTCCCACAGGTTAACAAGTGGTGGAGTAGGTCCCCATGTTAATAATTTTTATTTTCTCAAAGTTAGGAACAAGACTAAGAGTAAAGCATGTCATTAGGCCTATCTTAATCAACTAATCCCCTTATTTTTCACAATGTTTTGCTATCATGCACTATTGAGTATTGACTCCATAGTAATGCAAATTGATATTTTAAAATGCTTCCATCCTAATCCAACATTTGAAAAATATTTGTTATCTGGATGAGTAAATTGAAATATGTTCTATACTTGTCTTGCAAGAAAATTAAAGGTTTAATGGAGAATCTATTTCTTGAAAAAAAGCAAAACTATACCATTATAGAATCTTCATGAGCTGGCCAGGCTTGATTTTTTTTAGTTATGTACTTAATTATTATCCTTTTCAATTAAAAATACCAAAAAAATAATTATTTTCCTTTTTTTAGGTTGCTTTGGCCTCACTTGTGATGGATTCAAATTTCATTTAACATGTCGAATTGATCTAACCTAATCCAATCATATCCGAGGATAGTGCCTGATAATCATAATCAGCCCTCTGTCTAATATAAGATCTAAACCGAAAGAGTGAAAAAAAACCTTAAATATAGGCATAGTACTTTTGCCCATTCAACAATATTTCTCATTAAAGGCAATGTGGTTCATGTCATCACCAATTTATCACCGTGAGTGACATGCCATGTATTGCCCCAATTATGTCCCTAACTAGATTTGATGTTGTTGTGCAGCAGCGGATCTAAAAGTTTTTTCCCACAACGTTTTTCAATAAAGACTAAAAGTAATATAGGCCATCAAAGTACTTTTGGTCTGTTAAACAACATTTCTCAATAAAGATAGTTTGATTCATATCATCACTGTCCTAAGTAATATGACACATATTGTCATGACTATATATGTCCCTAGGCAGATTCAATGTTGTTATGGAGTGGTGGATCCAAAAGTTTGATTCAACAATATTTCTCAATAAAGACTGAAATATAGGTTGTGATAGTATTTAATTTTGACCTGTTCAACAACGTTTCTTTATAAAGGTAGTTTGGCTCACATCATCATCGCCGTTGAAGGATATGCCACGTGTTGTCTCAACTATGCCCCTAGTCAGTCTTAATGTTGTTGTGCAATAGTGGATCCAAAAGTTTGGTTTAATAACATTTATCAATAAAAGACTGAAGTATAGGCTGTCATATTACTTTGGCTGATTCAACAACATTTCTCAATAAAGATAGTTTAGTTCAAGTCATCACCACCGCTAAGTGATATGACACATGTTGCCCCAACTAAGTCCATGACTGGATCCAATGTTGTCATGCAACGACGGGTGAAAAAATTTTACCTATGAAATCAAATATAAGATAATGCACCAACCCTCTAGTAGATGTACATTTTAACAGGTCATTTCTCTAAAATTTATGAGGTTTCAATGTAAATATCCACAAGTGAAAGGTCTTTGTTGCAAAAACGTATTGGCAAGCTAAACATGCAAGTTACTATACAAATCCAGTACTACTGTAGTGCGGTACACACCAATAATACGGCTGCACGATCCATTTGATTGACATCAACTTTTGGGATTGAGATGGGAGAGGAGTTGAGATTTCTAGAACTCATTGCAAGAAGTTGAGATTTTTTATCGATTCTATTCTTAGTCGTTTTGAGAGACCTGAACAACATGTTAATACCATTTATTGTAATCCATAGAAAATCTAAATCTGTAATTAAAACCGTTCACACTTAAATAGGTCGAGTGAAAATTAATAAAAACCGTGGCCCTACCCACAAAGTTGTAGACCACCTAACAGGTGATCCTTTTTGGAGAGAAGACCACCAAACAGTTGACCACATCCCTCCCTCTCCCTCTCATATGTGTCCCCAGCAGGCATTGCCTAATCATCACTTGTCTAGTTATTTTGACCACCGACCTCTCCAATGCGTTAAAAGACCAAAATGCCCTCCCTCCGTCCATGCATGCTACTACCGCCTAGTATTTGACACTGTTCGACTTTATTTCGACACGTTCAAACGCACCAAAGAAAAAAAGCAGCTCACCGGGGGGAAAAAAAAAAGGAGAAAAGCTACTTCTTGGTTTGCTCCTATTCGTAGTATGATAAAGTTCTATCAAAATTTGGACAGTTAGACTAAAGAGGACGAGATGGATTGATATATCTAATACGTTTGTTCTTTATCTTGGTGCTAGTACTCCCCACTCAAAATTTTACCAATATCTTCTTCAACTTGAGCTCTTCCTGAAACATTATCTCTATTCCCACGATCACTTTTATTGCATTTGCTCACTTTAGCTACGTAAATAAATTTCGCATCATAAATTTCAACTCTTTTATAATCTTGTACATATCCATCTGGATAGATATATCTTTCATATATTTTAACGTGAAAAATAGTATATTTGAATTCTAGATAGATATATCTTTCATATATTTTAATATGAAAAACAGTAGATTTGAATCCATGATGCATGGTCTTTTCAGTAGTAGTTTAATCTCAATTTGCTCTGGAAAATGCAGCGAGATAATAATGATTAAGGAGCAGTTGCTTGGAAACCGGCTTTTCTTTTTCTTTAGTGGAGAGTTTGGCGCATAAACACTTATTTAGTTATTTTGCCCTTATTTTATTGCTGCTCGTCTTGAATACGGTGAGCAAATCAGCGTAACAGCGTTCACATTTACTAAAGTTTGACAAAAAAGAGAAGATTATGCAAAAAAGAAATGCCCACTTCACTGTTAAAAATTTGTTTAATCCGTTTGTTTGGAAATACTTGCTCAGTATTTTTTTACACACATATAGTATGTACTTTCAAATGAGAAGTGCAATCTTAATTGATATTCGAGTAACATAGATTAAGACAGATGTTTCACGTTACTAGATGACGAGAGGATAGATGGTAAAAATAAAAAAAGTTCAAATAAACTATTGAAAGATATCAATTATTTTTACTGTCTGATTTTAGTCGATGAGATCTGACTTGATAGCCCAAATTGTTATTATTAATTTTATTTTCTTCATACATTTCCTAACAAATGCAAGTATCTTTCTCTTTTGTGTCCACCAGTAGAAGTTTATACATCATGAGATCTTTTGTATAAAAATTGTATGCAAAAAACGTTTGGTCAAATTTAGACTTGTCAAATAAGCTCAACTAGTGGTTTCGCCATGGCTATAATTTGAGCATTGGTAAGTCAAAGGCAGGTGTGCAAGGATTGGGTTATAGTTTAATCCACCTAATAAGCCAAATCAGCTATAATCTCTAGAAATAAGCTGTCTTTTGTACTAGACTTTTCACCCTCTCTAGTCAAAAATAATAATAATAATAATAATGTTTCAGATATTGACGCGGTCTTCAAAATTCAATTTTGATCATCAATTTATACAATAATATATTTATAAAACCTAATAAAACTACAATATTATAAAAGAATTTTTTGAGACAAAACTACACATATCATTTTTATACAATCTATTTAAATATTTAAAAAGATATTATTGATCAATAATAGTTTGACTACACACCTTCTAAAACTTAATAAACTTAACATTTAGCTTTACAGAGACAATGTTAATCTCACGTGGGACTATTCCTTGGAACTTTTTTTCAAAAATGGGACTATTCCTTGGAAATTTTTTTCAAAAATGCTGCCGTTTCCACACGGATAATTTTTGTCGATCACTATTACATTTTGACATGTTTGACTCGTAGGGAAACTGCTCTGCATGAGAAAAGGGAAGACGAGTGGCAAATTTGCAAATTAACCCGTATAAATGTGGTCAAATTAGCTTCACTCACTTTAAATCATCACAGTGTTTTGTGAAAGGCCGGCCCCGCCTCGGACTTCGAGCACCGTAATCACGTACCAAATTACAAATTAGCCCTCAACATTTTTTTAATGCATAAAGCCAAACTTTACCTTCCAATTTTACCCCTATGTAGTAATTTTTTGTTTACTGCAACGGGCATTTTTCGATTTTGGCATTAATTACTCGGCCCCGCTTTTGTATTCTCCTTAAACAACGACAATTTTTGCCCCCATTTCTTTATTAATTAATACGGGGCACTAATTTAATGGGAATAATTTATTTTATTTTTATTTTTATTTATATTGGCCTCCTCCCTTTTTTGCTTTTAGTTTTTGGCCTTTTTATTTCTCCATTTCCATCTTCTCTTTTGCTTCCTCTCCCAAGCTCTCTCTTTGTTTCTTCTTCCCGTTCGCTTCTTCTCTCGTGCAAGCCAAGATTTTTTTTTGTTCTAGGATTTTTTGGGGAATATTTCTGGTTTTTTTCGGTGATTTTTTGTTTTTATTTTTGTGTTTTTTTGGTGTTTTTTTTTTGTTTTTTTGTTTTTTTGTTTTTGGTTTTTAGAGGGGGTGGGATGGGGTTAGTGTGTGTGAGCTCCAATGGCGAGAGCTCGGGGCGCAAACCCTAGGTGGTGGTCGTGTGTAGGTGTAGTGTGCTGTATTAGCCATGGAGGTCAAGTCAGGGGAGGCAAGTACTACGCCTCCGCCCCAGGCGGTGGCGGCGGTGCCGGAGGTTATAGTTTGTTTTCAGTCGCCTGCGCCCGCTCCGGCTCCTGCGGCGGCGCCGGCGGCGGAGAAGGGTAGTTCGAGCGGTGTGTTGGTGTCGCCTCCGGCGACGGCGGTGGCGGCGGGGGGAGGCGTGGTGCCGGTGGTGAAGATGGGGAAGAAGAGGGGGAGGCCGAGGAAGTACGGACCGGACGGGAGCCTGATCCGGCCCCTGAACCCGACGCCTATCTCGGCTTCGGCGCCGATGGCAGCAACGGCGGCGGGGCAGTACACGCCGGCGTCGGCTGTGGGCGCCGCCATAAAGCGCGGGAGGGGACGCGCCCTCGACTTCGCCGCAGGCAAGCAACAGCACCAGCAGTTCGCCTTCAACTTCGGCTCGCTTGGTATCTACAACTCACTCCAAGCTCCCATCTTTTTTTCCCCAAATTTTCCTTGAGAAAATCTTTTAGAAAATTGATTTTTGGTTAATCCACAAATAGATATAGAGAAAAGTTGGCTCATTTCTATGTTTCTTTTTGGTTTAGTTGTGAGGAAATTATGGGATTGGCCAAAGTATGGACTGTCGGAGATGGTCCAATGGCGCAGGAAGTAATTGTTTGCGGTGTCACTCCTTGTCATGACCCTGTCTCTGTCCCTCTCTTATCCGAATGTTTGTTGTCTCCTCTCCTACATCTGAGTGTTGTGTAATCAGATGGTCAGGGACCTCAGGTTGGTGTCTTCCAAGATTCGTAGCTGGGGGAGCAAGTGGGGGCCAGATGGAGGTATAGGAGTATATCCTGTCATGTTGGGTTGTGTTTGCTCTAGGCTTCTTGTTGTGTTGGTAGGGTTGTGGGGATGGGCATGGTGGTGGTTTCTAATTCTGGAACCAGACAGGCAGATGGATCATACAAAGGTCCTCATAGTGAAGACATATCTTGATGCTTTTCGTCATCCCTGTCTCTGTTGTGTTGTGGTGGGGGCGACGCCTGATGGATATTGTCCCAATCCATATGGTTTGCGGGATGGGCACTACATGGTGGAATGATTGGAGCAAGCAAGTCTTCTCAAGCGCCATGAATGTGTAAAATACTGAAGTTTAGGTGTTAAGGAAACGTGGGCTACTGTAATTGCATGGCTGACTGTAATTGACCAGTCTGTTGATGATAATGGTGCAAAGGTGTAGCTTGAGATTTGCATGTTCCCCTGGTATAGTTTGCTTTGCTTATCAGACTGCTTGCTAAATTGGATTGAGAATCAGAATATTGTATAGCATAATGGCAACTTTATGGACCTGTGTTGTGGTTATATTCTCCTGAGCTTTAACTTTGATATGTCATAATCTGTTGCTAGTTCATTAACTGCATCATGTGTCGGCAAATTGCAGGTGACATGGTCGCGTGTCCTGCTGGTGCGAATTTCACTCCTCATGTCATCACTGTTGCTCCTGGTGAGGTATGGATTTCAATGTACTCTTTGTGGTTGTCACATGCTATTCATGTTAGACTTTGTTCAATCTTTTGTTTACTGAGCTGTATAAGTATTTGTTTGACCTTTGTGTTTGGATAGCATGTGTGTTTCTCTTCATCTTAAAATTGCGTTTGTTTGAGCTGATTTTTCATACTACATTGGATATTAACTTGGTCAAATTTGTTCCTAGGAAATATATATTATTTTTTTAAGATCTCCAGTTGAATAGGTCAAGCTTCTCTGAAGAATATCTTGTGATTAGCTGTATCATAGTATGTCTTTTCAGAAATTCTGGTCTATATTATGGCTTTGTAGCAGTAAATTTTATACACATACAGATCAAAACCTTTATTTCACTTCGAATTTGTACAGTTTGCTTTACAAGGTGGGCCAAAGCAAAGTATGATTTACAATGTGATTGCATTTCGTTAGTCAAATTAGAAAACAAGTGGTGAATTGTGTATCATTCTCCAGAATTTTAAGTTAATACACGAATTCTAGTACTTCAAAAGTTAATTGTGTCATGCCTGGTACTTTTAGGGTTAGTCCTCCATGCATTATATGTTTTGGCCTTCGATAGTAGAGTTTGTTTGTTACCTTTGTCGTAAAAAAGATTTACTTCTTTTTTTTTTCTTTGAACAGAAGATTAAGAAATTTACTTTATTATTACTTAAGAGGCTATGGTTCTTTTATATCTGGTCACCTAACAGGCTATGCAATTTCCATGTTGAAAATTGTTTTGATACTATCTTGAAGTGGTTTAAGGACAAAATATCTTCTTGGCAACATGTTAATACACATATTTCACGCTAAAGAATGTGATGCTCACTTTGTCTCTTCTGATTTTGATGACTTTGGTTTTGTCAATTGAACCACTGCTATGTTAGAAACTCCTTTGTACTTCAAAATTTATCCTTATGTTATGTTTTTTATGTCATGCTGATGTTTTTCACTTGTTGATTTAGGATGTCACTATGAAGGTCATATCATTTTCTCAACAAGGACCACGAGCTATATGTATTCTCTCTGCTAATGGTGTGATATCAAATGTTACACTTCGCCAGCCTGATTCCTCTGGTGGTACATTAACTTATGAGGTTTGTTTTTTATATATAGTCTACAAGCAATAGTATTTTCCGGTACTTTTTCTCTTCCCAATTTGTCCCAGCATGCATTTCAGGAGAAGAAAGGTCGTGCATGAATTTGTGCAGTGCAATCTACTAAATTTGTTTTTTAGTTCGTTATCTTAAAGTACACTTGATATGTAACACTATCATCATTTTCTTTAGATGTGTAAGGACAGAGGATTCTGATTGGTCCTGAAGTGCCCGAAATGATCTCATATATTTTGGTTGTAGGGGCGCTTTGAGCTGCTGTCCTTGTCTGGGTCCTTTATGCCAACTGAGAATGGTGGAACAAGAAGTCGATCAGGTGGAATGAGTGTGTCCCTTGCAAGCCCTGATGGCCGTGTCGTGGGTGGTGGAGTTGCTGGTCTTCTAGTGGCAGCAAGTCCTGTTCAGGTGCTGTAGCTCACCTTTCTTAAAGATCTGCATGCTTGAAAGTTCAATTTTACTACTGAAAGGACAATGGAGTAGTTATTTGTGTTGTGCAAAAAAAATTGCATCTGACTGTTGATCTGTTTGCCAGATTGTTGTTGGAAGCTTCTTGCCAAGCTATCAAATGGAGCAGAAGCCAAAGAAGCCGAGAGTGGATACGGTATCTGTTCCTGCTCACACACCTGCTGCTCCAATCTCCAGTGCTGAAACCTACAGCAGTGAGCAAGGGGGTCAGGGGCAGCACAGCTCTACTGCCCTGCGAACAAACTTCGTAACTTCAGCGTACACTGCAGATCAAAGCTGGGCTTCTCCTGTTCAAGCCCTACCTGACTCATCACGAAACCCATCAAATGATGCTAAGGTTACTGTCTCTGGAGTCTGAAGTAGAAACCCTGAGGTTTACTGACCGGGACTGGAGTCTGTGTCTTTGTGACACTCGCTGCGGTGGAAGATCGGTGGAAGATCGGCTCATTGTCTGACTTTGTAAAAGGAGTGTTTGCATTCCATTAGGTTTCCATCATCAGGCAAAGTAAAAGTCTTGTGTTTGAATTCCATTAGGTTTCACCATGTCTTATTGGAGGGCGTGTAGTTATCGTTGTATTAGTGTGTCGTAGAGGAGCCTCCTTTTGTTAGATACTTGGGTTTGCATGGTGTTGTCATTGTTACATCTCTTCAATTAGCATTAGAATTTTTTTCTCTACTGTTACTTGCACTAACTATTTTACTGGTTCATATTATGACCGGTGTTTGCTTTAGTTGCAACTTTTATGTGATTTACTGTGTTGTCAACCGCTGTTTGTTAAGTGTTCTGGAACAAAGTTGCATGGCTTGGAGTTCACCATAGATGTGTGTGGTCGTGACCACAGTATGTCTAGATATGTCTCGTTTGGACATACCTAACTGTCTTGAGCTTTAAAAATCAGATGCCTGGAACCCATATGATGCTTGGCGATGCACAAGTCTATTATAAAATATTTAGAAAAACAAGGCACGACTAAATGGGCCAATATCTCACCAAGCAATAATTCTCAATACTTCATACTATCGGCTAGGTCCCCAACCAAAGTTATTCTTCCAGATACAAATGGAAGAAGCCTTCCAGCTGCTAGTATGATCCGAACTATGGTGAATCCCCCTACAGGTCACAGCATACATGCATGCATGCAGATTGCAGCAATGATGCTCTGCGAGAGGTCAAGTCTTTGTTTTAACGTCCAGAATCTGCATGACCTAAGTCCTGCTGCAATGGTCAAGTCTGGGTGGCACTGGGGCAGTGTCATGTCCTTATCTTCTATGACAGGTGGGCCCGGTTTGTTAGCCTGAGAGGATGGATCTCATGGCTCCCTGTGACAGTACCTGTTCCTGGAAGATGTCTGTCTGTCTGCCTCTGTCCAGAATGTTGAGAACTGAAAAAAGGTAGGAAGGAGTAGGACTTGCATGCAGGCTGTGATTTTAAGTTTGTAACAAAGAATATATATGATTCTTAATTGGTGTGCTGATGTTCAAAAATATCTGTCTTACAAATTCGTAACACTGATTGATAGATAGATCTAGTGATTCCGATCACACATAGAGGATTCTCACGAGTGTAGTGAAATTTTCTATAAAATATCTCCATTTTTACACGTACAAGCAATTTGCAAAGTCTTATATTCTCTAGATAAATCATGTGAAAAGAAGTGAGCAATTGCCCATACAAAACAAATTCTTCCATGAACATTTCTCTCAAGTATGATCTTACTTGACATTCGTACAATCTTAATCTGTATTATGATTCAACGAATCTCATAAGAATCTGACGTGCAAGGGACACCGCAGCGAAGGAGCCTTCATCTGGCAATGGTCGACAGATGCAGTTGTTGGAGTCATGATCAGAAAAAGGTGCTCAGCGCTAATCAAGGCAGTAAGAACGCATGCATTATTAAACAAGAGAAGTTTAGGAAAAGGGAGAATGGAGCAGTGACACAGAAGAAGACTGGTCATGGGGTGGCCATGTGACTAAGCGAGGATATATTAATTACTACTCTACTAAACACCTCGCATGCACGCAGCAGCAGGAGACAAGCAGACAGCGTGCGCGAAAAGGCGCGATAGCCACCTTAACTAAACACCGCCTCATGCGGCCACGTGATTAAGATTTAAAGACCATTCTTTCTTTATTTCTTCGCTAATTATCCTGCAAATTAAAACATGAAAGCTAATACAATTCTCTCTCCCTCCCTCGGCTATGGAGTAATAAGTACTGTTAGAAATTTTCGTATATTACATAAACAACTAATTTAAGCTTATATTCTCTTAGTGACTTTATCTTTTTTTATTTCCTAGATTCAGTGAGTTATCTCTCTAATAATTCCCTATCTTAATAACTCCCCAAAAAAATTCCAGGGATCGACCGTCCGAGAACTGACGAAGAATGTGTTTTGTAATCGTACGGATTAGCGTGAGCATTTGTAAGTTGATTTTACAGGAACCAAGTATAAAGTTCTCTTGAATCGAAATTACTAATTTAAATTTACAAAAAAAATTGTATTTTTAAAGTTAATCCTAAAACTACTAAATTAGTTTATAGAAATCAGATGAGAAAAATATAGAGTTTCAGGAATTCCGTCGTCTTAAAGTGTTATTTTTTACAAAGACAATAAATCAATGAATTAATTATCAGAATTCTTGAAAACAAAACAATAGTTTCAAGAGATGTGTCCGTTACTCTAGTTCAATTAGACACAGAATCCCTCACAATCTTAAATTAATTGTTAGAGTGTAGAAATTGCGTGTTATGTTAATATACATATAACAATAATCTCCTTGAATACAAACGACATCACAGATGAAATTAGCGATACTTAGAACAAATCCATATCAAAACCGTGTCCTTCGAATGAAATTGTCCACAACCTTAAGAGGATAACTACTTATGCAAAGTCATACAAAAATCGATGAAAATTCACTGTCCAGATTCTAATATTTTAAAAACTCTTTTTATTCATAACCTAAGAGTCCATGACCATTACGTAATTCAATCTTATCAAATTCCATCTCTGAACAATTAAAAGGACAAATTTTTCTGGCAACCGACGGAAAATGACATAAAAACAACACGGCCGAAGTGGGCATGGGCTTGAGCATGATGGGCATATCAAGACTCGTGCCCTTCTTGATTTGGTGTGTGCTTTAGGTCTCCAAGAAATTGAATTGGGCTTGAGTGCTCGCATGAGGCATGCCTGTGCCGCTCTCTGTCTAGTGTAACTTTGACTCTTTTCTTCACATTTTACTTATCCACAATCACTTGCACGAACTCTCGAACAAATTCTCAGCTGTAACTTATTCAATATATAAATATAATACTCACAATTACGAGTTTTAAATGATTTCGGGATTGAAAATGACTTTAATTCTGTGTATATATAATGCACGCACATCAAGAACCCTGTACCTAGTCTTCAATGAATATATGCCGACGGTGGAGAGACGAGTCCTAAAGTCAAGGTCGTCTCCACAAAAACCCCTCCCATAACTCCACAGATCAAACAATGACAAGGCCATATTAGTAAGACAAATGTTCTACAAAAATATTATTTATTTATTTATATTAAAGACAGTACTATAATCTCCCCTCTCCCTCTTTAGAAATGTATATTATTCTATGATTTTCAGTATACGTTTGCATATATCATTCCATTTATATTTTAAAAAGATAAATATGTGGTTGAGAGAACTGAGAGAGATAGTAATGAAGTATACTAAATGGGGTTGCCACATGTTTTTTTTTTTTGCGTTAGATACTAAATGTATTTAGAACGGAAGAAGTAACGTTTTGGAAATTGGAACTAAGTTTTATACGTGTTGGTCATTTTAGCCGTCCGATTGTAGATAAGGAATGGGTAGGATAGGAAGCTTTTTGGGAAGGGGTCACGTACTTTTAAAGGGTGTTGAAGATGGCAGGATACCTAGAACTTACAAACATGTTTCTTGGAGACATTGGGAAATGGGGAGAAATTTGCACAAAACATGGATTTGAATTGTTTATTTCCCATTCTGGTTGGTTACAGCTAGCTAATTTTGTTCAGATTCGGATGGCAGCAAGAGGACTCGCCGGAGGATCCAACACAAACCGCCGGAAGTTTCGGAAAGTCAAAAGGTGTTGAGATGCTTCTTTTTTCCACCTCACAACTGACAACCGGTCGCGGCCATGCGGATGTGATTTTTAGACGACATCAACTGTTTGATCAAAATTTAGACGATTGACATTGAAATAGAAGATTTAAAATCTAGCACATCTTTATGGGCATTGATGTATTTGATTGGCTCTAGTCTAAAAGGAGGTGGAATTCGAATCCATTGTTTTGTTGTGATTCCAATTTCGGGCATGAATTGACGAATATGCTTAAATTGTTCGAATTTGATGTCGCAAATATTAGAAGCGGATGGAAGGGGAACAACAGCCAAGTTGGCCCAACACTGTGGGAACTTCCTGTAATTTGTAGCCCACACAGATCAATCAGCAATCTCACCTCGCAATTTTCTGTGGCAATCATTTAGTACCACGAACTTGAACATTTTAACGTAACAAAGATGTGCATTTCATTTCACTCTTTAATTGTAAATTAAACAAGGGGAATGCTTTTTACTCCAAAAGAAAATTTTGTAGATCCTGGAGCAATTCTGGTTACTACTTACTACCGTGTTCTTGCATAGATTCCCATTTGTTTAGGCATTTGTGTAATTTTTTAAAACATACCAACATTTTCCACTAAAATATATACAAAAAAATAAAATAATGTACTTTTTTGCTACAGTATTCATACACAATTTGTTGCAATTAATGTACAACTCAAAAGTCATGAATGCATCGAATCCTTAAACCTTTTGCCGTGCGGTTAACTATCCCGAACAATGAGTCATAAGAAATCGACAATTTCGAAATGATCGTGTGACAGATTTCACTAAGTTGGACAATCAAGAAAAAGTAACGCAACGGATTTATACAGGTTGAGGTTCTGAGTGGAATCTTAGTCTCATCGATGTACCCTTGATGTTTGCTTGAGAGGCTTCTCCGAGGTGAAGAGACATCCAAGATACACCAATTTGGTGGTTAGATGTATTGCATGGAATTGAATTGTGTGACAAATGAATGTGTACAGGGTGTATTTATAATCTAAGGAAGTGACAAATGACCATAATACCCCTCGTTGAGGTTGATGGATGAGGAGTGATATAGTCAATTGGCTATACCTTTGCCTTAGATCCTTGATACATGTCACCATGGGCCCCATCGATGGATATGAGTTCCACTTTCAAAGTGAAGGATACTTGTATCTCCCGGTACAACTTGGTCAGAACTCGGACTTTGTATTTCTAGAGAAGTGGTTCATGGTTGTCCAGATGCTCGGGGAGACTCGTTATTCGAGGTATATTTGGTTAACTTGGACCCCAAATTTATCCTCCTAGTGAAAGAGACGTTAGTGGGTAATTGGCGCTTTAGGGAATCATTACCCGGTGTACCCAAGTAACAGGCCCCAAGATTTGACTCCCTAACGCGAGAGATACTAGCCGAATAATCATTGCTTTGGGGACTAGTTACTCGGTCTGCTTGGGTAACAAGTTATGAGCTTTGTCTCCCTAGCTCGGGAGATGCTAGTTGGGTAACCAACATTTTGGGGATTTGTTACCTAGGGTGTGTTTGGGTCACAGGTCCCGAGTTCGATTACTTAGCGCGGGAGACGTCGGTCGGGTATCCAACGATGCGGAGATTCGTTATCCGAGGTGTGTCTGAGTAATCAGCTCCGAGCTTTAACTGGCGTTTTAGGGACTCACTACCCGGGTGCATCCGAGTAACAAGCCACGAGTTTTGACTCAGTGCAGAAGATGCTATCTAGGTAACCAGCACTTTAGGGACTCAAAACCTAGGGTGTCCGGGTGGTGCATCCGGTTACACTGTGGGAGGAATCCCCCAACGCCTTTTTTTTTTTATTTTAATTTCTTTTGATTAACTTATCTTCCCAGTGCATTCTAAAAAGATGTTCTTCTAGTGCATGTCTCAAGGAACCATGTTAATTTGACTTCTCTGTGACGAATGTCATGTGCATTGCTTAGAACTAAGAAGTAAGAACCCTTTGATGCAGCCTCTGATTTGGTCAAGAAGCAGGAGCACAAACACTATAGTACAAGGTAGATGAGACAAACCAAAAGAAAAAAAAGGTATTAATTATTAGTTGCATATGGAGCAAAGTGCCAGTTTTGATCAAAGATACCAGCCATGCAAAGAAAACCAAGAGCTGGTGTTGGATACAGATGCTTGTCTTGTTTTTATTTAGTCCCATCTGATCACATCAGAATTGATGGAGGAATCAAATTGTGTTTATTTAACCAAGAATCCAAGCATAGACAAGTCACAGAACATATCCTTAAGCCAGAACCTTGTCAGTTTGGTAGGTATTTGATTATGGATTTATAGCAGCTGGTGATGCTTTGAACAAAAGCAATACAAGATTTTAATATAAATAGCATACTTAATATAACATGCATGATTGCATGAACAATGCTGTTCCCTGGAAAAGGCCAAAGTCTTGCTTTTTTGCAGTATCAGTTTTTAACTAGTCGAATCTAAGCAACACTATTCCAAAACTAGCAGACAGAGAAAAGTTAATTCATGTGCCCAATCCAGTATTAGATTCAATTGATCTCACTAAGCCTGTACATTCTGAAAGCCGAATAGCAACCAGATTCGGTTGTCTACGCTCTTGTGAAGCAACTTTCATCACCAAGAAATTTTCAAGAGAGCGAAATTAGGTGAGAAATTTTGCGGTTTGTGAAGATGAAAAAGTTAGGATCAAACAAATCTTAAGAACTTTTTCTGTAGGCATAAAACAATATTGCCCCAAATTAGGAAGGCAGTGTCATTTCACATATTGTTTTCAAATCTTTACAGGTGTACATTCATGTTCTCTACCTTCTTTTTTCTTCCATTTCTCAATTGCCATGTGCCCATTGATTGTAATTTATCAGTTCTTGTAAGCTGTAACATGATGAGTGTGAATCACTCTACCACCCTATCATAACCTCGTACATTCTACAGAAGGAAAGGACAGTGTAACAGAACGATGCTGCTCAAAAAGGCTCTTGGACTCTCATTGCTAATAATTCTTTACAAGCATTCTGTTTCCCTTGCAAGTTACAACCAATCGAAGAACTTTTTTTCGCAGCATCTAAATCTAGTGTGTACAAAGCTGCTAAATTTAGCCCGATGTCTAGGGTTAGACACAGCAACAAAGCTGAAACGCAACCACACATTTACTAGCAAGAGAGACAAAAAGAAGCAAACCCAAAGCATTTGTCAAAAGACTAGTACAGATAACAAAATAATTATCCATTATGTCAAACCAAGATGAATGCACTGCAGTGGTGTTCCGAAGCATCAAATTCCATATGTACAATGTTGCACTTTTTTCTGAATTTTTATCCTCCTTCCTTGTACAGCTCTGGCTTTTTTCTGGCTTTGTTCTTTGTTACACTTCGCCATTACAACTCTTTCCAGATCTGAAGAAGACATGTATGGGCTTTTGGGTGTATGATCTTAACACACTATACATGAATGATACATCACTTTTGCACCAACACCTCATCTTTTAGAATCTTCTACTATATACAAGAACAGCACAATGTAAGCTTTTGATGCAAGGTGTGTCTGTATGTGTACAGATAGTCACACAGCTCATAAGAACAAAGTACAAAGTGGTTGTGTCTGGTGTGCAATGCTTGGGTTGAGTTGTTTCTGTCCTATGAACAAGACCTGATCAAGCCAAGGTTATACAGATTCCTCTTGACAAGGCTGCCAAGGTAGAACAGCCCAATGCCGCTGCCATTGCCATTGTCCCCGGGACCAGCCTTCCTGTATAGCGGCGGCTGCTGCTGCTCCTTGACAACAAGGCAGTCCAGTCCGATTCTCTCCCTCACAGCGTCGATCGCACTGTGATCAACCACCTGCCCGGCAGCGTCAGTCACATAGAACACATTGGAGGCCATGTCGCCCTTTGTTGACACCTCAGCCTGGGCGACAAGCAGCCCGTTCTCTCGGAATGTCCGTGTCACGTCCGACAGCAACCCTGGCCGGTCCGGCGTGCACAGCTCCAATCTCACTCCCTGCAAATTAACCAATAAATTGAACACATTAGCAAACCTGGTTACAGACATTGTCTCATGCCTAAAGTACCATATAATTCGCATTAATACCTCTAGAGATCTACGATCTATTGCAGCTTGAAGGCGTTGGGTCACTCGCTGCCTCTCGGCCTCCGAGCTGATCGGGCTACCATCCTTGTGCCGAATGTAGAACTCCTGAACACAAGCAATGAGCAAACTCAGCATTCAATTCTTAAGTTTTGAGCGAATTAATGCCGGCATCAAGAACCAGACCTGGAGCGCCTGGTCGCCGTTGGTGTCAATGGTGCCGTGGAAGACGACATACTCCATGTCGGTGAGCGTGCACACAACATCGAACAGCAGCTTCGGCCGGTCGCGGCACTGCACGGTGACCACGGAGTACCCGCGCTCCGCCCAGCTCTGGACACACACGGCCGGGGTAGAGGTGCACGGCGGCTCAGGCTCGTAGTCGCGGTCGGCGAGCATGAGCTGGTGGAGGCGGCAGTCGGCGTGCACGACGGCGGCGGCGGGGACGGAGGCGATGGCGCCGCGCGCGTCGGGATCGCCGCGGAGGAGGTGGCCGAGGCGGGCCTCGATGCGGGCCACCTTGTCTCCGTCGGTGTCGGCGTCGCGGACGAAGACGAGGCAGGCGAGGCGGCCGCGGTGCGTCCAGGCCCTGGCCTCCACAACGCTGCATTGCAGGTCGGCGAGCACGGCGAACACCTCAGAAAGGAGCCCCGGGCGGTCGGCGCCCATCAGCTCCAGCGCCGTCAGCCCCTCCAGCGCCGCGGGCCTCGCCGGCCCGTTCCACGTGCTCAGCGACTGTAAGAAATATCTCACAACATGAAAGGCCGCTCCTTCCTTAAACCGGCGACACCACCGGGCCAAGAAATTAACTTAGCACGTACCTGCTCGATGTAGCTGATGACGCTGTCGTCGGTGAGCTTCCTGCCGAGGCGGTCGGTGACATGGAAGACGTCCATGAACCACCTCCCATCCGACGAGATGTACGCCTTATTGATGGACAAATCGAGGTCGGCGAGCACCTGCACCGCCTCCAGGAGAACCCCTCTCTTCCTCGGGCTGTGCACCTACCAAGAAGCCCCCAAAAAAATCATAAACCACCCACAAAAATCACATCTATCCAATCAAGAACCCAAAAAACCAAGACAAATTACCTGAACCAGCGTCGCCGTGGGGCAGACGGCATTGTCGATCACCACCCTCGGCGTGTCCATCCTGATGACTAGCTTCTCGTACTCATCCAGGTACGCCGGCCACTCCATGACCGACTTCCAAATCCTCTTTGCTTCCTGCTGCCCTTTTGAGCTCCTCCTAGGCAACTGAACAACCAGAAGCTCTGCAAGTGTGTGTCTGTGCGTGGGCTTCGGCCAAATCGCCCGCTTCTTTTTGGTTGGCTTTCGTTTTGGTGTAGGTGTGTGGGGGAGGGGGGGCGGGGTTTGGAATTGGGAAGTGGGGAGCGGTGAGGCGAAGACGAAGAGGGAATGAGATGTTTATTTAAGGTTAGAGGGGTGGTGATGGGGTCCGCGGGCACATGCCACGGCTCATGGGAGCCAGGTGGGACGCCACGTGGAGGGGAGGTGTGTGTTTTTTCCTTGGCTTTTATTTACCCTACCCTTTGCGTCCGCCTTAATTAAGGGAGCTTTTTTTTTTCTTCAATTCAGTTTAATTAATCTAATCCATTGCATTTGTGTAGGACGAGAAGATAGTAGCGGATGTATTGGAACGAACAGGAGAAGGGAGAAGAAATGGTGCCGAGAGAAATAACAATAGAGAGTAAATTTATATGAAATATGTGTAGTATAAATTATGCAAATTTTTTATAAAAAAAGAAACACATACACAATAGACAGCATCAAAATTACTCTTCCAATTTTCTCCACTACAAATTTTTATAATTTATTATTGATATGCCATTAGTTTCACAAACACAAAAGTAAAAAATTTTGTATGGTGTGAAACAAAATTTTCCTATTTTTTTTTAGAAAAAAAGTGTCTGTACACAAAATTGAAAATAAGCAGCAAAGGCCACAGTGGCATCGATTTACTAAAAAGAAATGGAAAAAAGGGGGGGGTGGGCGTAGGAACTAGTGAGTCATATTGCATTCTGGCAACAAACAGGAGCTGGTGAGCGGGGCCCAGAGGCTAGCTGTCGGACGGTGGGCCCGGTTAGGCTGCCGTGCTCTTTTCTGTCGTCGTTACGGACGCTGGGATCTCCTTGTACCACCAACCCGCCTCTTCCACTTAACTGTTGCGAGCATTGACGCAATTACCCCTAGCCATTCTGGCGAGCTTGTCAGCTGCAGGGCATGGGAGGGCAGATGCGTCTTTTCATCCGCGCTGCCGTCCGGTCGTGTCGTGTTGCTGTCTTTGCCGCTCTGCATTCGGCGCTCCAAACATGGATCCGCATCTTTTCCATGTCCCAACTCTTTTTCCCTTCTTTATTTTTTCTTTTCTTTACGTATGCACATTGCCTAGCTTCTTATTCTAAGAGAACTTTGTAGCAAATGTTTCTCTTCGTACTAGTGTTTCTGGTATTGCAAGACTTGATATT